>OAMR01000311.1:74353-113457 GCA_900205405.1 Echinochloa crus-galli | reverse complement strand
ATTTCTGGTGCTGCACACTTGATAGTTGAGGATACGATTAATCATCCGGATCGAATTGGTTCAGTCGAGGGACATGATGTAGTGGATCGCAAAAGACTATTACACCATGGTCTTCTTTACAAAGATTATTTCTCAGATAAACCTACGTTTGGACCAAGGATTTTTAGACGCAGGTTCGTAATTGTGCCTAAAATTTCTATCGTTATGTTTAATGAATTGTTTTATAAATGTAGCTAATTTTTTAATTGTGTCATGACATTGGTTTAGAATGAAACGACATGTATTCATGCGCATAATGAATGTCGTTGAGGAGCATGATGAATATTTTGTGCAGAAGAGGAATGCGGCAGGTACCCTAGGACTATCTTGTCTGCAGAAGGTTGTGGCAGCATTTCGGCTACTAGCTTATGGCGTCGCGGCCGATGCTTTGGACGAGTATATTTGTATTGGTGAGAGTACCGCTTTAGAAGCTTTGAGAAAGTTTACCATAGCTGTTGTTGAAATGGGATGAAGAGTCCCTAGCAAATATTATGAAAGCTTGCATCATAATGCATAATATGATTGTTGAAGATGAGAGAGATGAGTACACTGATGAATATGATTGCGATTACGACGACATGGGAGACAAGGTGACAATATCCCATAATGAAGCACCAGAGCTTGCAGCTTTCATTGAGAATTACAAGAAAATCAAGGATAAGGAAACCCACACTAAGCTTCAGGCAGATCTGATCGAGCACCTGTGGAATTTCCACCCAGATTTATACTGTCTTGATTAATTACTGATAATGGTGTGTAATAAAATAATAGTGTGTTGCAATAGTATCAGAACAAGTGATCCAAATAAGCACCTGTCATTCAAGCATCAGAACCCTAAGAGCATAGTGACAACAACATATCCTATAAACTAGATCAGTTATTACAGCAAGATCTATTTTACTGTTTACTGTAGACCATCAGTCTATTTACACAGCACATCAAACCTTCTTCATTCAGCAATTCAGAGCACATCCATGATAACATGCATTCATCAGCAAGCAGCAAAAATGCATATCACTCAGAATTCCAAAATACATTTAACTACTGATTGTTGAAAATATCACACAGATTATATGTAACTTGCATAGTGCTATAGAAAAAGGAAAATAGTTCTGCTCAAATGACAAGAATGTCAATACAATTCTCTAGCAACCGCAATGTCTTGCAAAAATCTCATGCCGGCGCCTTTCATAGTATTGCTGCAGTGTGTAGCTCATATTGCTCATATCCAGTCCAAGAATCCTCTCCTCTTCTAGATCCCTTTGGAACTCAAATTTCTCTCTCTCTAACTTGATCTTTTCCTCTTCCAGAGCAAAGGCCTTGTTGCATCCCTCAAATTTCTCTCTCTCCAACTTGATCTTTTCCTCCTGCAGAGCAAAGGCCTTGTTGCATCGCTCTTCTTTCTTGAAATCTTTCTGAGCATCAGCTTCTTTCATCTTTGCCACAAGATAGTCCAATGCTTCGATGGTCGACCGTTGACGTAACTTCCTTTTCTCCGTCTTCCTTCCATCCGGTCTTTTTGAAGCATCATCTGCTGCTGCAACACCACCACCAATAGCAGGTGGCACCACGGGTACAAGTGATGACGACGATGAGTTCACCTTTGTTTTCTGTTTCTTATTACTAGATGTTGTTGTTCCACCAGTTTGCATACGTCTGTCTATCCACTTCGGCCATATATATATATATATATATATATATATATATATATATATATATATATATATATATATATATATATATATATATATATATATATATATATATATATATATATATATATATATATATATATATATATATATATATATATATATATATATATATATATATATATATATATATATATATATATATATATATATATATATATATATATATATATATATATATATATATATATATATATATATATATATATATATATATATATATATATATATATATATATATATATATATATATATATATATATATATATATCAATGAACATCCTTATAATCTAGATAAAAATGTGATAGTGATTGTTAAATTTATCATGCAATGTCGCCTAATTCCATAAGATCTAAAGACACACATAGATGGCCTCAAACTTTTCAACTCAAGCGTTGGCAGATATATCTCCATGCTCTCCTTCATGTTTTTGGAATTACGGTCATCGCTCCTATCAGTATTCCCCACAAGCTAGTCGCCATGTTGGCAGCCATATAGGAACAACATGGCAATCCAAGGATTATTGTAGAGTATGCATAGCACCATATCCATTGCAAAATGGTTTAGGCCTGTTCATAACATGACTAACAAGGAGCTAAGAAAATGAATTCAGAAAGGATGCTCTATTGACTGTTTGATCGACCGTTTGTATTCACAAATTCAGTAGATGATATTCAACCCTACAAGGTAAAAAGGCTAAACCTGCTGCTCATAATTGATTCAGGTAGGACAGAAGCCTGATGCAGCACTCCATCTCTGTCGAGCATCATTGCTACAGATCAATAATATTTGGGCCCTTCCTCGCACATATGGTGAACTACCACAAATGCTCATCGCACATACAAATATTTAGATGCTGCTATCAAGGGACACTTGCCTCTATTCAATGTAATATCTGAACATACTAGGACATGGACTTATCAAACAATCGCTGTAAATCTGAACAACTGAATCTCGTAGTGTAGCAATTGCCTGAACTCATCATTAACCAATTCTAGGGAATGAATACCTCAAACAATCAGACAAGGAGAAGGTCTAAAACAAATTCAACAATCTCTCATCTCATCCCACCAGAAATTATTCCTTACCAGGTCTCACGTCCTCGGCCTCCAGACCCTCCAACCCTTGCGGGACCTGCCGGCCAGGAGAAGACCACGCCGCACCATCATGGCGGCCGAAGGCGGTCGGCGCAGCTGGGCGACGTGGCGGCCAGCTCATACCGACTACGGCGGTGAAGAATCCGGCGCCGATTTGGTCCCCCGGTGGTGAAGAATCCGTTGGTCCCCCGGCGATTTGGCGGGGAAAATGAGCGGCGACTTGCAGGGAAAAGGAGCGGCGAGGCAGGGAGATGCGCGGGAGGATTTGAGGCGGGCGCGGGCGCAGCAAAATCAGCGCGGGAACAAGGAATCTCCCGCGCGCGAGGGAGCGATGGCGAGCGTGCGGGGCGAGCGAAAACTAGCGAGCGGAGGATGCTGGATACCGAGCCGGAACAAATAGCGAGCGGGATGCAGGTTCTGTTGGATGGGGTTTTTTCCCTTTTTATTGTTTTTTTAGCTAACAAAGAGCATTTACATGAGCTGTTGGAGTTGCTCTAATACTAGATATTGGGTATCACTTAGCTATTCAAAACTGCCAAAATAACTTCTTATGTGATTTTGGAGGGTGTGATTTTATTGAGATGGCATATGTATAGACAATGGCACGAGTGACAATGACACAATATATGAAATTAGTGTTGTCCTCGTAAGAGACAGAAGAAATAAAGGGGGAGAGGTGCTATTCTTAGCTACACCTCACATAAAGAAGACCCTAGCCTGTTTAGCTACAATGCAGTAGTTCAACAATAATGCAAGTCCACAGTAATGTGGCATACCATGTACGCAAGTCTATCCATTTTAACATGCTATGTTATCAAACCTGTACTCCAAAACCACCAAAGAATACTAAGACGATTTTGAATAGTTCAATATCTCCACATCATGCTTCATAGCTCGAGATTTAGTAGATTGAATGCGTAGATTTATTTCCATCCAAACAATGGACAATGGTGCAAATGACTTGACAGGAGGGCCCTAAATTGAGTTTTGAATTCTCCATCCATTTCTATATATGAATTTCAGCTTGATTTGGTGAGATCTTCAAGGGTGCTACGGCAATTAGTGTGAGCCTTTTTATGTTCTAATAGCACCAGCCTACTATTTGCTATTGCTCGTTATTTCTAATATATATATATATATATTACATTAGTCATAGTGGTAGCTTCATTGAGTTGTTATAGCCCGCTATTTATTTAAAACATGGATCTATAGTTCATGATCATAAGCTAAACACTCCATGGAAGCAAATCCAATGATACTAAAACAGTATATGATAATCTATAAATTACTAGGCCAAATCTTGATAAATTACCTGAACCTTGAAATGATTAATGTGTGCATGACTTGTAACACCCTATAAGCTAGGTCAACATGGACAAAAAGGGAATATCAAAACATATTAAAGTTGCAAGAGCTACAATTTAATATGCAAATATTATGGTTTGGGCCGGGGGAGCGGGGGTAGGGGCGAAAGGCAGTAGCTTATAGGTGGATTTTTTTCCCCACCAAATGATCATGCATACCGCTATACCCGTTGAGAATATAAGATGTTTTTACCCCATTTTTTAAAACATCCTTCTCATGTAGCAACGCATGGGTATATTTGCTAGTAAAGTTTATATTGGTTATGTGAATTAGAGGGGGAAACCGACTTATGAAATATGATTGTGCCACATTAAAGTACATCCGAATATAAGGACATACTGACATACGTGGAAATATTAATGAACAGTGTGGAGCACTTACTGCATCTAGGCATGCTTGGAACTGTTGAGCCTCAGTGCTGTCAAGACTGAGAATTCCAGATAAACCAGATAACCCACTTGCCATAGCAATAACACAGTCATTGGTACTTGTATCGCCATCCACCTTCAGGATTACGACACAAAATGATTATTTGTTTCTATGTGTTCTGCAGGTTAGATTACTACATTTGCAAGAAAATAAAATCTTGTTGCAAGGAAAAAAATAATGGTGTATCAGAGTGGTATGTGAACAGTATGATGAACAAAATTGCGGTGCCCATAACCATCTGGGATTTTTATGTGCGCATATGCCATACAGTAGTCTTCTCGAATAGTGGTCTCAGTGAAAGATTCATCATCCAACCAATGAAGACATTTTTCTTCATGGCGAATGTAAATCTCACGTCGTATATTCAGCATTTATTTCAACATATTTGTAGCTCAGATCACAGCCCCATGCCTTGCCATTTCCTCCTCCACTCCCTGCCAATAACACAAATCGACATTATTGATAATGACAATATGGTAGTTTTGTAAAGTATGAGTCGAGACCGAGCATCAAATAGTCTGGTAGAAAAACGATGTGTGAAATATGATATCAGCTTTCCAAACACGGATCCAAGTGTTTAAGCATTTGTTCAATTCATATGATCCCAGTTTCGTCTGCCTTGCCACTGTGGTAACTGGTAATGTAGGACAGCCAGAGTACCAACAAATAGGAAAAATGGCACTGCCAATCAAATGCAGCACAGCCTGGTTATAAACCAGATATTTTGGATAGATGCAACCGGAAATAAACACTACGATAATATCTTCACTTAGAATTTGCAATGAAGAAGCTGAAAGCTTACCAACTGATATATCAATGTTCACTGTACCATGGGCATCTCCAGCGTCTTTGAGATACTTGCTAGCGGCGGATCTAAAAAAAGAGCGTTTAGAGCCAAATAGTAAGAGGTAAAGAACTTGTTTGAAATCCTAGTGTATTTACAGTACCGAAATGATGAAATGTAGATTTATTATGCAAATCAGACTTTCCCTAACCTGTCAAAGGGTAGTGGTTGACCATTTTTCATTAGTGGAATAGCTCCCAGAGAAATATCAAGTCGATTTGCATCAAACTGAATGCCTGAATAGCCAACTGAGCAAGCAATTCGTCCCCAATTTGGGTCTCTTCCAAACACAGCGGCCTGACATAAATAGTATAATCATTTGGGCCTTCTGTGGTGATGAATGAAAAGAACACTGCTACAGCAGATATACTAAGTGAATTGCAAAATTTGGCAGACAGAAAAAATAACATACTTTAACCAGGGAAGAAGATGCTACTGAACAAGCAATTTTAGCGGCTTCTGCCTCATTGGTGGCACCACTTACGGTAACCTGCACAGGAAAAGGCATATTAGAACATTAAATATTCTGGGAAAACTAGGAAAGGACCTAGATAGTGCGCACTGCAGTTTCACTTTTCAAATAAGCCAAATTGTTTGTTAAAGCTTTGAAACCCAGTTATCATGTTCAAAACAACAAGATGCCATTTACCTCGATTAAGCATGTTGCACCCTCACCATCCCATGCAATGGATTTAGCAAGACCTTGCATTACCTACAAGAAAGGAATAAGTCAGCATCTTTCCGTAACAGGTAAAAATAATATGATAATAATGTGTTACTGAGAACAATATCTCGATTATTTCTAAAGTGAATAAGATTTCAGCCGTCCATCAATCCACCTGCCCCTCCAATTCTTTTACTGAGTAAGACTGTAAGAATAAGGTTTCGCCTGTCACTGCGTGGACTATGTTCCTCTGTCTTTCCGGTGCTGGCTTGTTTGCGCCATGTCAGGTCGACTGGTCGAGAGTCGAGCATGATTCCCTCACAGCCTCACGAGTGGGCTGCACCAATTGGGGCCCAGACGCTGGCTTGCCGAGCGTGCTCCCTCACCTGCCATACATTCTGTGCTGCACAAGGCCCACAATCATGCATGCAGATGGCCAATAGCAGTAGCATCCTAGCCTAGCAGGTGTGCGTTATGAAGATCAACGGCAACCTCCAGGTGAGGACATCAAACATCATGTTAGTCCTCTGATATGGGGATTGTTCATTTGGTCTTAATCATGCACAGCTCATGACGTACAGACTTAGAACACGGCGACTATAGACCCATACGGCAAGCAAGCGAGAGAGACAGTGGTTTTGTACGTGCTGCAAATTAGTTGCTACTATTATAAATGAGGGTAAAGTTTTTGTCATCTTCGTCCATCATGTAGATAACCACGAAAAAATGACACCCTACACGCAAAACAGAAAGTTCATGTGGAAATCCATGCAGAACCAGTGCTCCACACACAAAACCCAAACCCATCGTATGTAACACAGAACTGGCTTCTCTCGCACTAAATGGGAGAAAACCGGGGGAAACCCCTCATCCATTCCAGGTTTTGTATAAAATCTCCTGAACCATAAGTGAATTAACCTGCTATCCTCTGCTTTTGTAGCAATCTTCCCTGTTAGACCCTGAAACTATTTATGTCTAAAGACCGTGTGACCTTTACAAGCTTGTATCTCTCATGTTTTAGCTCTGTTTTCAGCAATTCTTGCGCTCACACGATCGATCGTACCAGTGAGACTACATTTAGCACTATTTTCTCTGTCCAAACATAACACAAAAGGACATAATATAATCACGTTTATTGTTATAGTACAATAACATATACATATCCCCTTCTCATGTAGCAATGCATGGGTATATTTGCTAGTAAAGTTTATATTGGTCATGTGAATTAGAGGGGGAAACCGACTTATGAAATATGATTGCGCCACATTAAAGTACATCTGAATATAAGAACATACTGACATACGTGGAAATATAAATGAACAGTGTGGAGCACTTACTGCATCTAGGCATGCTTGGAACTGTTGAGCCTCAGTGCTGTCAAGACTGAGAATTCCAGATAAACCAGATAACCCACTTGCCATAGCAATAACACAGTCATTGGTACTTGTATCACCATCCACCTTCAGGATTACAGCACAAAATGATTATTTGTTTCTATGTGTTCTGTACTTCTGTAGGTTAGATTACTACATTTGCAAGAAAATAAAATCTTGTTGCAAGGGAAAAAATAGTGGTGTATCAGAGTGGTATATGAACAGTATGATGAACAAAATTGTGGTCCCCCCCACCCCCACCCCCACCCTTAATAACCATCTGGGATTTTTATGTTCACATATGGCATACAGTAGTGTCCTTTAGAAGCAATTGACGTGTGGATTGTTTACACATGATCGATACAGTATACAAGAGTGGAGACTTACTGTAATTTGGTTGAAACTTCTACTCACAGACGTTCGGACCATTTCTCTCCAGACATCACTGCTGACTTGAGCATCAGTGGTTAAAACCTATAAATAGAAAAAATGTCCATTAAGTTTGCTGCATGCCTCCATAGATGGAGGGAGAAGGAGATCTAGAGGGAGAAACAGAAGGTGCAAACATACACCGAGCATGGTTGCCATATTTGGGTGAATCATTCCAGAACCTTTAGCCATTCCTCCTATTCTGATAGCCACTCCTCCAATCTATTTTTCAACCAGAATTGGTGGCAATGAAAATAATACTATGTCACAATAAAATCCAAGGGACGAATATTACAAGTAAAAGAATGGGATAAAACCTCAGTCTGGACAGCAATGCTCTTGCTAACAAGGTCTGTAGTTGTAATGGCCACAGCAGCAGAATTCGCACTAATGAAGAAGGGATATTAGGTTAGCCACAGTAAGTGTTGATGATTATCATGAACATTTTAAAATTTAAAGGTTTGGGCAATAATACTACTCATAACTGAATGTAAGTTACCCCTGAACTGAAGAAGACAATGAGCCCACAAGTCTAGGCAGTGAATTTAAAAGTTCATCCTGCAATACCAAAGCCCAGATATCAGATAGGCACTATACTACATCATACTAATGTCAGTGGACTACTGTGAAACAAATAGTTGAGCAATCACTTTATACTGAATGTATCTCCGTGTACCTTCTTTATTCTTTGACCAATGACACCAGTAGACTGAATCAGTATATCATCTGTGCTCACATTGAGAAGCTGCAGAAGAAATTAGGGAGTTAAACATATATAACAGTCAAATGACTTTTGTTGTGAATACCAAATAGGCGGCTAAAGGGCAGGCTCTTGCCTTGGCAACAGCATCTGCACTGTCAACTGCATCCTGATAGCCAATATCACCCTGAGGCAACCATTTAGAGACGATAGGTCAATATCAGTCATTGAGTATTGGGTTACCAGAAACAATTCACAACTAATATTGATGAGCAGGGCAGTTATGGTTCTTATAAACACTTACAGTTGCAGCATTTGCTTGTCCAGCATTAATTAACACAGCACGGCCCTATAGAACAGAGTGTTGCATAAAGATAATAAATCAACAAGTGATTACCCCCAAATTGTTTGGGGGAAGTTCTGCAATTTGAAGGCAGATGAAAGGAAGCATTAACTTACTGTTTTTGATGTACTGAGGGCGTGCTTACAGTATAAAACAGGTGCAGCAGCAACAACGTTTGTAGTAAAAGCTCCTGAAAGGAGTTCACCATAAGGACTAAGCCTAACTAGCAACTAATCAATCACATTAGGCATAACAAGTAAAATCAGAAACCAATACTCCTTGTACACCAGAAACAGCAGCATATCTAATTGTTCAGTTCATCCAAATCCAAATGAGCATATAGACATCTAGCACACCTTGCTACCTCTGCCGTGCTAGTGAACGGAGGAGCTCATAAAGAGTCAAACCCATACCTGCTACGGTGGCGTCGACGTCGCAGGCGACCAATGCCAAGTCGGGCTTCTCGCCCTTGGCGCGCAGACCACCGTAGATGCCCGCCGCCTTGAACCCCTTCGCGGCAGTAACGCCGCCTTCCACCTGCATTTCACACCAACAAGTACCAGGCTCAGCCTTAAGCCCAACCAAAGCCCTCCCATCGAAGCCCGCGCCTGCGAGCCTTGTCATTTCGTCAGTCACCTGCTTCCAAGGGCCCTCTGGGAGGAGGATCGGCGCCGCGGAGATGAACCCCTCGGCGGAGCAGACCACCGTAGATGCCCGCCGCCTTGAACCCCTTCGCGGCAGTAACGCCGCCTTCCACCTGCATTTCACACCAGCAAGCAAGTAGCACGCTCAGCCTTAAGCCCAACCAAAGCCCTCCCATCGATCCCCACGCCTGCGGGCCCTGTCATTTCGTCAGTCACCTGCTTCCAAGGGCCCTCTGGGAGGAGGATCGGCGCCGCGGAGACGAATCCCTCGGAGGACGCGGCGGAGCAGACGACGACCCTGCTCGGAGCTGCCCGGGAGTTCATCCGGAAGGGCCGGGGCTGAAGCGGGGCGCGGGAGTGGTGGAGCAGGAGGGACGGGGGCGGCATCGCTGCGGCGCAAGGCAGCTGGCCGTGGTGCGCGAGGGGGAGCGGAAGCCGGAGGCAGGAGGCGGGCCGGCGTATCGGAGTGAGGCCGGCCGCCGGGGTTGGTGGTGGTGGCAAGAAGAGAGGTGTTAGTTGGCGGCGGCAGCGGCCCGACGGGGGCAAGTGGGTCTTTCGGCCTCATGGTCATGGTCTCATGGGCCGTGCCGCCGTTGGCGCCGTGGACTCGTGTTGCTTTCGGGTGTGGAGACCACGGTCTCATGGGCCATGCTAGCCACACTGTTACAAGCGCTTTGTAGTGGATGAGAAATTTCGATATAACCTTTCTAGTAAGCCACACTGATATCAGATTGAAATGCATGCGCAGGAACCAAGTTTTCGGCTTGAACCTTCAATTATCAGCGTGTTCAATTTCTAAACCCAAAACTTGAGAGATATCCTCTGTTCTGGATTCATCCAACCAGATATTGCAACCCTTTTATGGCCCGAACAGACCCTTGTAGTGCTTTGTAATATATCTTTTAAGGTTTCTTCCCCCCTCAATTATACCTTCCTCCTGTTCTAAGCCGAAAAATTCTAGTAAGCCAGGCTGATATCAGATTGAAATGCATGCGCAGGAACCAAGTTTATTCCAAATTTGCTGTCGTCGTCTGATCTCGTACCTGCCTGATATGGCTAATATACGCACAGCCAAGCTTGGCACGTCACGTAAACTCATTGCTAGACGCATAAAGTATAAAAAAGTAGTTCAGATGTATTTCCAATGCATTATACGGTAGTCTTGTCCCAGTGCATTATGAGTTCTAATTAAACTAGTTAAATATATTTTTTTGCCAGTAAAATCGAGTTCTGTCGCTGTAACCGAAGGACCTGATGATAGAAACCGGCAAATGTCATGTCTCATGCTCCTATGAACTGAACCACGGTAGACAGTGTCTACTAGACACAACAGCTACAGAGTGCCGAGCCAGCGCCAGTGATCCTCCGTGCCGGCCGTGTCCCGGTGGCGGAGCGCCGCCTCGGCCGACACCACGAGTTGCACGACGTCCGGGGACAGTGGCGCCACGCACAGGCCCCGCCGGCGCAGATCCGTCGTGCCTTCGTCCTCGCCGGAGTCCTGCCAGCCCACAGAAGCCATGCTTTCAGTTTCAGAGGACTTCTTTTTCAGAACTAAGTTTTTTAAAAAAAGTACCTGTTGTGACGCTGGTGAGCTAACTGCAGGGTAGGAGGCGGTCAGAATCTGCAGAAAAAAGAGGGGTGAGAAGGGGGCGGAGATTAATTTTAAGAAAAAAAAGAAGGGGACGGAGAAAAGCAGCGAGATGTTGCGCAAATCTGTCACTGGTCATGGCCGGGCGACACATGAGCATTCGGTAAGAAGTTGATCCAACATCTACTCACCTGGATCTGCTCGTGGAGGTGCTTGATGCAGGTGGCTGCCTCATGGAGCACCGAAGCGGTATCCGTCTGCGCGCGGGAGAGGGAGATCAGGTTCAGGTTTCAGAGTAGAGTAGACACAAGCCATTCAGATTGGCATGCAGAGGATCGGAAATGCACAGCGCGTGAAGATGCATGAGCAAAACCACCGGTACAAGAACTGGCTGGTGGCTGATGCTTACCTTGCCATACGGGAAGACCAGCTGCTGAAGTGCAGTGATCTTGTCCCCCAGCTTCTGGCTCCTCTTACATGGTGCCTGTACGCGGTAACAAACAAAAAATCATTTCTTAGAAAAAAATATTCAGAATTGTCCAGCACACTCAGATAACGTTGATGCTCATGACCAGGCAGGCATCGAAGTCTACTGCCCACTTACGATCCTACTAGCGGTTCACATAGAAAACAACAAGCACAAGCTTGCTTACCTTCATAGACTGATTTCTTGTTGGCTTGGCATTGCACCGCAGGCCGTTGTGTGGAACTTGTGCTGTCGTCGCTGTTGCCGTCTTTGTCTTGAGCCTCTTTGATCCCCTGAGTTGGCTGCCGTCACCGGTCATCGCCTCCCCCGCTGCCGTCCATTTTATCAAGTGCTGACAGAAACACGCATGTCGAAGACGTTAGTTTCAGAAAACCAATAACAGAAGCAGCAGTTTCAAGTTAACAAGATGGAGAGACAATTACAGAAGCAGCAGTTGGCTGGGTGCAGTTGAACTGCGAATGCGCGGGCCGGGCCTCACCGCGGCTGTAGATAAGATTCGAGCCTATTCCTGGTTCATGATCAACGAGATTTTGTCACACAGATGCTTACTTTCCACGTCAGACGTTGCTGAAACACACGGAAAAACAAAGGTACCTGGATAGCTCTCTGAACCGTTCATGGCAAAAAGCGTTGGCGTCTGAATGCCGTGCAGCGACGGTGACAAGTTCAGGGAATTGCACAGGTCATACTCCGCTGCTAGTCTGCTCAACGAAACAACAGATTCAGTTACTTGGAAGTGACATGATGAAAATGTCAAGGAATACCACTTATCGAATGAAGCTAGTGCCTGAACATGGAACTCACATCCTGTCCAGACCCACAGCTCCTGCCAGTGAACTTGAGCCTTCGCACCTGACTGCACAGAAGAAAACCACGATGGTTACATTCCGCTATTCCAGGTCCAGAGGAAACGCAACGGAGGAGATGGTAGGACGGCAGAACAGAACGTACCGTAGTCGTCGCCGTACGGCAGCAAGAGCGGCTGCGGCGCCGAGAAGTTCCACATTGCGTCTGATCGATCAAACCCTGATCAGAGCAAGGAATCCAAGCTGAGAGGGCAAGAACAAGACGAAGACCAAGATCATTCAAGCCTTGATCTCTTGGTGATCTGGCTCCTCACAAAGACATGGCAAATCCAGTAGCAAAAGCGTCTGGAAGACCCAAGAACAATTCAAGAAGTATTGACACACACCTCCCAAGCTTTTCGCAGCCAGGCAGAAAATTAACCACAAGACGACGACTCAGAAAACCTCACGCCCCAAAAGGAGACACGCGAGAAAGAACAGCAACAGCAACAAGAAGAAAACAAGACAAAGAGCCAAGCAAAAAAGTCAATTCATGAATTCCCTCTCGCATCGATCTCAGCAAACACCTCTGGCGATTGGAGAAGAAGAACATAAACACCGTAACCACAATATCCATCGACTCCCTTGTCACTTACATGTACAGGCAGGCAGGCAGGCGGGCAGGCAGGGCGGCGGCCGCGGAGAAGCGCAATGCAGCAGGCGATGGGAGAAGCCAAGCGAGCCCGGAGAGGCGGTTAAATACTAGCAGCAGGCGAGGTCGTACGTGCCGTGCGTGCTGCCGCAATGATGAGCGGCGATGAATGCGTGTGGCTCGCTTGGGCTCCCTCCCCTCGCCTCCTCCTCCTCCTGACCTCCTGCCGTTTCCACTCGCGGACGCCGCTGCCAACACTACCAGAGAAGCCGAGCGCGCCGGGAGAAGCGAACGGAAAGGGCGGAGCCCACGGGAATGCATCGCATTGCCGGATCGACGGGGAAGGCAGGGGGGTTTAGCGCCATAAATAGCCAGGCCCCTTGTTCTCATAAAGAAAATCACTTTATGATTGCCGTTCCCGGCCGTTTCAGGCTTTTGTTTATTCCGTGTGTCCACCTCTTTCTACTTTTCTAACCCCTTTGACTCCTTGCATGATGATGATTAGCAGATGATAGGATAGGCTCATCACTAATCCGTTCACTAATTACGATGGCAATGCGTGTGTTATTCTACTGGGGCAGCCGGGCAGCCGACTGCCGGGGCGTGGCCTAGGCTCTTGTCTCTTTGTCTCCCTCGCTCTCCGTCCCGTGGCGACGTGTGTCACGACATAGATTTGAAACCCGGTTGACCGGTGTCCGAATCCTTATCCTCCCAGGGATCGATGGCGATAAACAAAGCCTCGGTGTTTTACCAAGTTGATTGATGGAGTCAAAAGGGTTAAGAAAGTATAGGGACCGTTGAGGCCGGCCATTTGTTTAAGGGGCCCAATCGCATCAACGCTTGTTTTTCCTGTTCGGCCGTGCCGTGCCTTTGTTTCCTCAAACGTCACAACACATGGTACTAGGCGCGACAAGATGTTTGGATACAATACAACAGCTTCACCCCGGTCGGCCGAAGAGAAAAAATAGGGGGAAAAAGTGGTACTAGTAGAAGTCAGCAGGGGGAGATCGCGTGGAAGGCCCGAGTCCTAGTGGCTGCAGGCTGCAGCGCACGCGATCGAGCAAAACTGGCTCGCCTTTGCGGGCAAGGGAGTCATTTCTGATTTGCTACTGGCTATTCTCTGACAAATCCAGCACGCCAGAGCTGCGATTCTCGTCAATAGCCAGCCAGAAATGCGAATTAGGCGAGGAAGAGCTGCGCTGCAATTGTCTTTCGATCCGTAATCAGCCACAAATGCACGTCACCTGCGACTATCCTCTCCATGCAGATTCTGTTCGAACTCGAACAGCCTCGTACTGTTCAAAATCCGGCAAGATTGTCAAATGCTGTTTTCTCTTGTCTCGTGCCCATTCCGAATTCAGTATGTCCATATGATCAGATGGTCTTTCTCGTCAGATTCGCAACTCAATTCAGAGCTCCCAGGGCAAACTGGCGTGTACGAAGATATCACGCGGCAATGAAGTCAGAAGGAACACCAGCTGAAAAAGGAAAGGTTCTTCGTGACCAATCGACATGTAACCTCTCGAAACAGATGCAGGTATGCCACTTGCGAAGAACCAAGGGAAAACAAAAGGCTCCTGCCATTTCGATACAGCGGAGCTATATGCGAGAGTAGATTACAGGGCTCAAGAGCCTAATCCCTCTCCAATACGGCAAAGATATTTGTTTCATATGACCATCGCGTTCTGATTTATTAGATGCTTCTGCAGCCAGCTTTGCGCAATTGCGTAGCAGAGCTTGTCTTCGGCCGTGCCAGTGCCTGCTAACTTGCTAGACCAGGAAGCAGAGCCTGCCTCTCCTTGCAGCTGCAGCCTTATTACCTGCAGACCAGGAAGCAACTGTTTCATTTCACAAAGTCATGGGAGTACCAGCCAGCAGCAACAGATAAAGAATGCAAGGACAACTCTGACCCGGTGTCATGGTCGTCACGAGGGTCCATTCATTACATGACAAACGAAACCCAGTTGCAGTTGCAGCCTCAATTGATTTTTTGAAACAAGCAATGGGGTTGAGTTTGCAGACTTGTAATAAGCGATCAGAAAGGAGCAACATGACACCAGATGCATGACCCACATTGACCAGAAGTCCAGAACTACTATTGTATCAACCGTTTCAGGCTTAAACTAGTGAAGAACTTAAGTTTATGAATCTATGTATATCATACCTCGCCTGTTTATTACTGTAGGTGATAGTGACACAGCAAATGTCAAATACTAGCAGGTATATGACAGCTTAAAGAGATGCAGAATAGAAGACGACAATGCTCAAGAGCAAGGTTTAATCATGCAAACTAGTTAGTTTGACCTCACATGGAAGGTTGAAAATGCAGTCCAGTGTGCCCAAGTTACACAAGTAAAATACAGATACAACCAAGGTCACCGCCAACGATAGTCGGTTTGTATGCTTCTATACAAAATGTACAAGTTGCACCTATTTAAAGTAAATCAGCTTAACTTCTTCTAAAAGAAACCATACACATGGTACTAGGCGCGACAAGATGTTTGGATACAATACAACAGCTTCACCCCGGTCGGCCGAAGAGAAAAAATAGGGGGAAAAAGTGGTACTAGTAGAAGTCAGCAGGGGGAGATCGCGTGGAAGGCCCGAGTCCTAGTGGCTGCAGGCTGCAGCGCACGCGATCGAGCAAAACTGGCTCGCCTTTGCGGGCAAGGGAGTCATTTGCTATCTGCTAACGCGAGCCGATATTCTGTGACAAATCCAGCACGCCAAAGCTGCGATTGTCGTCAATAACCAGCCAGAAATGCGAATTAGGCGAGAGGAAGAGCTGCGCTGCAACTGTCTTTCGATCCGTAATCAGCCACAAATGCACGTCACCTGCGACTATCCTCCATGCAGATATTCTGTTCGACCTCGAACAGCCGCGTACTGTTCAAAATTCGGCAAGATTATCAAATGCTGTTTTCTCTTGTCTCGTGCCGATTCCGAATTCAGTATGTCCATGTGATCGGATGGTCTTTCTCGTCAGATTCGCAACTCAATTCAGAGTTGCCAGGGCAAACTGGCGTGTGCGAAGATATCACGCGGCAAATGAAGTCAGAAGGAACACCAGCTGAAAAAGGAAAGGTTCTTCGTGACCAATCGACATGTAGCCTCTCGAAATATACGCAATTTGCAAAGAACCAAGGGAAACAAAAGGCTCCTGCCATTTCGATACAGCGGAGCTAAATATGCGAGAATAGATTACAGGGCTCAGCCTAATCCCTCTCCAATACGGCAAAGATATTTGTTTCATATGACCATCGCGTTCTGATTTATTAGATGCTTCTGCGGCCAGCTTTGCGCAGCAGAGCTTGTCTTCGGCCGTGCCTCAGTGCCTGCCGTCTTGGCTTGCTAGTTGCTACTGCTGTTGCTGCTAACTTGCTAGACCAGGAAGCAGAGACTGCCTCTCCTTGCAGCTGCAGCCTTATTACCTGCGGACCAGGAAACAACTGTTTCATTTCACAAAGTCATGGGAGTACCAGCCAGCAGCAACAGATAAAGAATGCAAGGACAACTCTGACCCGGTGTCATGGTCGTCACGAGGGCCCATTCATTACATGACAAACGAAACCCAGTTGCAGTTGCAACCTCAATTGATTTTTGGAAACAAGCAATGTGGTTGAGTTTGCAGACTTGTAATAAGCGATCAGAAAGGAGCAACATGACACCAGATGCATGACCCACATTGACTAGAAGTCCAGAACTGCTATTGTATCAACCGTTTCAGGCTTAAACTAGTGAAGAACTTAAGTTTATGAATCTATGTATATCATACCTCGCCTGTTTATTACTGTAGGTGATAGTGACACAGCAAATGTCAAATACTAGCAGGTATATGACAGCTTAAAGAGATGCAGAATAGAAGACGACAATGCTCAAGAGCAAGGTTTAATCATGCAAACTAGTTAGTTTGACCTCACATGGAAGGTTGAAAATGCAGTCCAGTGTGCCCAAGTTACACAAGTAAAATACAGATACAACCAAGGTCACCGCCAACGATAGTCGGTTTGTATGCTTCTATACAAAATGTACAAGTTGCACCTATTTAAAGTAAATCAGCTTAACTTCTTCTAAAAGAAACCATACACCTGGAAGGCCAAAGAGCAATTCAAGGAGGTACTAACACACACCTCCCAAGCTTCTCGCTGCTAGGAAGAAAACCACAAGACGACGACTCACAAAACCACACGCCCCAAAAGGAGACACGAGGGAAAGAACAGCAACAG
This sequence comes from Echinochloa crus-galli, assembly GCA_900205405.1. Classification (NCBI taxonomy): domain Eukaryota; kingdom Viridiplantae; phylum Streptophyta; class Magnoliopsida; order Poales; family Poaceae; genus Echinochloa; species Echinochloa crus-galli. The sequence goes on along the minus strand of OAMR01000311.1, from coordinate 96,079 downwards.
CAAAAAGATCGAAGAAACCAAGACAAAGAGCCAAGCAAAAAAGTCCATGCATGAATTCCCTCTCGCATCGATCTCAGCAACACCTCCGGCGAACAAGAGAAGCAGAACACAAACACAAACACCGAAACCACAAGATCCATCGGCTCCCTTGTCACTTACATGTACAGGCAGGCAGCCAGGGCGGCGGCCGGAAGCGCAATGCGGCAGGCGACGGGAGAAGCGAGTCTGGAGAGGCGGTTAAATACTAGTATCAGCAGGCGAGGTTGTACGTGCCGTGCGTGCTGCCGCAATGATGAGCGGCGATGAATGCGTGTGGCTCGCTTGGGCTCCCTCCCCTCGCCTCCTCCTCCTCCTGACCTCCTGCCGTTTCCACTCGCGGACGCCGCTGCCAACACTACCAGAGAAGCCGAGCGCGCCGGGAGAAGCGAACGGAAAGGGCGGAGCCCACGGGAATGCATCGCATTGCCGGATCGACGGGGAAGGCAGGGGGGTTTAGCGCCATAAATAGCCAGGCCCCTTGTTCTCATAAAGAAAATCACTTTATGATTGCCGTTCCCGGCCGTTTCAGGCTTTTGTTTTCTCCGTGTCCACCTCTTTCTACTTTTTTAACCCCTTTGACTCCTTGCATGATGATGATGATGATGATGATTAGCAGATGATAGGCTCATCACTAATCCGTTCACTAATCACGATGGCAATGCGTGTGTTATTCTACTCGGGCAGCCAACTGCCGGGGCGTGGCCTAGGCTCTTGTCTCTTTGTCTCCCTCGCTCTCCGTCCCGTGGCGACGAGTGTCACGACATAGATTTGAACCCGGTTGACCGATGTCCGAATACTTATCCTCTCAGGGGATCGATCGATGGCGATAAACAAAGCCTCGGTGTTTTACCAGGTTGATTGATGGACCCAACAACGCTTATGACCAAGCAAGCACACCGTTGAGGCCGGCCATTTGTTTAAGGGGGCGGCGCATCGCATCAACGCTTGTTTTTCCTGTTCGGCCGTGCCGTGCCTTTGTTTCCTCAAACGTCACAACACATGGTACTAGGCGCGACAAGATGTTTGGATACAGCAGCTTCACCCCGGTCGGCCGAAGAGAAAAATACTCCTTAATAAAATGTTTGCTAAGGCAAGTTCACCAAAAAAAAAGAAGAGAAAAAATAGGGGGAAAAGTAGTAGAAGTCAGCAGGGAGAGATCGCGAGGAAGGCTCGACGTCCTGTTCGCCTGGCTTATCAGCAACCAACCAGCAGTATTTTTCTCTCTGCACAAACCAGCACCAGTCATCAATCAGTCAGCAGTATTTTTCTCTCAGCCTAAATCAGCACTAGCCACCTGCCACCGGACAGCCGAACGTGGCCCGAGTCGTAGTGCCTGCGGCGCACGCGAGCGAGCAAAACTGGCTCGCCTTTGCGGGCAAGGGAGTCATTTCTGATTTGCTACTGGCTATTCTCTGACAAATCCAGCACGCCAGAGCTGCGATTCTCGTCAATAGCCAGCCAGAAATGCGAATTAGGCGAGGAAGAGCTGCGCTGCAATTGTCTTTCGATCCGTAATCAGCCACAAATGCACGTCACCTGCGACTATCCTCTCCATGCAGATTCTGTTCGAACTCGAACAGCCTCGTACTGTTCAAAATCCGGCAAGATTGTCAAATGCTGTTTTCTCTTGTCTCGTGCCCATTCCGAATTCAGTATGTCCATATGATCAGATGGTCTTTCTCGTCAGATTCGCAACTCAATTCAGAGCTCCCAGGGCAAACTGGCGTGTACGAAGATATCACGCGGCAATGAAGTCAGAAGGAACACCAGCTGAAAAAAAGGAAAGGTTCTTCGTGACCAATCGACATGTAACCTCTCGAAACAGATGCAGGTATGCCACTTGCGAAGAACCAAGGGAAAACAAAAGGCTCCTGCCATTTCGATACAGCGGAGCTATATGCGAGAGTAGATTACAGGGCTCAAGAGCCTAATCCCTCTCCAATACGGCAAAGATATTTGTTTCATATGACCATCGCGTTCTGATTTATTAGATGCTTCTGCAGCCAGCTTTGCGCAATTGCGTAGCAGAGCTTGTCTTCGGCCGTGCCAGTGCCTGCTAACTTGCTAGACCAGGAAGCAGAGCCTGCCTCTCCTTGCAGCTGCAGCCTTATTACCTGCAGACCAGGAAGCAACTGTTTCATTTCACAAAGTCATGGGAGTACCAGCCAGCAGCAACAGATAAAGAATGCAAGGACAACTCTGACCCGGTGTCATGGTCGTCACGAGGGTCCATTCATTACATGACAAACGAAACCCAGTTGCAGTTGCAGCCTCAATTGATTTTTTGAAACAAGCAATGGGGTTGAGTTTGCAGACTTGTAATAAGCGATCAGAAAGGAGCAACATGACACCAGATGCATGACCCACATTGACCAGAAGTCCAGAACTACTATTGTACCAACCGTTTCAGGCTTAAACTAGTGAAGAACTTAAGTTTATGAATCTATGTATATCATACCTCGCCTGTTTATTACTGTAGGTGATAGTGACACAGCAAATGTCAAATACTAGCAGGTATATGACAGCTTAAAGAGATGCAGAATAGAAGACGGCAATGCTCAAGAGCAAGGTTTAATCATGCAAACTAGTTAGTTTAACCTCACATGGAAGGTTGAAAATGCAGTCCAGTGTGCTCAAGTTACACAAGTAAAATACAGATACAACCAAGGTCACCGCCAACGATAGTCGGTTTGTATGCTTCTATATAAATTGTACAAGTTGCATCTATTTAAAGTAAATCAGCTTAACTTATTCTAAAAGAACCATAAATCAACGCATCTAAACATAGATGAAAGAGACTCAAAACCACCAGTTAAACAATATGATAGCAAACACAAGTACCTGATGATATAAGATAACAAACTCCATATAGAAATAAAGGTTGGGGATGATATATAAGATCGGGCATCTCATTTGTGGCGTCTTGGTTTTTAATGTGAAATCAGTATAGCCACAAAAATCTTTACGCAAGGGGATACTTGTTAGTGACTTTTACTCTGCGAACAAAACTTAATGTTCAAATGATTGAGCAGTTCAGATGTCTTAGTCACAGGTAGTCTAAAACATCTGATGATCAATAACAACGGAGTACCAGAAATGTCAGCACCTCAGTAATCAGCATGGACTTAATAGCATTTTATTAAACAGGTGGTTGAAAAGTATAGTCTGATGTCTGGTAGAATACTTTGCAGGAGGTTTGATGGCGTGTCAAAGCAATTTTCTTTAGCATACTAGTATACAAAATTATCAAATAATTGGGAGAGTTAACACATACAGGATATAGTGTTAGATGGTAATACCTACCATGTAAGAGTAAGATGCCTCTCTGAATATATTTATGGGAAATATAATCAAATCATTCATGTCAGTGACTGATTTGTAGCAGTGGATAACAAAATGATTGTCCATTGACAAATGAATACAAGCAAATATAATTATAAATAACTCCTGATCTGATCATCTCGGGAAAAAAAGAGTATCATAGTTGATTCAGTGAATTGAATAACTATAATAGCTATCAGAACTGCACAAAAGTGAAGATCAATAGAACAGATCATATGGTTCTTAACTCAAATATTAACAAATGGAACAGTAATGTGGTCCTTCTGACACATTTTGGAAAGTGCACTAGAAAATTTGAGCTAAAAACATAGCGCTTGGTTATCAATCTTTCCACAGCAAAGCGATTAACTAAATTCACAAGTTTGAATGGCCTGTACAATTTATTCAGAGTAACAATTTGGCGATGTCGCGGCCTTGGCTCCTGAGTCAAGGGCCTCAAAGTTCTAGATGCTTATATGGTCAACATTAAAAATTGACAACTCAATCAATTTAATCATGAGCTTTGAAAGAAGAACAAAAGAGTAACCATTGATTGGTTGGTCTGAGGTCACTAAGCATAAATTTATCCAACTACCCTATTGGTTATCAACCTTTCCACAGCAAAATGATTAACTAAATTCACAAGGCTGAATGGCATGTACAATTCAGAGTAACAATGTGACATGATGTAGCCTTGCCTCCTAATTCATGAGCCTCAAAGATCAACATTCAAAATTGACAACTCAATGAAATTAATCATGATCTTTGAAAGAAGAACAAAAGAGCAACCAGTTACTGGAATGCAACTAATCAATGGTTTGAGGTTATCGAAGCATAATTTTTTCCAATTACCCTCTTAAACCTATTGTGCTTTCTGCACGGAAATCACCTGTGTGATTGCATGCGGTTGGATTATCCAAAGGTGAGGAAATTCAGTTCAAGGTGTTTACCTTTATTAAAATTCCAAAACACTTAAAGCCATCCATACATGACAGCAAGTTGCATTATGTAAAAAAGAGGATAGAGAGTACTGAAAACAATTCAGCATGTGCCTAGCATATCGATGCTTGATCTCTCAATCTCATATCCAAAGATGAATAAACAGCACATGAGCAGCAAGAAAATGAGACACATTTAACTCAACAAACAGCATATATGTAACCCAGTGGGTAAACTGTATTGATCATAAGCTCATAACAGAAGCAAAGTATAGATGATTTCTCATCTGAACACAAGAGACGGCTTAAACAGCCATTAGCAATAAAAGATCAACAAATCTTTATTTGCTTCTGTCACTTGGATTGATGCCTTGCATTCACAGATTGACACAAGGTAGCGCCGGAAAGGCATTACCTTGCAGGCGCGGCAGGGGAATTGACAACATTCCTGCGCACTACCCTGGGCCCTCCACCGCTGCCGTTCTCCTTGGATCGACTACCATTGCCACCGTTGTCGGTGCCGACGACCAAATCCCGAAGCCCCATGCTCAGGTCCTTTTCCCTCTTCTCCTTCTCCTTCTTCTTGGCCCTGGCCGTGGCGACGGCCAGTGGCTCGAAGTGGTTGCCGTAGATGTACTCTGCGGAGTACCCGTCCTCGTCGTCGAAGAGCATGACGTGGCCGTGCCACTCCCAGACACGGTACTCCCCGCCGGCCTCGTCGTGGAAGCCGACGCAGAGGTGGTGGTCGCCGACGGCCACTGACTGGCCCGAGTTGGGCTTGAGCTTCTCCTCGGCCTCCCCGGACAGGACCATCCGCACGATCTCCTTCTCCAGCTTCGCTTCCTCCCTGGACAGCATCCGCCGCCGCCTCGCCTCCCCGGAGCCCTCCCCGCCGGCGAGCCCGCCGTCCTCATCATCATCCTCCTCCTCGTCGTCATCGGACGCCCCAGCGGCGGCGGAGAGCGCGGCGAGTTCGTTGAGGAGGAAGTCGTCGAGGTCCTGGGTGAGGAATGAGTTGGTGTCGAGGAAGGGCGGGCGGAGCTGGACGCGGCTCATGAGGTTCTGGAGGAAGAGAGCGTCCACCGGCGATGCGGAGGTGGCGCGGCCGTTGCCCGCCGCAGCGGCAGCGGCGGCGGCGGCGGCGGCCGCGGAGGTGGGGAGCGGGGAAGGCGGCGGCGGCGAGGCCATGAATTCGGCGCGGTAGGGTTTTGGGTTCGGGGGTGGTGTGGGCTGGTTGCGGACGCCGGTGAATGACGACCACGCGGACGCTCGGAGTCGGGTGGAAATGGGGATGGCGATGAGATATTTTTGCCTCTTGTGGGCTGGGCCTGAGATTCTTTGACGGAGTCCGGTGGAAATGTGGATGGCTATGAGACTACTTGCGGGCTGAATGGCCGGCCCATTCCAACTGCTGGTCGTCGACACTTGACACCCTTTGTCCCTGCTTGGGTGGAAATGTTTCTTCTTTTCCCAGAAGTTCATTTTACGAATTTGCATGCAGCTGTCCTTCAGGAATCCGTGAAAGCTTCAACAAACTAACTAAATTCCACGTTGTAGCCCAACAAATACAAACGGACTTTTACCAATTTCCCGTCACACATACCCTTTCATCTGTGCTACTCAAATCTAGAGACAACTTATTAATAGACAGCTAAAAATAATTTATGAGATGGTCACCGATATGTTGTACTGTAGTACTTAATAAATGATTAAGAGTATTACCGCCATTGTTTGCGATATCACTAGCCATTAGCTTATTACCGCGCTTGGCACGCCATCTTTTAAAAGCTGTTTGATTTGTCCATATGCAGAAGGTAATATTCTATTTGCTCCTGGAGTTGTCGCCAACACATGAAATCATGTAAAGCAACACACCACGAATAAAAAGACACACTTGAGATCACGAAGAATCATTCCTCGCGTTTCTCCTCCACCTTCCGCAGTCGGTGGGTGTCCTTGTCATCGCGCTTCCCACACACCCAATCATCTTTGCCATGTTGGTGTGTAGGCAATAACAACCTTTCCTCTAAACCCAAACACTTTAGAGAGCATTGGTAAATCCAAATCCAAAACCCCCCAAAATCTAATTATTTGTTAGAAATTCTTGTGATGGATAGAGAAGGTGAGCGCCCCAACGATATTACAACCTGTTTGGTTTGCAACACGACCTGGTGCAGAACGATCCGAATTTATGTTCGAGCCTCGTTGTGCCATTTGGTTTGATGGATAAAACCAACCAATTCGTCACGAGATGATCCGACCGCCGGTGCAAACCATGGCCTACTTATTCCTCTCAAAATCATCGGACGACCTCATCCGTCATCGATCAGCGACAAGAACCAAACGAATGCAAAGCTTCATTGGATCCAACAAGTAATGAGGCCATGCTGGATCAAATGAAGGTGGACGAGGTGGCTCCGTAAACCAAACGTGCCCTTAGTGTTTTCCTTGTCTAAACAAAGTTCGTGTGCGTTTTTTCTACGGAAGAGTCAAAAGTGAAATAACATGTGTTTTGACATTCAAACTTTGTCATGACTACTCCAAACTCCAAATGGACCAACGGCATAACACACATCACGGCACATAATTTATCTTTGTTTGCTACTCTCTCATCATTCAACTGGAGTCATGTCGGATGATGAAGCCGCCAAGTTGTGTCACTAGTGTAACTGGACCACGTACGTGCATGTAGGGAAAGCAAAACAGGATACTCAAACCCATCGAATAAAAAGTCTATAGGTGAAAATGATGATTGAAAAACAGATTTATGTATATCTATATTAGTGTATAAGCCATTGAAACATGTAAAAGAAAAGTGCTGCAGAAAGTCAAACCATACTGTATATATAGAGCCTGCCCCTTGAGCATTAGAAATATCCTCCTACATTTCTAAGAAGCGACGTCGGCGCCGTCGGGCAGCCAGACCATCTCCTCGGCCTGCTGCCTCGACCTCTTGCCATACGCCATTGATTAGCCAAGAATTGCCAAACGAACAGATCAAAGCTGGATAGGATAGCAAAGATGAGGATCGGAGCTCTGAAGCTGATGGATGACAGAGAGCTCGATTGTTTTCTCTGACGGAAGCGTCTGAATGGAGGAAAAGATGAGGGAGCAGGAGACTATTTATAAGCTACTTGCCAAGCTAAGGCCCTAAGCTACCGAGAGAGAGAGAAGTCTTCTTACATGTACATGCGCCATGCGACTTGCAAAATTATTAATGACTTGACTTGTGAAGCGAATAAAAATATAAAGTCAGATTTGCCCTTTGCCTATCAAGCTTAGCTAGGTTTTGATTCGCCGGTTAGTTGGCCATGTCGTTATGCTGACGACACGCGCGACGGCCGGTGGAGGCCCGGCCGCGGGAGGGGCGGCGGCGCGGCGAAGCCGTTTTTGGTCGCATTGTCTGAAGCCGTTCGAGGAGATTGTCTTGACCCGGCCGTGTACACGGTTGCAAAAGTGTAATTGAGCTACCAATGCCTAGGGCTACTGCTACGACGACTTGGTGTCGTTTTCATTACAGGCCAGTTCTAAAAAGCAACTCCCAAATACATTACGCAAAAAGAAGATTTCTCGTCACGTCAAAATGTCATAACATGCATGGAGTACTACATGTAGATAAAATCAAAAACTAATTGCACAGTTTTGTTGTACTCAGCGAGACGAACATTTTGAGCCTAATTAATCAATTTTTGGATAATTTTTCACAAATACAAACGAAATGCTACAGTAGCGTAATGATTACGAAGTGATATCTTACTCCCAAATTCAACCTCCCAATTCTAACATGCCATATTTCGAGTTCCAAACCTCCAACTGAGCTACACTAGTAGCCTTTGTTTAACTGGCCGGCCGTTGGCAACCTTTACAAGTAACCGGCCGGCCGGGACTCTGCAAGCTCTGAAGAGTGAGGACTCTGAACTCCTCCTATTGGGATCAGTCTGACGCTACCCTGCTGGCTTCCGGTGCGATTGGTTAGCTTGCCGGTTCCTCACCATACCATGCACGTACTTGTAGTTGATGAGAGGGTAGGGATCGGAGGCAACAGTAGTTTGGTTCATCTCTGCTGTTTAATTTATGAGTTATGACAAGTTAAAAGAATCTCCCTAGCTGATCCCTAACCTTCAACTAACCAGGCTAGATCAGATGCCTTCAGTCCTTCGGCGTCGAAAGGGTCTGAAGTCTCTCGCAGTGGCGTTGCCAAACATCGGTCCTAGCTGTTTCCAACTTCAACAGCAAATAAATTTAATGCTTGCGATTGATTAGAAATTTCCTGCTCCATTTTTTTTCCCTTGACGGATGACGAGAATCTTGCTCTACCTTTCACTAACCAAGATACAGTTCTTCCACGACGTGGTTTGCATCACTATTCATTAGCAGTGGGTGCAGCATAAAGTCATGATTCATGCATGCATGCACCAGATGAATGAGGGACTGGAATTCCTCTAAGCACAAGAGGGGCGAAAACGATTACAATTTATTGCATTCACGCATGATGCAGCGATAACTGATCGATAAGACATGGGATAAAATGCTAATAAACCACACAGAGCAGAACCTACACCGGCTTCGATCGCCTCCGAGAGTTAATTAAATAACATGGTCAGAGCTCAAACGATATAGCATATAAGCTACTTCTCGCCTTCTATTATTCCAGTTTAAAATCTAAAAAGAAGGTGCTTCTGCTTACATCTCTCCCGTTGACATTGCTTGCAAGAATAAAAATACTACACTGCTAACACCAGAGGTCAAATAATACATAAATACTTGCCATGTACATGACTGCGCGGTGCTTATTCACACCACGTATACGCCGCATTATCTGTACGAGACACAATAAAGGAGTTGATAGAAGTTGAAGACTAAAGATTCGGTGCTTGGACTGCAACAGCATCCACAGCAACCACTGAAAACTTGTAGATTCAGATGACTTCCACAGCAGTGCTGAATATGGCGTGTGGACAGCGACAACAGCATTAGTAGAGAGAGAGAAAGCTTGAGTACGCACGGGATGACGCGTTTCCAACAGATAATTCCGGCCGTATGCTAAGCCCAAGTTGCCCACCAAGGCAGTTGGGGTTAGAGGAATATCTCTAAAAAAATGGCCGTAGTCTTTGACTATTTTCTTTTCCAGAAAAAAAATTGCACAGTTTGTGCATTTCCAAAACCCTCATGTACATGATTGGTTTTGATGCTCTCCGGCTAGTGCAGTTGATGATATGATCGATCGACTACGAAAGAGATGTCTGTGAACGATAAGTTATGATGATCCATATATGTTTTCTCCAAGTGGATTGGTAAACACAAATACACAATCCACACATAGGGCGCGGCAGTAGGTATTAGATTCCGTTCCTGCTCGGACCTATTCAATCCGTTGCTGCGTCAGCTATAAGCACTGAACCCAGCGCGCGCTACAGCCGTGCAGCAGCAGCCCCTGATCGAGATCGAGACTGTCATGCCCGGTCACACATACCCGATCGACCTTTTCCGATGTCATCCGACGGTACTAGCTTGCTAGCTTGGACCAAAGACATCTCGCTACGTCTGACGGGATTATTGGATGGCAAATTATTTCCAAATCACAGTCGTCTACCGTCACCTATTATACATTTCTTGAATTCTTGGTTCTGTACTTGTATTGCGCTGTTTGATTTCATCAGCCGAATTGGAAGGCCACAGCTAGAATCTATGCGGGTTTTCAGAGGGGCTTATAATTATAGGCTCCGTACCCCGCTTCCCCGTTTCCGCGGCCGCTCATATGGAACAGGAGGCTGCTAATGGCAGATTCCATTATTTCCATGCATGGCGGCGGCGGCGGCGGCGACGACGACGGCGGTCGATCGATCGGTTTTCTAGCTTGCAGGATGTAATTAAAGTCATGACACGCGAACACGGATGATTACGACGCAGCTGCGGTTATAGCTTTTTCGCCACTGCTTCGCAACCGTGTAGCAGCCCGAGCCAGCGTACAGATCGATCAGGATATGATGCGGCTGCGCGCGGGTAGCTTCAATTTTTCTCCATGGCGGTCGCCGGCGTGCTGTAGCAGAAGCCGCCGCTCATGTAATCAAAATGAAAAAGCCGAGTTTCTGACTGAAAGATGTTGATGAATGGTGACCGATGAAGAAGAGGGGAGAGTCTCTATGGGCTACTGTGCTGTGTGCTGTGGCTTCACTTCGTGCAGACAGCTGCTATATCTGACTGTCGTTCCTGAACTGAAAGATACCTTTTCGTTTTCATCTCACGACTTTCTAGCTATCCCGTTGACTATTCGTGCCATGATCGACGTGTCCGGGCGATCTATCTATCCAGCCACCATTTCCAATCATTATCATCCTCGCTACATCATTCATGCTAGTCAGAATCGAAGGCAACACTAGTATATTTCTGTTTACTGTTTCAGTAGTTTCAGGTGCCAAATCCTCACATGCATTCGCAGTATCCAGGGAAAGTGCAGGAGAGAGTTGACCAGCACTGGAATTGCACCGTATTCTTTCTTTTTATCTTTTCCAAGCTAAGTCAGGCCAGCTTGCTAATTGCTACGCCCAATCTGAAGCTGCCAATTTAAGGGCATATTTGGTTGAGCTCTATCTAATTCTGATTCTCTATAGGAGCTAATTCTCTAATAAAAGTGATTATGTGGCTGAAAGCGATTCTCTTTGATTCTCTAGCATAAATTATCAAAATCAGGATGAAGGATCACTTCACAGAATCAGAAAAAAGCTTACAGCCTCTTAGTTTATTTCAGAGAATCACTTCACAGAATTAGCCGAGAATCATTTTTCTTTGATAAACTGTTTGGTAGAGCTACTCCTGAATTTACCCGAGAATCAGCTCTGAGTGATCTGCCAAACGGAAACTTTAAAATCTCACTCAATTCTCAGAATATTCTTGCGCTTTGACTTTCGGGGCAGTATTTTTCATGACGCAAGCAGAACGACAGAATAATCTTATGTTCATTCATTATTTCTGCTCAGTCGGTTTAGCTACCCTTGAGGAACACACGTACCACACATTATTCCTGTTGACCTTCTAGAACACGGCTCCTGGACCAATTTTACAGTGAAGTCAACTGATCCTGCCGCGTAAACAATTGGTGCTTCCCAAGTCAAACATGTTCCCTTCCCTAGAAGTAGAGAGTGCGCATAATTGGTCTAAAATAAAAAAAATGCAACTGACATCAACTACTCCAGGTGTAGCTCATCAATCCTCATTTGGTTGGACCTAGCAGCACTGCAACCCAGCATCTTGCTAATCTAAGCGGCATCATTCAGAACCAACGTGCTGTGCAAAGTCAACAATGCTAGTTTGTGCGAGTTCGAACTGCAAGCGGCAGATATCATAGAGTTGTCTGGTTCATCGTCTCATCGACGGCGACTGAAGCAGTAGAAGCGGTGTGGAAACGCATGCCCGCACTCGCAGTGACGTGTCTTGCAAGAAGGATCGGTGAACCCTTCCTCCACGAGTGAAAAATCGTGCTCTGTCGTTGACCTTCCCATAGCTCGAATACTAAATTTTCTTGCAACTGCAATTATATTCCCATTTGTTTAGCAGATAAATTACTTTTTTTCCACTACGAAGCAGATAAACTACTTTAATGGAGAATACACAGTTGCCTTAGATAAAGTCTTTACATGGTGCTTTGACATTATTGTTCCTTCTGAAATCATGATCAAGTTCGACTTTTTTAATGAGAGGAATGATCAGACTAAACTGAACGAACGAACGATCCGAAACGCAGAACTGGGCCTAAATTAAGCTGGGTTAGGTCCATGATGAGGCCCAACAAATACACGATCCTGGTCCACCGTCCTCAGGGCCGCCCGTGGACCCCAGTCGCACAACGCCACGTCTCCAAACACGGTCACTCCCAGACGGCACACTCCCTTGGTCCCAGCCGGTCCGGCGGTGTACACTCCCCACTGGCAAATTCAAATTTCTCCGAACGGAAACAACGCGGCCTCACCCCCTGCGCCTTTCCCCAATCCACCCATCGATCCCCTCCCAAATCGCCTAGCAAAATCCGCCCCAAAACCTCGCGATTCCCCCAAAGCACGCCTCGGATCGGAGCGCCGCGGGTGTCGCCGGCGGCATGGCGCAGACGCCGAACCCCAGCAGGAGGTCGTTGGTCGGCCCGCCGCCGATGCCCTTCCTCACGCCGCGGCGGCACCTCGAGATGAGGTGGGCGGACGGGGGTTCCCAGAGCACCGTGCGCCGCAGCGGCGTCGGCGCCGTCGTCGGCAACGGTGGATGCCGGGGTGGAGGCGAGAGGGATGGCGAGGTGAATGTCCAGGTCGTGCTCCGGTGCAGGTGAGTTGCTCGAGACTCTGCAGAAAGTGTTGTACCATACGCAAAGTTTGACCATTTGTCTTATTCAAAATTTATTATAAATACTCAAAAAGAAAATTTATGTTTATAGTTGTCACAAATAAATAAATAATACTTGTATATTTTTTTAAATAAAACGAATAGTCAAAGGTGGTAATCAAAAGTCAATAGTGACGAATATTTTGACATGGAGGCAGTATGTAGTAGTGGTAATCGGATACTACTAACCACGAATAAATCGGACGGATTGCTTACTTCTTCTCCTTAAGTTTTAGTTAATGTTTCCAAAAACGAGCGGGAAAACCTTGTGCTAGAGATCATTTGCGTAAGCTTAACCGTGTTTGGCTATAGCTACCATTGCTGATGCGTCCGTCCAACTTGTAGGCCACTCAGCGAGGATGAGCAGAGAGCCAATGTGCAGAGTGCCATCTCTTGTAATGACCCAAAGAGGGAGGTTACAGTTCTGCACAGCCTCTTCAAGCAAGCTGACAAGACGTTTACCTTTGACAAGGTAAAGCCTCTATGGGCACATGTGTTGTTTTTATTGTATATCTTTTTCTTGTTGATTGTAGAGGTGAACTGTTCTGCTGTGGTTTGTTTTGTTTAATTGTTGGAAAGATTAAAAAAATCTTACACGCAACAAGATCTAAACAAAAATGTTGTATTATGATTGATGTCTGCTTACCATCCGGGTTCTTGGATATGTGGTGTTTCATTTGTCCCAGGTATTTGGACCGAAATCTCAGCAGAGGTCGATATATGACCATGCTGTTGCACCGATTGTGAATGATGTCCTCGAAGGCTATAACTGCACTGTCTTTGCCTTTGGACAAACTGGAACTGGAAAAACATATACCATGGAGGGAGAGATGAGACAGAAGGTACCCAGAATATTTGGGCATCATCGATGTAGACAGGGAGTTTCTTTGTAACTGCTGAATAAATTGTCATATGTAATATCTTAGGTCAGTGAACTGCCGGATACTGCTGGTGTCATCCCTAGAGCAGTGCGCCATATATTTGATATACTTGAAGCACGGAAGGCTGACTATAGCATGAAGGTAACCTTTTTAGAGCTCTATAATGAAGATATAACAGATCTTTTGGCTTCAGAGGACCAAAGCAGATTCCCTGAAGATAGACAGAAGAGGAATATAACTCTTATGGAAGATGGCAAAGGCGGGGCAGTCATAAGAGGGCTTGAAGAAAAGGTTGTCTACAGTCCTAGCGACATATATAGCCTTTTAGAACATGGATCAGCTAGGAGACGCACTGCTGACACCGCACTAAATAAACAAAGCAGGTTCTTGAATCTTGATAATTATGTCTCCACCTTTTTGTACAGAGGTTGGGGGACTAAATTCTCTGCATTCCGTTCTTGCAGCCGATCACATGCTGTCTTTTCTATAAACATCAATGTAAAAGAAACAACAGTGGGGAATGAGGAACTCATGAAGTGTGGGAGGTTGAACCTTGTAGACTTGGCAGGGTCGGAGAATATAGCTCGATCAGGTGTAAGAGAGGTATTTCTTTTCTAGTGCCATTTACCACCCTCTAGCAATTACTGACATGTTTGCTTGTAATTGATATCTTGTCCAATTCAGTAATTTGGTTTAATCGATGTATCCATCTTGTCTATCTTCTTTTATTGAATCACATGGTCATGGTACAATATGTGCTTGTTACTGAGAGCTTTGTTACAGTATGCTGAATAAACCTATTTGTACATACAATCTTACTGTGGTTATCTTAGCATCCCAAAATTATGTTCTTTTGGCATGCCAGTCCTGTTTGAAGTCATGATTTCTAGCATGCTAATAGGGTAGAGCAAGAGAAGCTGGAGAGATGAATAAGAGCTTGTTAACTCTGGGACGTGTCATCACTGCGCTTGTGGAGCATTCTGTTCATGTGCCATACAGGTTTTACAGCTCTGCTTAGTTTTGATATGTTAGATTATTGGTAGTCTAATTATTGTGCGTGGCAGTAATGCATATTCATTTACTTTTATCAGGGATAGTAAGCTCACCAGACTGCTAAGGGAATCATTAGGAGGAAAAGCCAAAACATGCATCATAGCAACGGTGTCTCCATCTGTCCGTTCCCTGGAAGAAACACTGGTTACACTTGATTATGCTTCTCGTGCTAAAAGCATAAGAAATAAGCCTGAGGTGCAACTTCTATCCATGCATGTGGTCTGGAACTTTAAATTTACCCGACACCCTTGTTACAAACTTAACAACTATTGCAGGCAAATAAAAAAACATGTAAATCTGTTATGCTCAAGGACCTCTACCAAGAAATGGAAAGGATGAAACAAGGTTCCCCTTTTTCCTCTAGATTTTCCTGCGTCCCTCACATTATCATATGATCTCACATTCTCACAAGTATATTGTCACATGTCAGATGTCAAAGCTGCAAGGGAAAAGAATGGAATATATATCCCTCATGATAGGTTCGTCCTAGAGGAGGCAGAAAAAAAGGTACAAGTACAAGTGCACAACACCCCTGTCACCAAATCCTACAGATTTTCATTAAATATAGTTCTTATGGGACTCCTGTATATTGATCTTTAAATTTCTTAATTGCATTGACTGTTTATTGCAGTCAATGAGGAAAAAAATGGAACATTTGGAGCTCAGCCTTGAAAAGCAGAAGAAAGTATACCTACCCCCAATTCTGATATACTTGTATTTTGTTCACTAATTCAAGGTTGAATTTACACAAATACTTCTGGTGATCTGGTAGGAAGTTGAAAAATTCAAAGGCTTGTACCTAGCAGAGCAGGAATGCCGCTTCGATTTTGAAAGTCAGAACAAAGATTTGAAGGTAAAGCACTTTGGAGAACTTTATTTTCATCTTTTCTGAATACATTTCTTAGGTTCCTCACGTTTTGTACATATCCTTACTTAGGTCAATATTGAAAGCTGGAAGGGAAAGTTTCTTGATCTTCAAGAAGCTCATTGTAGAGCTAATTTGTCACTAAGGGAGAAGGACTTCATAATCTCAAATTTACTTTCTTCTGGTAAATTTGTCTGTGTTTAAATAATTAAGCTAATTTCTAACTTAGGAGTTTAATATATGTAGTACTCTTCAATCAATGGTCATTTCCTTTTTGGTTTTCCATTATATTGTATAGAAAATTCAATTCTGGAACATGCAAAGGATATGCGCAACAATTTGGAAAATGCATCAGGAGATATTACTGTACTTATGAATAAACTAGGTAAATATCTACTATAACTTAATTTGATCCAGTTAGCTGTTTCTTTGTACTGACTGTTCTTGTCTTTCACAATCATTTATAGAAAGGCAATCAAAAACTGAAGCTGCAAATGAAGGCTTGCTATCTAGTTTTCGGGCTGAACTGGATCAGTGTCTTGGAGTTCTTCATAACACAGTAGTTGGATCAGTTTGTGAACAGCATAAAATTTTGGAGTCCATGAATGAACAAACGAAGTCATACTTTTTGGCTAAAATTGAGGTGCCACTCTTGAAATGCTATACTTTTGAATGATTACCATCTCTCTCCTAGTATACTAAAATAGCTGTGACATGCAATTGCCTACAGTCAGCAAACCAATTGGAGAGAAGAATGGCAAAAGTCAAAGATATGTATGTCTCTGGGGTCCAATGCATGAAGGAGCTTGCTAATACCCTGAGACAGCAGTCTATTATAGACTCTGAAAAGATGAGGCTGAACATATCTACTAATGCAGTTGCTGTTGACAATGTACGAAATAACATAAACTTTCATGCGAGTACCTAATGCAAAAAAGAGGAACTGCTGAATGCAATCTAATTATTGTCTATATATGAACACTAACAGTTTCTAGCCATGATGGTTTCGGAAGCTGAACAAGTTCTGGATGATGTCCTGAAATCTACTTCAGAGCTCAGGGAACTATTAGCCTTTTCTGCAGAACAACAACGTGCTGTATGTCTCTTTGATCTTGTTAGTTCATGTTCCTGTATGAAACATATTTAGCTTGATGAAGCAACCCACTGGAGTGATTTTTATTTTCAGGGATTGAAAAGGAGTCTTACTTCTGCTCAAGCCATGTCAAAGACATCAATTGATTTCTTTAAAGATATCATGATACGTGTGTCTCAGCTCATCAAACTTATGGAACAGAATCAAATGGAAAGGTCCTCAAAGCTCCTTGAATTTGAGAATAAATTTAAGGTAGTTGATTTTGGTATATGTCGTGCTATACATTTCATTTATGAACAAACTCCTGATGACGCACTTCCTTTTGACAGGATATTTGTGTTAAAGATGAGCAAGCTGCTCTGAACAAGATTGCTGCTATTTTATCAGGGTTGACTGCCAAGAAAACTGCAATGGTCAGATAGTTTATTGCATATAAGCAAATAAAATGGCTTCAGTATGACTTCAGCTTTAACTGATGTATCTATTAGCAGGTTTCAGCATATGTGGGACAGTTTAATGATAGATACGACGAGGAGCAGAAACACCTGAATTTGGAGATGTCCAACCTACAGCAGATTTCTGATAATGGCAAAAATGAGTCTGTGGCTTATGTTGGAGTGGTAGAAAGCCAGTTCCAGGAGGACATGTCATCGCATACTAAATTAAATGATCAAATGGAAGGGATCTTGCAGCAATGGTACCCATCTCACTTGACAACCTGCAACATAGTGCAATTTGAATCAGCTATTCACACTTGAAGTGCTTCTATTTCCATGAATTTGTTTTTGCTAAAGAGGCACTCTCCATTGCAGCTTGAAGAAAGGTGTCAGTTCTGTATCTTACTGGTCACATACACAATCATCTTTGCATGATCTTTGTAAGAGCTCAATCATGGAGGCTGATGATTTAATCGAGTAAGTTGTGATCATGCTTAGTAAAAAATATCGTTTTTTGATATTCTGAGCATCTGTTTAGGGCTTTTCCAGCTCCAGATCTCATCCTCGTTTCTGGTATGCAGAGAAAGGAGAAACAAAAATGAAAATACTTTCCAGGAAAAGCTGATGTTTTCTTCACAGAATGATGCGGAGTTTCATGCCATTACATCTGATGTGTTGACTGATTCAAAGAGTAACACATCTAGCTTTGCCATAAATTTGTTTCCGAAAGATGCAATTTTCTTAATGCTGTCCATTCTAATTTCCAGATTCCCTCTTACTGGATCATGAAAGTAGAAAGGTGATAGAAACTGTCTCCACCACTTTCTCGGATCATATGGAACTGCTGAATGAAAAACACAGTGACGGCACTGAGTCTATAAGAAACATTGCGAATAACTGTCTTGAGAAAGATTACATGGTAAGCTCTGTGCATTTGTTTAGATCATGACTGAAAAGCGAGTTGTAATAAGGATATATAAGTTAATACAACAACTGTCGATGAATTTTAGCCAAACGAAACTGTACTATTGTTGTCTGGTTGACAAGTGGCTAATTCCTTGTTAGAACAGAACTGACAAGTGGCCTAAAATTTCAAGTGATGAATTTAATATTGCTCAATGCAAACCACCTATAATTTGATTATTTGTAATATCCATTGACTTAATTTTTGTTACGATCAGGTTAATAGTCCGATCCGGCATCGTCCACACGAGCTACTGACCAATGCCAGCAGCTTGGAATCAATTGAAGAACTAAGAGCTTCTGTTCCAGATCTGGTGGCGAAGTTCAGGGAGGAGAACAGGCTGGATGAAATTGACAAGGGGAAGCAATTCTCAGATCAAAGGACACGCACTCCAAGAAGTCCTCTGATGCCTGTCAATCATTATGCTGATTGAAAAAATTAGGAAAAATGTCCAATGTTGTAAAGATGGCAAGATATCTTGCCGATTTGTCACCACCTTATTTATCATCCCTCAGCTGCTGGATGCTGCATGCAAGGATTCTGATTAGCCTTAGATCAGAAGCCCCAAACCATTTGTTTTCTCCTTGTGGAGTATTTATCTAAAAATCAGCGTGATCTTGTTAGTCTTATCTGTTATCATCACGATTTCTGACCGATTCCTCATTTTCCAAAAAGAAAAGAAAAGAAAAGAAAACTGATCAATGCTGTGAAGGCTTCGTGTCCAAGGAAAGTTGCATGCAATGTTCAATTTCTCTCTCATTCGTGACACATACAGTACATGGCAAGTCCAAAACCATACAGTAAGCATTCAAAGGTATGCTAGCATGGTATGTATCTCGAGGATCCACCTATTCCTTTTGTAGCGTGCTTTCCATTTTTTTAGCGCAAGACATTGCAGTACTCCTTTTCCCCTGTTTCATACTTTCATGCTCTGTGGCGGATTCTAAGATGATGAAACTGGCGTAGAGATGAGCTGAAGAGGGGAGAGGGAAAGATAAGATGCCGAACAGCGGAGAGGAGCAGAGTGTCGTGCGGCAACATAATGTTTCGTCGGCTAGCGATGCAGAGGTTCGTTCCTCTCTTTACTTGTTCCAACATTTATTCTTCTTCTTTTCCTCTTGAGAAAAACTGCCCTGTTCGCACTAATTCGCTCAAATCGTGTTCAGAAAACGATAAGTGATTTAATATTCCTGGATGCGTATGCATTGACATAAAACTAAAATTTATTGGAGTATATTGCAGTCGCAAAAAAGATCCGGCTATATAGATTAAATTTAGATGCCTATTCTTTGTCTAGGTATCCTGTTCGAAAATTTCGTGGTACAACTTGTATAGTATAGAAGGATCAATGCATTAATAATTTAGGTAAACTGCAAACTGATTGCGAAGTTCCCCATGGACTTGATGTTCCAAGAAATGCATGAATTTGACATACCCAAAAAGTATTTCTTGCACCTGACACATGACCTTAGGCATCGTGTATGTTCATGTTAGGGCAGGCCCAACGCGATGAGTCAGCTGGGAGCCTCATCTGGACACGTAGGTTCGGATGCCATCTGGAGATAAAGCGGTGGCTTGCAGGGTGTCATCACTTCTTCTGCAGGCTACCGACCTTAGGAGAGAGAACATGTCTGAGAGTAAAAGGCAGAGAGATGAAAGTGATAGAAGGAACTTTAAATGAATCTGGTGGGGCCTGATGATAAAAAAGCTGTGCAGCTTGCGTTGGGAGCCTTGCTCCTTCGCACCATCAAAACCTACGTGGAGCGTACCTTTTACGTGAGGCTACCAACCAGTAATCTTGCCCTTACTGAGTCACAGCGTGATGGCGATGGCATTAGCACTTTAGCAGAGATGCGTCCCAGGTACATTAACTAAACAACTTTGCCCTTTGCAGGAGCGTCGATTTTTGGAGGAAGAGCTTAGCTGGGCCAGATTGGAGCGGCAAAAGGTCCTCGCCTTGTCCGCGGAGGCCGACGAAGCAATCTGGAACCTGGCCGCGCTTGCACGGCGAACGATGCAAGAAAGGGACGAGGCGAGGAACCAAGCGAGGATGTTGCTCGCCGAGTTCCAGTCAAGAAACGCCCAGATGGCGATGCATCCTGGGACACCATCATGCTACAGGGTTGCGCGGCCTGATGCGTTCGCGGCCGCCGGCTACAGCCAGGCGCTTGCTCCGGCCGCCGCGTTCAGGCCTCCCGGCGGCACGGTGGTGCAGGGGCAATATGCCCGTACTGGAACTGGGTACTGCGCTGCATCGTCCAGCGGCTTCGGCCACATGAATCTGGCTTCGTCCCTGGACGCGTACGCTGTTCAGGCGTCTCTGACATGTTCCAGCCAGGATCACTTCGACCCTGACATGTTCCTGGTGGACGTCGCAGAATCGCCGCAAGATGTCGCCCCGGACACTACTGCAGGCTCCAGCCAGGGTAGAAGCTCCGGGTCGTATGGTCAGATAGCCGAGCAGAAGCCCGTGCAGTGGAAAGGTAAATCAGCTCAAGCTGCTGTGCTTCGTGGTACTGCAGGCCATGGCCATGGGCATCATGCTCTCTAGTTTATAGGTCGGGCTCTGTTCGCTGCTCACAGGATCAAGATTGCTCAGGCGGTTGTTAGTGCTTGCACGTACCTTAGAACTTCGCAGTTGGTCGATGTGGGTGCGTGTTCCAAATTCTGAATTTTTTTAGTTCTCTTCGACTTGGATTTGAATGGCGCCTAGTTGGTCGATGTGGGTGCGTGTTCCAAATTCTGAATTTTTTCAGTTCTCCTCGACTTGGATTTGAATGGCGCCTGCTGAGCCATGGTCTCGGAGGATTGTTTAATTGTGAGAGAAATACACCACTTATTTAGCAGGGCAACGAACGAAGAAATAGCAAAGAAGTGCCTTGAAATTCTATGATTAAATGTATTATGAATGAAGCTGAGACTAAACAAGTATTTTAAATTAGAACATTCTTTTCAGAACAGAAACTTATGGGCGACGGTAACAGTCTTGCTGTAGAGTTGGGATCAGAAATTGAATGTGCACGTGATATTGGATCATCGATGTGTTCATGCCTCCTGGCCGCCCGTGCGAGCCATCATCTCCCCACACCCTTCTATCCGGATCATATTTGCACGATAAAATAAATACAGATTCAATAAGTTGATGAAATTACATTTTTTTTATATGTAACTTCAACTGACATAATTTATTATTTTTCCTGATAAAAATACATATGGAAACGCGAAAAAAGGCCGACGACGACGACTTGCCCGCTTTCGGCCCATGCAAACATGCACATACGGGCCGTCTCGTTCAGCTGAGGCAGGTGCAGCCCAATTGTGTGCCCACTGTACTTCTTCCCTCCGAGCCCGACCCAGACACAGAGGCGAGCCCACCACCGCTTTCCTCTCGTCCTCCAGTCCCTGCCCGTCCTTCCCCGTCCAACAAATCTAGGGTTCCAAGCGAGCGAAGCCGAAGCCTCCGCCGGCCGATCCCCTGAACCCTCCCGGACTAGGGAGCCGAGTCGAGGCACGAGCGAAGATGCCGCAGCGGCACTCGAAGAACAACAATGACCTCGCCTTCTTCACGTACGAGGAGAAGCGGAAGCTCGGGTACGGCACGCAGCGGGAGCGCCTGGGGAAGGACTCCATCAAGCCCTTCGACGCCTGCTGCCTCTGCCTCAAGCCGCTCATCGACCCCCTCTGCTGCCCCAAGGGCCACGCCTTCTGCAAGGAGTGCATCCTCGAGTGCCTCCTCGCGCAGAAGAAGGACATCAAGCGGTAGGTGGC
>OAMR01000311.1:25523-68235 GCA_900205405.1 Echinochloa crus-galli | reverse complement strand
TTTTTTGACTTAAAATGAATTACTTATGAATTTTTTAGTTTAAATTTGAATATTTTTAATTTTAACAAAATGAAAAACCACCTTCGAAACCACCCAAAGGGCTAAATTTGCACGGTTTTGACAGTTGAATGGCCTTTGTTATCCGGTTTTATAGTTCAATGTTGAAAATCAGACTGTTGTGATAGTTGAAGGTTGTAAATGAACTTTCCCCCTAATTTAATTGGATACTCTATATTTACCCAGGTGCTCCTGTATATTTATCATTCTATTGCTATGCAGCCCAGCGTTCATTTGAGATGCAATTCAGTAGCATGGATATTACGACTGAACATTGATGCTGAAATAAGCGGCTGAACCTTACTATTTTTGCAGCGCACGGTGGACGGCAAGAACTACTGGACGTTTGAGTACGATCTGGAGGCTCCGGGCTACGGCGTGTCTGCCTTTGCAACGGTCGCCATTGGAAACGGTAGGATGCCTATTTCCTATGAGCTACGAAATCAAGGTCGGCTCGTGTGTCTTCGCCTCAATAAAACTCTGCTTTCTTTCTTACCAGGCCGGTACTACACGCTGATCGTTACCGCGAACGAACGCCGGTGGAGCAGGCTCCGGAACAGGCTCAAAGTCGTCGCGGATTCTTTCAAGATCTCCGATCTGACCGCGTGATTGCTCGCTTTCGTTAACTGTAATGTGCGGTATATATGTACGCTTGGTGTGGCGACAATCTGCGTGCGCGTAATCAGGCCTGTTGAAATGGATCCTAAGGCTATTCCCGGTGCAAGTTTCATATGGGTGCTATGCCCATTAAATAAAGTGACACATCAGCATATGTGATGATATGTCAATGTATTGATAAAAAAAAGAGATGGAAAGAGTTACATCAGGATAAAACTCCGTATATACTGTTTTCAAGACTATAAAACCCATTGAAACTACTATTGGAGGCTAAATAGTTTCATTTCGTCTGTCTACGTCCAATCACGTTCCTCGCAATTGAGGCCTTGTTTAGTTCCCAACTTTGACATGTCAAAGTTGGAACTTTGCCACTGTAGTGTTAGCATTTCATTTGTATTTGTGAATAATTGTCTTGTCTCGCAAAGTACAACAAAACTGTACAATTAGTTTTTTATTTTATCTATATTTAGTACTATGTGCCGACATTTTGATGTGATGAAAATCTTTTTTTACATAGTGGAATTTGGGGGTAAAATTTAGGAACTAAACAAGGGCTAAATGTTATCGCCAACCTATAAAACCGTGCAATGAAATTGTGCGCTGCGAAGACATGTTTCATTCATTGATTCAAATTTATTTGGATGACCACTCAAATTTATTTGGATGACGTGGAGTCTTGCAAAATGCAAAATGAAACTCACCAGGATTAGCCTAAGGCGAACGTACGTATCTCATTAGGTGAAAGATAAGATGTCATCGTATATTGATTGCCACAGGCGTCCAAAATTGTACGTTGGGTGAAAACAACATCCAATCCAAGTGCAGGATTATGGCAACGTGGAGTAATGAAAAGGCAAACAAGAATTTGATACTACGTTGTCTCACTGACAAGAGACTTCAGGGAGATTGAGCACAAATTAGGTATGGCAACGTGGAGCGATGAAAAGGCAAACAAGAAATTGACACTACATTGTCTCACTGACAATAGACTGCAGGGAGATTGACCACAAATTATAAGATACGGAGTACAAATTAAATTCGAGACAGAGAACGAAAAAACTGTTCATGTTACTGTTGCTTACAGGTTCGGTTGAAGCGGAGGTGCTGCAGCTTACAAGAGTAGTCTGTGTAAGAAGCCCCAATTAAACTATGCTGAAGATTCGTGTGTGCTCTGTGATACAGTAGACTTGGGTACAGGATTTAGTTAAAAATCTCACCAAAAATCAAAAGGCGACTGTCCTAACATCTAAACGGGCTCATGGGGACTGGGGTCAACAACAGTTCGTGCAGAATTTACCCAGCCGACAGGCTTTTGATCACGGCTGCAAGAATCATGCCCACCATGAATTGAACATTTTACACACGCAACACGTTAGATATGGGGTTGCATCAATCTAACATATAGACCGTTCTGGTCCATCAGAGAGTCATGTGTACCCTGCTCAACTATCCTACCACCATTTAGGACAACAATGTTGTCCACATGCTTCATCATTGCTGCCCTGTGAGCAATGAGAATCGTTGTCTTGTTGCCCATGACCAGAGTGTCAAGAGCTTCCTGTACCACTCTACTTGATTCAGACTCGATAGCAGAGCTGGCCTCATCCAACAACAATATCGGTGCATTCTTCAAAACCACCCTAGCAATGGCAATCCGTTGCTTTTGCCCAGGTGTTAGATCAACCCCCCTCATTCCCACATGAGTGTCATAGCCATGTGGCAAGCTGCTAATGAAGTGATGAGCATTTGCTATCCTTGCAGCTTCCTTCATCTCAGCCTCTGTTGCATTGTGCCTTGCATAGATAATGTTTTCTCTTATTGTCGTTGAGAAAATAACTGGCTCTTGCTGAATCAGGCCCATGTGGCTACGCAACCATCTCAGGTTAAATGATTTCAGATCTCGACCATCCAGTAGAACTTGACCAGAAACTGGGTCATAGAATCTCTCGATCAAAGAAATAATAGTGCTTTTCCCTGATCCTGAAACCCCTACCACTGCAACAGTCTGCCCACCACTCACTTTAAGATTAAAATTGCTCAGCACAAGAATTTCCGGACGTGCAGGATAAGAGAAATCTACATTCTTGAATTCGATGCTTCCGTAAACATTGGGTGGTTTCAAGCCAGTGGTATCATCAGGGTCAATCTTTGGCTCACGGTCAATAATTTCAAACACTGGCGTAAGAGATTTCCTCCTTTTAAGTATGTAAGGTGCAAGTCCAAAAGGCTCCACCAATGCGAATGATGCAAATGAAAAGAGTATGTACTCTTTTAGTCCTGTGGCTATTGTCAGCCGTCCCTTATCAACTGATATAGCAGTGTACCAAAGGAGTAGGGCATTGCAGGCAAAAAGAAGAAACTGCGAGAGACCAAAGCCAAAGCCTATAGCCAATCCTTGGACAAGACTTTGCTTCAGTATCTTGCCAAGATGTAATCTGTAGAGTTCCATTATCTTGTTCCCAGCACAGAATGCTACTACAGTGTATATGTTCCGGACTGCATCTTCAAGTACTAACGAAGCCTTTCTGTGCATCTCTTGGATTCCTCTTGAGAAGCCAGCAAGCCACAATTTCTGCAACATGATTTATTAGATCCATTAGGTATTTGTCAGTGTACTTATGTACTAATAACATATGGAGCATATGAATAGGCGATGCTTCTAAGAGCAATTTGCAAAACACATTTTTTCCAATATCTGGTACCAACTACCAATAGCTAGATTTTTGTGAGGTAGATCATGTAGGGAACTGTTATGAAGTGAATTACTATAATGAAACATGATATTTTTAGAGTTTGATGTGTTCAGTCATCTTTGATGGACTATTTTGATCCTACATGTGCAAGCTTCAAAGTGGTGTAAATGCTAAGGCAAGCGTTCAACTTTGGAAGCCTCCAGAGCTCATTGGGATTTATTAGGCTCAATGTATATTTAAAGTCTAATGAGCTTTGATTGATCACAGAATGTTTATGAAAAGATTTTCTTTTCAATGCATTACCACACTGTTGCTATTATTTGATGTTTTTCTAATCCAACCTGTAACCAAAGAAACAGAGTGCACTGTGCAAATTCCATGGGCGGGCATCAAAATTCTGTTCACATACCAATTTTTTTAGTTCATAGCAGACAAATAAAGAAGACTTTATTACCTGTGCAATAGCAGAGATAACAAGAACTGGTAAGGTTGCAAGTGCAATAAGTGCCACCCGCCATTCCAACAACATTCCAATAAGAAGAGCCACAGATACAGCAGCAGTGTCTTGTATAAATATGGAAAGTCGGTTACTGAAGGCAGCACGGACAAATGTAGCATCATTTGCCAGGCGCATGGACAACGTATCAGCATTGTTCTCCTCTTTGTCAAACCATCCAACTTCATTGCGCAGCATTGCTGCCAAAGAAACCACAAATAAATATTAAACTCTACATGATCAAACTAACTCCATGATTACAGCAGAATAAGAGAACAGCATATAACATGCAGATAGAAATTACCGGAGAACATCATCCTTCTTATGCGCTCGGTCATCTTCTCCCCCATAATTCCAAAATAGAAATGTTGCAACCAATTGACCAGCACTGTAATAACACCCATGCCTACTATGAATAAACACCACCTGTTCACTTCGTGGTGCATATCACGAACTTCTATTCGATAGTATGCTGACACTATAAGTGCTATAGTGTAAGCAAGCAGTGGATTAAAGGAACCAAATATGGCAGCACCGACTGTACCTAAAAGAGCATAAGGCCATTCAGCAATACTAAGTGTTGCAAGTCGCCAAAAAGATGGAGGTTTCGGGTCCTGGACTTCATCTAGTTCACTCTGTTCAGAACTTGTATCATCTCGTTCGCTCTGTGGTCTACTAAAAGTTTGTGAATGTGAACGCTCATTCTTAGGATCAGAAGTCAAAAGAGGAGATATGGGTGAGTCAGGTTCTGAATTCTTAGATGACTGACGCTGAATAGGATGAACATCAACTTTCGGAAGATCAGGCAATTTCATTTCAAAACTGTCCTGTCTCTTGATGGACGGTGTTCTTTCAGTTTCAATTGCAACCATAGGTATCCCATTGTCTACAGTTTGCTCTGAAGGTGGACTTCGATCCTTTGGCGAATCATGAGAGTTTCTGTTGGTATCTGATCGCCAAAATTGAAGCATGCCATGTGTTTTTTGAAGTGAAGGTGATTTTGTCATCTTAGGAGAGGATGATTCTTGAAAGTATTGGCTCACGGATGCATCCTCAATTTGGAGTGACCTGCGCTCCCTGCTATTCTTGGTGGGCATCCTGACATGGATCGAGATAGGATTAATAAGGCAGTCCAAAATCAAAGTATGTATTTTTTGGTTTTGATGGTAGTGAATGCAGAGTGATGAAGTAAAAGCTAAAGGTTAAGCAATATCTCTTTAGAACGGTAGCTAATGTTGTAGCTTAAAGAAACTCTAGGGTCTAGGATATAGTTAGTATCCACAATTACAATACTTCAGACACACTAGACCACATGATGTATGTTGTCTAAGAAAAAAGGCTTACCTTTTGGGAAGTTTGGTTGCTTCCTCGCACCTTAAAAGCTCAGCATAAAGGCCATCCAAATTCAGCAATTCATCATGTGTGCCCATTTCAACAAGATGCCCCTCCTCCATTACAGCTATGTAATCAGCATTTTTAATGAGGCTAAGACGTCTAGCAATTATAATGGTTGACCTTCCCAACATGAGAACATCTAATGCTTCTTGGACAGCCTTTTCAGCTTCAAAATCAAGTCCTCCTGTGACCTCATCAAGCAAGAGGATGGATGGATTCGAAAGCACAGCACGGGCAATAGAAATTTTGATCTTCTGTTCATCAGTCAATGCTATACCAGCCCGACCAACCTACAGAATTTGCAAAAGTGAGTACTAGAGCCTCAATGCCTGACCAGCCTAGCCTGGATATACAATAATAAGATGTATGGTACTTCCATTACCTGGGTATCATACCCCTTTTCAAGTGAACTGATGAACCCATGGGCATGTGCTGTCTTTGCTGCCTCTTCAATCTGATCAAAGGTAGCAGATCTTCCATAAGCAATATTTTCCCGAATGCTCAAACTCAATAAAGCTGGCTCTTGTGTGACCAGACCAATTTGGCTTCTTAACCATTCCACTTTAAAAAATTTTATGTTTTCCCCATCCAAAAGAACTTCACCTGAACAAAAAAAGAGCAGCCTTTTAGATGGAGGTAGAAGCAGAAAACGAAATATGCTTCTCAGTTCTCCTACCTAATGTTGGGTCGTAGAATCTCTCCATTAGAGGAATTATACTGCTTTTCCCTGAACCATTTCTACCAACAAGTGCAACAGTTTTTCTCGCAGGCACAGTAAGGAAGAAACCACTTAAAATTGGGATTTCAGGACGAGACAAGTAGCTGAAATACACATTTCTAAATTCAATGTTCCCCTGCACTTGGGGTAAGGTGATCCCTTCTTGATTGATGCTGGAAGTTGAACGGCTAATCATCTCATATAGTCTATAAGCAGCAATGGGAACTAAACCAGGCCCTGTCTCTTATACACATCTATAAAGCTACCACAACTTCACCACCATCAGCTTTTCCATGAACAATCAAATGTCTTCCGACCCAAAGTTGCAACGCACAGGAACAAATGGCAAGTCCATACGTAAATCCAAGGCCAATTCCTTGGACAAGACTTATCAAAATTCCATATCTCAGTGTTGCTTGAAGTGAGGTAGCGTACGAGTACTTTGCCAGAGTTTCATTTGTAAAAGAATACAGTGTCCTGATGTATGAGATGGCCTGTAAGTTCACATATTCCCATTAGAACCAGACAAATATTTGAAGTTACAAATTGCACATCAAACAAGAATGATTGTATAATCTACAAATTCAGAGCACAGAATAGCTGTCCTCTGATAAGCACTGTCAAGATAGGAGATGAGCAGACAGCAGCCTAGGTTCATGTATACTAAAAGAAATCAGAAGAAAGCTTGGCAGATTGAATAAAGGTAGCAACCTGTTCAGCAATGCTAGCCGCTTCAGCGTATGCATCTTGAATGTTTTCAGCCAGTCTATGAAGGAATATGTTAGATATTCCTCCGGCCGCGACAATTAAGGGTCCAGTGGCAAGAGTTAGAAGTGCTATTTGCCAACAATTGAGAAGGCCAACAATGAGACCACCAACAAATGTAGCCATATTGTGTATGTAGTTCCCGACCTACAAAAGAACCGTCATTAGAAGACCCCGAAAGTGACAAAGTTCATTATGCAGATCATGACTCCAGATAAAATAATGACTACTTCACTCTCTAAGCTTACTTTCTCGCTTATAGCTGACTGAATGAGCAGTACATCACTGAGCACTTGATTCACTATATCACCATTGTTTCCATATGTATCAAAGAAGCTCATGTCTTGATTTAGCAAGACCTGAACATATTTTGATCTAATGACAGCAGTCTGGCGTTCCCCAGTTAGAATCCAGCATGATACCTCTGCAGAACTGAAAGAATCAGGAATATGCATTTGTGCTGAGTGGGAACTGCACTTAAAAGACAATGAGTTACTTACCAATCCATCCTGCAACAAAAACACCAGCAGCTATATAGACGATATACAGAGCATGCTGCAACATGTAGATAGAAAAGCTTTAAGACATTGAGACATATGAAACTGAGAATAAGGAAAAGTGGAAGGAAGATGACAAAAGAAACATGTGCAGCCACACCAGTTTCAAGGAAAAGGGGATATTACAAGTTTATATGATGATTTCTTAAAAGTCCAAAATTTGAGTGCAAGCAGAATGGAGCTACTAAAAACATTGAAATATAGGTGGGTGTGTGTGTGGTGGGGGTCCTTGGTAGCAGCCATTCTAACTTAAGTGTTTAATGTACACTATTCCAGAAAATAAAAAAAATTGAGCCTTCACTCCGCCCTAGGGATGACTCTAGCCCCAAGGGCAAACTTGGGGATCCCCCGAGGTAATGAATTCCATCAATCCCTGTTTTTTTTTCCAGATCCTCTCATCACATATGAGGCTCTCACACCCCCCACACAACTTTATCTCCACTGCCAGCTATGAAAAGAGCACCATATGTCAAGTGAAACCTTCACTTGGCTGGCTCACTTCGCTTATTTGCAAGAAAATTCCAGAATGCATATAATTAAAGGCACCTATAGGATATTTCAGGCAACCTTTCAGAAATTAAATGAATATAGTACAGAAGAACTCATATTGTGTAGTATGCTATGCAGGACTCTTTTAATAACATTCCAATTACATTACGGCCATGACATATCCATTGGGGCAACTCTTTCCCTAATGTGTTAACAAAAAAAGCAGAACACCAATAGCCTTTAGGCTCTGGCATCTTGAGACCAATGAGACCATCCTGCACCAACTAAACTCAACATAAAAGCTGTTCAACAACAAGATCAATAAAATGTCACTAACATTTCAACCATCACTACATCCCTCCCACATTCTCTGTCACACCATCTGCACAATCCCAAAATGTGGCTCCCAGCAGCAACAGCGCTGAACTCTAAGCCAAGGCGACACCAACCACACCCAACACACAAATTCCAATGCATAATGTCTTTGGAAACATCGCATCAGGGATAGAAAATAGAATGCACTGATCTGAAGTGAAATACTAAGGTCGCAGATCACATTTAGGTCAAAACGTGCCTAGAAATGGAATTTCCTTATGGAGCTTGAGTTATAAACATAACTGCACTCTGCACTATGCATTGCAGCTGGAAACCTTTCAGGCCCTAATATTTCAAATGCAACCTAAAAGTGCCCACCCAAAACATAACCACAAGCAGAATTGTATCCTACTTTTTTTAGATTTACCATGCCTGCAAGTGACAAAAAACAACTGCAGCTAATCACCACCGTCAATCCATCATAGCAGTAGCTGGTAGCAAAATTTGAATTGTTTTCTGAGAATGTCGCATTACAAGAGAATAGCTAATCTGCCACAAAAACTTAAATACTTCAAGCATCCTATAATCCAAATTGAAAATGTTGCAACTCGGCATGCATCAGAAGTATCAGCTTTACCTCTTTAAACCGGTGGAGCAGCTCATCGTTCCGTCCATAGAGAACCGACCCAGACCGCTCAGAGTCGAGCAAATTCAGGGCCCTCCCGAAGTAGTGCAGGTACACAACGAGCGCCGCGCCATGCGCAGCAGCAGCGAGCGCCCCAGCAGCCATGAGGGCCCAATCGACGCCATCGGCGAACTCGAAAAGCCTCCAGAACGACACGGCCGCGGGCGGCGGCTCGACCTCATCTTCCTCCACCTCCTCCTCGCCGGCGCCGGCGCCTTCCCCCTCCCTCGCCCCCACGCCTGCATCCCCCGACGGCCCGTCCCCGTACGGCGACGGCGACTCCGGCGGCTCGGAGACCTCGGACACGGGCGTGAGCGGCTGCACGTGCGGCGACGACCACCCGAACAGCCCCGTCGGCACCATCTCCCCCTCGAAGCCTTGCGCAGCTCGACGAAGCTGTGAAATTCAAAAACCCTAGGATCCGGCGAAGCTCATCACCGCGGCTAGCCCCGAAACGGCGACGACGGGCTGCGGCGGCGGCGGCGTCGGCGACCGGGTCGCTTCCGAAGCGAGTCTCGAGCCGCCTCGGAATAAACTAAACTCCGAGAGGCCAGGCCAGTGCCGCAAAGGAGAGCCCCCTTTTAAACTCCCTTCTCGGCGGCACACGGCAACGACGACCCGGTCAGAGAAATTCGGCGGCGTCTCCCACACCACACCGGAGGACGCCACGCCACGCGGAGCTCTTCGGCGGCGAGCGGCTGGCGGCGGCTCGTCGCCGGCGAAGAGGCGGGGCGCGGCGGTGGGATGGTGTGCGCGCAGTTGTGAATTTTCTTCTCTTCTGGCGTGCGGGTAGGAAAGGTGAGGGAGGAGGGGACCTGTGCTTGTGATTGCGGTGTGATGTGCGGGGCCCACCTGGCGGTGGCCCTTTCTGCCTGGGGTTTGGTGTAAAGCGGGTTGGCGTGAGTGGCCAGGGGCCCGCTTGGCGGTGGCAGAGTGGTCTGGCTGAAGGCGCGTACGGCTCGGTGGGCCAGTGTTGACAGTGACAGAGCGGGGGGAGTTACGTGTTCCGTGTGGCGTGTGGAAAATTTTTTCGCGGGGCGTTGGAATTAAGCCAGGCGGGATTGGTGCGGAAAGGTCGCGTGGGCATCGAAGATGGCGGGGCCCGCCGGCGCCCGGTGGCATGAGCTGTGTTGTGTAGCTTTCCTGCGCTGCTAGGGACACACGGAATTGGAGGCGCCGTGGCAGCAGCTAGCTTTTGAAAACAGGCCCGTTGCAGTACACTCATTAATTGTGCTGTTCCCGAATAATGCCTTGTTTAGATGTTGAATTTGAGATGTCGAATTTGAGAGTTTGATGTCACTTCATAATCATTGCGTCACGTTAGTATTTCGTTTGTATTTGTGAAAAATTATCCAAAAATTGATTAATTAGGCTCAAAATGTTCGTCTCGCGGAGCACAACAAAATTGTACAATTAGTTTTTTATTTTATCTACATTTAGTACTCCATGCATGTTATGTCATTTTGATGTGACGGAGAATCTTCTTTTTGCATAGTAAATTTGGGAGTTGCTTTTGGGATCTAAACAAGGCCTAAGACATGAGAGGATGTTTGGATACAGGGGCGAGGGATCAAGGCCATTCCAAAAACAACTCTCAAATTTACTATGCAAAAAAAATTCTCCATCACATCAAAATATCATAACATGTATGGAGTGATGTAGATAAAATCAAAAACTAATTACACCGTTTTGTTGTGCTCTGTGAGACGAACATTTTGAGTCTAATTAATCAATTTTTGGCTAATTTTTCACAAATACAGATAAAATGTTACAGTGACACAATGATTACGAAATGATATCAAACTCTCAAATTCGACCTCCCAAGTTCAACATCTAAACAAGGCCCAAGTGATGCCTATTGTGTTTAATTACATCCGGATGTTGGATAGGTCGGTCTAGCTCGTTCGTTAAAGCAAGTTAAAAGTTTAGCTTGGCTACGGTTCTTGCAACGATAAAAATATATCTGCCTAGTCGAAGCAGATCTATGAACCTTGATCCCGACCAAACTCGCTTGCTAGCATTAATTCCAGCAACAAGGGATGCATCATCCTTTTCTCTCTTGTATATCTTTGCAATTAGTCCATGACCTTTGAGAGGCACCCTCCTAACACTACTTGCACAAATCATAGTAAGATGTTAAGATTGATTAACTTATTTTATCATATTTTGTCCAAGTTAACACCACCCATCGATAAAATGCCAATGATTTGGATCCTCAAGGAAATTGAAATTGATCTCAAGTTGTTCATAAATTGAGCCCTTATTCCAGGACACAGGCAAAATCTCTAGGTCGAAAGCGATGACCAGGAGACGTGTTGAAATATAAATTGAGGTCCCATACAATACATACAGTATGGGAGGAATGTTTCCCATAATTAGATGGAGAGAGTTTACACCTAAGAAATAAATATTTAACCTTCCAATTTGTTTTTGAAACAAGACATTTTTTATCCAAATGGTGGTTTTCAATTGCCTATTTTAATTTCTGTCTAACGGTTTTACATTTTAGAGGAATATATTAAAAATTGGCATTTCTTATGCGGACAAAAAATTGACATGTTTATACACACACCATGCCATCATCTCCACCTATTAAATGGTTCTAGTACACAGTACTAACATACAACAGTATTAGTGTCGATACATGGTACATCTATTACATGCATGATAAACAAATGATTAATAATAACGAGAAAGCTGCTGCTAACATACAATAGTATTATTGTTGACACATACGTACATCTAACACAGCTAGTGTTAGTGCCGGGCACTTGTGAGTTGTACCTGTGGAATGTTAAAAAAAAAAAGCCTACCCGTATATGGCAAGCTGGTGCATGCCTAGTGAACCTTTGGTTGGACCGGTTCGGTAGCCGTAGAATTATTCGGCCTCCACGCTGTCTCCATGTTGACCGCGAGCAGAGCCTGATAGCAACGGTCATTGACGACCAGGCAGCGCCGCCCGGAAACGAGCGGATAATTCCGTCGTTAGGTGCCCGCTTCTAGATTCTAGACCCCCGATTTGGACCATCCTTCTGGAAGCTTGCTCCTAATCCCACTCCCACCATCATCACCACCACCACCACGGCACCAAGTCACCAACCGACGAACTCGATCCACACACCAACTTTGCGAACGGCGACGGTGTGCGCGCGGCACGTCCGTCCATCTGTGTGCACATTTGCCCGCCGTTTTAATACACCTGAAGGAACTATCGGTTCTCCAGAGCGTTGCCACCTGAAGGGTGTTAGGTTTAATCCCACACCCTGACCGGAGAATCAGGTGCTTTCAGCTTTTCTTCGGAGCAAGGAGCAGTTTTTTCCTCTCTTCGAGTTCGAAGGCGCACGTGCTGTGGTGCTTATAGGGTTCAATATATCAAGTCAGCAAGTCTTATATATATGCAGAAAAGCAGTAAAAATTCCTGAAAGAGAAAAGATTTTTTGATTTATACAGTAGCAATTTTTTTTTGTTTTACGTGATATTTCTGACACAAACAAATCCCAACCTAAATACTAGAAATGTGTATTCCGGTTTAAATTTAAAATTAATTCTGATCCTGACTTGTATTGTAGGCTGGGCTTGTCGGAGTAACCGGGCTGAAGAAGTTTCTCCGACATTTGGGCTCTTTTGAGAAAGGCTTCTTTTAAGGCTCGTGAGGCCCAGCAAGGAGCCGACAGGCCCATGAAGCCCGTCCCCACGTTTTCGAGAGCCGCGGGCCGCGGCATGCGGTCTGTCTCTTCTGTCGAAACCATCCAGCAAGCATGATACATAATTACCTCTGTGCACATTATTACCAGCCATGCTGAATGCGTCCGGCTTGGATTGGCAAGGCTAAAAAAACAAGAAAAAGAATCAAGCATGGATGGCATTGGCAGCATCCATTGATAGCCGCACCGGGGAACACGCGTGCACGCATGCGTGCTTCCAACTTTCCATGCAAGGCGTGCAATACACACTCACTTAATAAAAAAAAGAAAAAAAGCATATAAGCCTCTAACGGTTTCCAAGGAAAACATGCAAAACAGGGAGCGCCTCGACCGATCGGCTCTGCCAGGAAACGACGCCTTTTTAGCTCCGGTGATCTGATCCGATGTGCGCATGACTGCTTTTCTGTCGCCTGCAGGAGCAAAGAGCGACGACGCCCACGCCCACGCCCACGCCCACGCCCTTCCGGTCCTCCGGATCCAGGGAGAAGCGTGCATGATGACTGGATGATGATAGGGAGAGGATGAGAACAGGACATGGACATGGCTCCTGCGTAGGCGCCGTGCATGTGCGACATGTAATCCGTCATGTAGACAGCTGCCGTGCTACGCGTCGGCGGCCCACGGCCCCACGCCAGGCCTCTTGTCCTCTCGGCCACTTGACAGGTCTTTTACATCCCAAATTTCACCCCAAAATTTCACTATAAAAAAAAATTATCATCCGGTACATGCGGAATACTAAATGTAGATTAAATCAAAACTACTTATACAGTTTTGTTGTACTTTATGAGACGAATATTTTGAGCCTAATTAATTAATATTTATATAATTATTTTATAAATATACAAACGAAATGCTACAATGACGTATTTACGGTGACTTGATATTTTTAAGTCAAATTTAGCCCTCCAAATTTATATGCCCGGTCCCGTGGAGCACAGTAGCTGCGCCGGGATCCGTTGCGCCTCCGCGCTGTACAAACAAATCGCCTCAACGCAAGAAAAGTCTCTTCTCCAACCAGAGAAGAGGAGGCAGCAGGGTGCTTTCTTTGATCGCGTCCATGTCCATCCATCGGTCAGAGAGGATCCCGGAGCGGGGCCGCACCGGGCCGAGAAGTCGCAACGTGGCCGGGCCGGCGGGGCCCAGGTGCCACGTGAAGGCGCGAGGTGCATGCCCACCTGGCGGGCTGGCGGCTCCCGCGGCGAGGGGCCCGCGCGCATAGACCCACGGGCCGGGGCGAAAGATATTTGCCCGCGGCCCACACGTCGCTTTCCAATCTCCGCTCCGCCAATCGCCGCGCCGCGCCCACGTGAACGCCCCCGCCCCGCTTTTCCGGGCGGCCCCTCCCTGCGCCCGGTCCATAGGGAAATCCCCCGTCGCCGGCGCGCCGGCGCCGCGGGGCACCGGGCGGAGGGGCCGTGGACAGAGCCCAGCGAGGCGGCGGGCGGGAGGCGGTGTCCTCATCCGTGGCGCATGTATATATAGGATCCTCCCCTGTCGACTCTGCACGCCTTATCGTCACACACAGAATCCGATTGCGGGCAGCCATAGACTTTCTTGCTCTCTCCGAGCTAGGAACAACTGCTCCAGGAGGAAGACGAAGATAGAAAGGTCAACAGGGCGCCGGCTGGCTGGCTAGTGTAGCTTTAGCTGAAAGGACGATCATATCCATGGCCATGGGAGACGACTCCAATCCTGCATCTTATATCCACACGGTAATTAATTGACCATCTCGATCTCTCCCATGTCTCGATCTCCATCCCTTTTCATTCCGACATTGCACTCGTCTATCTCCATGCACAGAAGTCGCCAGAACTAATAATTACGGTGGTCGGCGTCGCGAGCGCATGCAGGTTCAGCACCTGATAGAGAGGTGCATGACGTTCGGGATGAGCATGGAGGAGTGCATGGAGGCGCTGGCCAAGCGCGCCGACGTCCAGCCCGTCGTCACCTCCACAGGTCGATCCGCTCGCCAGCACCAGCAGTACACGGAACCCTTCCTTTTTATCTTTTGCCGTATGAAATTCTGACGAATTCGACTGTGAACAAGTGCAGTGTGGAAGGAGCTGGAGAAAGAGAACAAGGAGTTCTTCGACAAGTACAAGCAGTGGATATCGGAGAAGAGAAGCGCGGGCAGCTCCTAGCTAGCAGCAGGTTAATCCAGCTGCTGGCCTGCTTGCTTAATCGCCATGTTTATTCGGTTTCTTTTGGATTTACCCTACTTAATTAGAGGCAATAATAACAGATAGGGACGTCAGCTGCTATTGTGATCTGCTGCATCACCTATTGTAGGCTGTGGGGGTGTGTACAGGGTAGGCAGGGATGCCATCTTATCATGTGCAGCAATCTAGCTATCTCCTTCATTTCTGTATGATCGTATCTACATCGTCACTGGAGGATCTAGCTTGCAAGCAATTAGACACTATTGCTCGTTCTGACAAAATCAACCGGTTTCGTTATTGGAAACGCACGCCATGGCAATAATGTACTGAACAAATTAAAGTCACAAAAGAGCAGTTGTAACTCCAACTTGCACATAGGCTCAGTATATATATAATGAATCAGTTGAGACGAAGAGGCCGACATTACCAACGAACACGTGAATTAGTTGAGACGCCAGGGACTGAACAACATTAATCACAAGATCGATGAGCACAGGATGAACGAAGACGACGCGAGTGGGCGCGTCGGAGATGACGCCTGATGGGAAGGGCGCACATGGCGCGTTGCGGTGACGGGATAAGACGTGTGACGTATGGTGGGAAACCAGGAATATTTCGGGAAGGCCAGGACACCGCGCACGGGTGCAACGGGCCAAACAAGGAAATAGGATAGGGTGGTGGTGCGATGCGACAGGGCGGCAGCCCAATCTCGGCGCAGGACAAACAACCTCGCGCTCGTCTAGTCCTCTCGGTCACTCCCGGAGCGCGACGCAACTTCAACTTCAACTTGTGACATGCCGAGGCGGCCGGGGATCGGACGGACGGCGGCTCTCGGCCGGGAACAACGGGGAGCTAGCAGTAGCCTCGCTGACAGCTACCGCGGGTTTCTATCACTCGGAAAGATGAACACCAATACATCTCCATCCGATCCTCCTCCGGCCCTTCTCTATCCAGTTTCGTTTACTTGCCACGATAATATTGAGGAAAATAAAAGATTGATTTCCATTCTCCCAAGAAAAAGAAAAGGATTGCAAAACGAAACAGTCCGGCGGCAAGTGGACTGGGCATCTGTATACATGAAGCGGGCCGTCATGTTGAGGGCCCTTGTTGCGAGGTAAGGAGGAAGGCCCTTTGTTCTGATCCATGGTGGGCTCCATTCACACCGTGGTTCGGCCTTCAAGCCCAACCCCGTGAAGGGAGGTAATGTGTTTTGTTGCTGGCAGGTACTCCCTCCGTCGGTAAAGAAAGCAAGAAAGCCGTTTATGACAAGGTTTGAGTTAAATTTTAGGAATATAAATTATGAATAACTTTTAAGTTGTTAAATTTTAAATTGTAAAAGTTATATGGATAGATTTATTTTAAAAAATACTTTTATAAAAGTATACGTGTATCACTTTTTGATAATATTTTTATAGAAATAAGAAGTCAAAGTTATGTTTTGAAGACCGTGTCACTGTCCTAAACGGCTTTCTTTATCGATACGGAGGGAATACCTTGTTATCCTGTATAATTTTTCTATTTTTTTCTATATAAAATCTGCAGAATCATAGATCCCGAGTCTATTTTGAAAATGAAAAATAAAACAAATTTTCTATAAATCTTCTAAGATTAAACTAGATTTTAGGATTTTTTTATATTGTATATATTTTTTATGAAAAATAATATTTTTTAATAAAGTTCATTTGACTCCTCGAATTATCCAATTTACCTCCATCAAAGCTGACGTGGCGCCATATAGAATGGTTGACTTGGCACCACGTAAAATAAAACCGAACTTATTTCGGGTGAGGAAGGTCAGATGTCTGGTTTGAAAGCCTAGGAGTCTGTTTAGACCGTTTTCGAGTCTAGGGTGGAAACGCAAACTCGGCCCATTGTTCAGGAGGTAAATATGACTTTTTTCTAGAAATTAGTAGCAATTGGGATAGTCTTTGCAACCTGTGGCGCGGCCGTCCAAATCAATAATGCTCTGGTAAAACGACCGCGTGCTGCGATTAGAGCAAGGTTAATAATAGAGACAATTTCTTGGCTATTAGACAAGAGATAAGAGCTAAATCATACAACAATAATCTATTACTTGTCTACACATTACTAATTTATTACTATTTATTATCTTTTCTTTCCTATTTACTCTTGCATCCTCTCTAGTCCGGCCCCACCTCTAGACCTCGTTCAGCTTGTTACTTACATGAGAGTAAAGCTCTCTTCTCTCTCATTTTTTCTCAAATCCACATCAGCAAAAGTACTGACTATATTATATTAGCTATAAGTCCGTTGAGCAAAAGCCAGGTAGTGACCGGTGATGAGACTACCTCTTATTTGCTTGTTAACAACGTTGCATCGGTTAACGTATTAGAAGCTGATCCAGCTAACCTGCATAAGGTCACACGATGGTGACAACAGTCGTCATTTCTGCGACGGAGTTTATATAGAAACCCAAAAAATCTTAGTTTTCTGAGCTTTTTTAGCCATTTCGGAACCAAAAGTGAACAACAGTTTTTCAGAAAAAGATCTAAAAATTACCGCTCAAACGGACACTTAATTATGAATATCTTCTAAAAAGACAATTATGAATGTGACGCCGTCAGCCTCGTGCCATAAAATTATGTATATGTATTAATAATAGAGTGACGCTGTTCGTTAAAATCTTGTTCTAGCAAACAAATAATCCTCGTAATTTCAAACGGAGGCGATGGACTAGCGTTCCCGCTGGAGGGAACGATCACGCCAAGCTACGGCTGAACCTGAAACGCGTAAGTCGGGACTCAGCAGAAGCCGGGACATTGCTTTGCTCCAAATTAAGCGTCCTTTCTTTTCACGCGCGGCTAGAAAGTGTAGTGACATTGTGACGATATTAGCGCTGCAAAACCCCGTGATTGTTCAGGGCACCATTTATCGCCCTGTTCGTTTGACTTGTCAGCAGACAGCCAGTATTTTTCTCTCTGCACAGGTCAGCATCAGCTATCAACCACCAGTCAGCCAGCGATATTTTTTTTTTCAGCACAAACGAACACCCGCCACCGGCCAGCCGAGTATTTATAACTACCTGATCAGTGATCCACCGAAATCCTGACACGACAACCGAACCCATCTGCCGGACACCATGATCCGCGAACCCACAAGACAGTGACACCAGAGACACACACAAAACCAGTAGCTAAATAAGCCCACCCAAATCATCAGCTCTGGTAGCACGGTCACGCGCTATCCATTAATCTTGGCAAATGGCAAACAAGTTCCCAGTTCCACACGAAAAAGATCGGCGAGATGAAAGGAGCCGCCGGTAGAAAAAAAAAATGTCTGACGCGCTCCAGCGCCGGAACGCGGTTGCGAAGTAGCGGAAACGAACCGGCCAGCCACCGCGTCTGCTCCTCGTCCTGGACGTGAGGTCACCGCGATGACTCGAGTCCCCCTCCCGAACTGGTCGTCTCCCTCGCCGTTTCGCCCCCACCAACCGGAGTCGCCACCGTACTTGGCTTTTGTTTATAGCTGCAATTATTGGCTAATGGCCACGCAATCCGCTCGTTAAACCACAAACCTCCAAGGTGTCAGTTTGCTCCGACCTGGCTTCGTCTGGCTGGCTGCGGCCTGCGGGGAGCAATCAAAATTTCCTTCGGCCCATACCCGCCGCGGACACGCTCCCACCCCGTCCCGCGCCGCCCGCTCTCGGTTCCTGCGCCCCCCACGCACGTTTTCAGCTCGACCGAGCCAACCAAGAGCAGTTTCCATTTGCTGCTGCTCTCGTTTCCCTTCCCCCTTGCCCTTTCCCGAATTCGAGCCGGAGGCAGATCTACGGCGGCGACGAGCGAGGATGGCGGTGAACTGGGAGCTGCAGGGGTGCTGCGACCACGACCAGAGGATCTTCATCGCCGCAGTCGGCGTCTCCACCGTCGTCATCCTCCTTGTGAGTGCCTCCCCGTCGCCCGTCGCCGGCGCCTTCTCCGATGCTCTCTCTGGTTACTTGATTTCTTCTCGCGACTCCGAGAGGGGGTTTTGACTCACCGGCGTCTGTTTTTTTTTCTTCTCTTTCTCTGCAGCTCTGGAGGACGTTCCTGCTCACGCCGTTCAAGCTCATCACCGTCTTCCTCCACGAGACCAGCCACGCGCTCGCCTGCAAGCTTACCTGCGGCGATGTAAGCCACAAACCCTTGCTCGTTCCAGCCCGTGCTTTCGGAAATTCCACCCCACTGTGTGACATTGCGATTGGGGTAGCTGCAATCGAAGTCCGATTAGGTTCGAAATTGGGGTGGATAGGTTTGCCCCCATCATTTTGTGCTGGTAGGTGGGAAAAGTAGCATCTTATCAGTGAGGATCATGGAGTCCATATTGTGGGCGCGCTTTTTTGCTTTTCATGGGAGCAGAATATACCGTGCATCTTTTCATTCTTCTGTACACAGGGATTTTGATTTCATCAAGGACCTGAAGTCTTGGGCTTTCTTTCCCTGCTATCCTCAAGAATCTTTTTGCTCTTACTACAGTAGTGCAGTTGTACTGTTCCTCAGCCTTCAAGTGAGGGGCTCTGGTCAACGAATGTCAGCTATATGCAAAATATGCAGTCCTGGGCATTTTGTTATGCCCACCTGGTAGGGCTAACGCTGACCAATGGTTCTTTGCTAGGGAACCAAAGGAGATCCTGCTGTACGTTGTGTGGTGTAAAAGGGGAAGTAATGCATGCTTGAAGTCTGATATTAGGAAGACAACCACACGTGGGTGTAACCATTGGATTGAATTGTCCTTGGGTTATTATAAAGGAGAAGCAAACAATTGCTCAGATGTTTATTGCATATTTTGCTTGGGTCGCACATAGTTCCTTGCCTTTGTTGCTTTCCTTGATTGCATATCCAGTTTATACTTTGGTTTTAAGATAAATTCATCATGCCTTTTGAAAAATGTAGTATTCTTCTGATGTGCTTGGAGCTGGACATTTGGTACTTTTCCCTGTGTTAAAAAATTTAATTTTTTGCATACCCCTGATTGTATCTGAGGACAACCCCGTGTCTAAGAAATGTTTCAAACATTTTAAAAACATGTTAATCAGTTGTTTATCCCCAGTCTATACCTTTTGGTTTGTGACCGGATGCGGTCTTTTGATTCATTTGGAGTTGGGAGTTTGGTGCATTGCTTAGACACGTAATATTGTGGCCAGCTCATTTGGAGTTGGGAGTTTGATTCATTTATAACTACTGAGTGCTGAACTGTTGATGCCAGATAAGGTATTGCCTCATCCTCATTAGGTTGATATTATATTTCAATTTGATTTGCCTTTTCAGGTCGAAGGCATGCAGGTCCATGCAAATGAGGGTGGTGTTACTCAAACTCGGGGTGGCATATATTGGATAATCTTGCCCGCTGGATGTAAATCACTTGTCCCTCCCATCCTACTTTTTTCATATGATTTCTCACAAGGATGTAATAAAAAATGAAATAGCTAATTCTCTACTCAACCTCCTATTTTTGTATTCTCTCTGATATTTCAGTGCATGAGATCTGAATTGTTGATTTTATTGAACATTTCAGACCTAACTGCTAAGAAGCAAGATTTTGATGAAATTATTTCATGATCTTATTTGAAACTTATGTTAAACTTGCCCAGGTTACTTTTATGTTTGAGTAACCTTTCATTCTTTTCATCCTCAAACCATAAAATTAAACCATCTACTTGGATTTGATTCGCTGTTCTAATCCTTTGAATTTTATGTTGTCTTGTTCATCTAATCGACCTCTCTTGTTCATCCAATCAACCTTTGGCCCCTTTGGTGATGCTGCTTGCTTTGTCTTGAATTGCAGATCTGGGTTCCTCATTTTGGGGAATGATCTTCATACTTGCATCCACAAATCTCCTCACTACGAGAATTGCAGCAGGTTGTTTCATACTTGCATTGGTTATTGTTCTTTTTGTTGCAGAAAATGTAAGTTCACTATTTTTTTTATTGCTGCAAATTATGACTTTCTTCATTTGTCTTTTTCCATTTGTCCACAATAATTTTGATTGTTTTGTTAAGTGCGTCTCTTGTTTGAATTGTGCAGTGGTTTCTTCGCTGGCTGTGCATTGGTATGCATGCAGATGACTTCATCTCCATTTATTAAGACCTAACTCTCCAGCATGTACTTACAATGCTATTGTCCAGGATTCATTGTGTTCATTGCTGTTGTTTGGGTCATACAAGAATTTACATCTTTCCATATTCTGAAATATGTGATCTTATTCATAGGTGAGGATTAAGACTTCCTACAATTATGTTCTCTTTATTTTCCTTTCTGAAACACAAATTAAATGGTCGAAAACTTAATGTTTTATGTTTGTTTAATGTGCATCAGGTGTGATGAACAGCCTGTTTTCAGTTTATGGTAAGGAACAAATGGCCTTTTCCCTGTTACTACATGTTAGAATAATCCATGAGTTACTATCTGTTCTTCTAAATGAAATGTTCCCAAATTATGTAGATATTTACGATGACTTGATATCCCGAAGAGTTCATTCAAGTGATGCCGAGAAGTTTGCTGAAATCTGCCCTTGCCCTTGCAATGGTGTTGGATGGGGCGTTATATGGTCTGCTATGCAATTTTCAATAGTTTCTTTTTCTCCCTTGATATTGTATATAAGATAATCCTGATGGTAAAGACATCCATACTGACATTTGCTGTTCTTTCTTTCAGGGGCTTCATTTCATTTATCTTTCTCTGTGCGTCGATATATCTTGGACTGGTGATATTGTCTTGAGGTGATTCCTATTTTTTTCATATTACTGTCTGCTTTATTCTCCTTGTGTTAACATGCTCATTCACTGTTGCATGGCAAGACATGACACAATCACAGAAGTGGTACTAAGTTGTTAGGAAAACAAAACAAAATATAGCATTTCAAAATTTACAGGGCAGTGGGAATATTGTACCTTGTGAATGATGTATCAATAAATAGGACATGAAGCGCCAAGGAAAATGGGGTGCAATACTAGTTCAGCCATGCCAACCTTACTTTCAATGGCCTTCAATCTGAAGGCTGATACGTGGACACATTTTGGAAAACTAGCACTAATAAATTGAGCTATGGTATCCTTAGGGAATCAATTCGCACCCCTACAAAAATAACATCGTTGATCAGTTTTTTACAGACTTTGCTTTACAGCTGTACCCTTTTTCAACATATGATTTAAGCTCATACTAACTCTATCTTTCATTTTCTGGTTCAGGATTTCAACCTGCCGTTTGATCTGACAACCAACTCTTGTGGGCATTTTCTGAGTTCTCATTGCTCCAGATATTGGTTCAAGCTTACATCGTTCTGGTAGTGTTGTACAGAATTCTTGGAGGGTAAACCTGTATATCCATTGGAGTGAAATTGGTGGGGATTATTCATGCAATTCTTCCATTTTAGCGATTCTATAGATACATTTTGCTTAGCATTTGTTTTATTGCTGGTAGCCTTTTCTATTTAGGCGCTGTATATCATAATAGCTTGTCTTATTGATTTATCCTATTCAAAACCTA
This sequence comes from Echinochloa crus-galli, assembly GCA_900205405.1. NCBI lineage: Eukaryota > Viridiplantae > Streptophyta > Magnoliopsida > Poales > Poaceae > Echinochloa > Echinochloa crus-galli. The sequence continues at coordinate 46,099 of OAMR01000311.1, read as the reverse complement.
TCCAGCAATGCAACATTGTGCATTTTATCTGGCACCCATTGCCAGAACGATTGACGTTCTGATTGCTTATTGCTACAAGGAGTTTAGTGCAGTTTAGTTTATCCTGGTACTTTGAGGCCACTAGAGTCTAGCTAATCCCATTCTTTTTGATGGATGGAACTGCCTCGTGTTAACTAACACTAGATCTTGTCGCCTTGTCGGTTCCAAGCAAAAATATTGGTAGATGACTAGATGTTGTAGTTGGGCTGCTGTTGCAAATTGCTGGAAGCCTCGTTGTACAGTAAGGTGAGTGGCTTTATTGCGTTGCCTCACGGGAAGGGCGTCCTGTGCTCTCGGCTATAGCTTCAGTGCATCACCTAACCTGTTCAGTTGTCGCTGTCCGGGATCCGGACTTCCAGACAAAGTTACATAAGCGTGTAATTGCACATGCTAAACGGTACTTGTCGCGGGCACCATTTTGTTGGCAATGTTATGGTCCTGCAGATGTCTATTAAACTTTCTATAGCACTCCGTACTAGTACGTAGTTTCCTATGTTTCAAAGAAGGTAGAAATATGGGAACAGCGTGCTGGTGCAATGACACTGGCAAAAAAATAAAAGGAAAATTAGTACCCTATATGAAAATGTAGTGTAAGTTGTGATCACTAGGGCGTACCTATTCTTGTTAGATAGATTGACATCAGTCCATGTACAATTAAGGATTTGAGGTAATGTTGCGAAAAAGAAATGGACGTTCGAGATGCGGCCCTGACATCGCCGCTCGCTTTCTCCGTTTCCAATTGTCTGGGGTTCGTTTACTTCCCGAATTCCATCCCAAATACCACTATAAAAAAATATTTCTATTACATCAAAATATCGGCATATGTATGAAGTACTAAATATAGATAAATGGTGTGTTTAGTTCCCGCGAAAAGTTGGTAGAAAAAGACACATCGGACAATGTAGCGTACTGTAGCACTATTCGTTTGTTTGTGGTAAACATTATCCTACCATGACCTAACTAGGCTCAAAAGATTCGTCTCGTCGTGTACATCAAAACTATGTAATTAGTTTTTTATTTACCCACGTTTAGTGTTCCATGTATGTATCATTTGCTATATTTAATGTTTCGATGTGATGTCGATGTGACTTTTTCGTTTGGAATTTGGGGAACTAAACACACCTAAAATTAAAAACTAATTATACAGTTTTGTTGTACTTTACGAAACAAATATTTTGAGCCTAATTAATCAACGTTTGAACAATTATTCACAAATACAAACAAAATGCTATATTATCGTATTTATGGCATTTTTCAAAGTTTGGATGTCCAAACTTTCGAACTAAACAAGGGCTACTGGCTGGTGCTGATTTGTTCTAAGAGAAAAGTATCGTTGACTGGTGGGGCCGATGGCTGATTTATTTTGAGAAAGAAATACTGTTGGTTGATGAATGTGACGCTGCTGGCCAAATTGAGGTAACCGGGGCCCGTCGAGAAAACGAAGGACCAGCTAGAGAGGGAGCAAGAAGGCATCACGCATTTCAGGCTGTGTCTCCCTCGCGCCCGGTCGCTCCCTTGCACTGTCTGCTACGGCAACACCGGTGCCCGCGCAAGCCGTTTGTGTGGCTGGTGGTGGGCCTCGCCGCCTCGGCCCCCCAGCTCCCCGCGCTCCGTCTCCGTGTCCTTGCCCTCGGCGGCGTGCTCGCGTCGCGCCGTCCGGCTGCTCCTCTACCCTGTCCCTGTAGCAAAGGCATTCGCATTTGCCTGCCCGGTGCCCGCTTTTCTCGCTTTGAGCTCAGGCTGCAGGCAGGGCAGCAGGCTGCAGCAGATCAGGGACTTGTTTAGTTAAAAAAACAACTTCTAAATACACTATGCAAAAAGAAGATTTTCTGTCACGTCAAAATGTTATAACATGCATCGAGTACTAAATGTAGATAAAATAAAAACTAATTGCACAGTTTTGTTGTACTCTGCGAGAGGAACATTTTGAGCCTAATTAATCAATTTTTGGATAATTTTTCACAAATACAAACGAAATGCTACAGTAGCGCAATGATTACGAAGTGACATTTTACTCCCAAATTTAACCTCCTAATTCTAACATCTAAGCCCTTGTTTAGATGCCAAATTTGCACCCCAAATTCACTATAAAAAAGAAGATTTCCATCACATCAAAATGTTAGTCCATGCATGGAGTACTAAATATAAATGAAATCAAAAACTAATTACACAGTTTTGTTGTACTCTGCGAGATGAACATTTTGAGCCTAATTAATCAATTTTTAGATAATTTTTCACACATACGAACGAAATGCTACAGTGCGCATGGAATTCCGTACTCTCAAGTTAGGAGTCACAAATTTGGGAACTAAACCAGGCCTAAACAAGGCCAGGCGGACGGTAGCTATGATCTGACTTGCATTCGTCCCATCGGCAGTCACATCCCCTCCTCTTCTTCGGCCAAAAGCTGCGAGCCTGCGACGGGCATGGCGCAACCTCCGCCCGTGTCCTGCCTTCTCGCTTTGAGCTCTGCTTTGATTCCAGTCACCGGTCCTGTTTTCTTTTCCAATAACAAAAGAGATATTTTCAGCCCGATCCATCATCTTTCAAGAATATATTACCTATTTAAAAAATTAAGTACAAAGTTTTTAAAACATGTATCTGACTCGTAACAAACTCTAGTGTATCCAAGAGAACTAAGAAACTAAACAAAGAAGAAATTCAGAACCTCCAATTTGCATCATGGCATGTTTTGTAGACTCCAAATAAACCAAACTTGACTGAAGTGATAGCCAAATCCAAAACAGAGGAAGAGAAATGAATCGCCCTCAATTCCAGTTACATCCAATGGAAATATGCAGGATACCAATAAACATTGAAGACTTCCGATTGGACAGCTCTGATGTCAACGGTCCTATTTGGATCCACTAATCTTTAACCCTCTTATTTAAACGGCAAATGGGTATTAAATAGGGATAATACTGTAGATAATTCCTAATTCGTGGTTAGAGTGTATTAGCACTGATCAATTCTTCCTTGAGGCGCCATGCCGATCTCCAACTGTAACCACCTTGATGAAATGAAAATGTTCATGTGGGCTCGTGCCCCCCTAGGTTCCCTCAAAAAAAAAACACTGATCAATTCATGTTTAGGCTCATGCATTGGAACAACTGACTAGTTTTTAGTCCCTGTTTTACCCATCGAGAGGGATTCTATCTTTTGGCTTGACATTTTCTATTACGATGAAATTTTCGTTTGGTCAAGCGTTCAACATTCGGTTGGTGCCGCAGATTAGTGGCAAGTTTCGGCCGACGCGTCGACATCTCTTTGCGTTCGTGCCGCGCCAAATCCAGCTTCCACGCAAGACGGGGTCTTGTCGCGTGTATGATTGAAGCCCGGAGATGGCGGCCATGACTGACTCGTAGCTCACGGCAACGGCACTGTCAACTTCGACGTGCAATATACATACATACACTAGTGGTAGTCTACTCCTTAGTCTACTAATCAATACTTTACTTGTGTGTGGTGCGTGGTGGCGGCCGTGCCGTGTTGTCGCTCCCGCCACGTGCGCAGGATGCCGCCAAGCGTAACGCGCCAGTCGCCATCCTCTCGGGTTCTGGCTTTGGGCTTGGGCTTGTTTAATTCCCAAATTTAACCCTCCAAAGTTAGAACTCTACCATAAATACGATATTATAGCATTTCATTTGTATTTATTAATAATTATCTCAACATTGATTAATTATGTTTAAAATGTTCGTCTCGGAAAGTACAACAAAACTGAGCAATTAACTTTTAATTTTATCTACATTTAGTACTTCATGCATATGCCAACATTTTGATGTGATGAAAATCTTCTTTTTACACCGTAAAATTTAGAGGTGAAATTTGAAAAACTAAATGAGACCTTGATTTGAGACATACTAGTATGGTGACTGACACTCTCGAACCACAGTAGCAGAGTTGGGGCCTTGTTTAGATGTTGAATTTGGGAGGTTAAATTTGGGAGTTTGATGTCACTTCGTAATCATTGCGTCACTGTAGCATTTCGTTTGTATTTGTGAAAAATTGTCCAAAAATTGATTAATTAGGCTCAAAATGTTCGTCTCACAGAGCACAACAAAACTGTGTAATTAGTTTTGATTTCATCTACATTTAGTACACCACACATGTTATGACATTTTGATATGACGGGGAATTTTCTTTTTGCATAGTAAATTTGAGAGTTACTTTTAGAATCTAAATAAGGCCTGGTTAGTGTTTTACCTTTTCCTTTTGTTAAGTGATGTTCACGTCCTCTTCGTCTCGTGGCGGCCAAATTGTTCGAAAAAACAATGCTCAAAGTGACATGACATGCACGAATACCCATGACGAGTATGTAATAAGTTGTCAAGTTCGCTACTGACGGTCGGCTGGCTTTGATCAACATTATTTTTCTCTCTACAGCTTAAGCACCGGCCATCAACTAACTAGTGGTATTTTTCTTCCAGCACAAACCATATCCATCAGTCATGGACCAGTCGAAAATGCTGTAATATTTCATACAGTACTTACATTCGTGCTGTATTTCGCACGAGGATCGATCGCACTCGCAGTTAGCACGAGAGGTCACCGCCAGCGATTTAACACGCGTACGAGGACCCCGTCATGAGAACCCCGAACGCGTAACTCAAGGGAATGAATGGGCGCTGTCGTGTACGAAAAAGGCTCTGGCGCCTGTCTGCCTGGCCTCTGTTACTGCAAGCTCCGGCATGTCGCAGCTAGGCCCCAGCGCGGCGCGACAACGAACAAGCGACGACGCGGCACGCGAGGTCGTGTTCGTGTTCGTATTGCGCCGCGGCACGAGAACGAGAGGAATCTCGTTGACTCTAGGCGCGAGCCGCGTCACGTGACTCACCATCTCCATCCGCACCACCCACCACTGCGCGCGGGGCTGCCTCGGCTAGGCTCTCGTTTTTCTTTGCTCCGGCGGTACAGTACCCCCCCATCCATGCTGATCCTTCAAGGTCTAGCGTAGCAATCCCGTGCGACTTCTTTCAACAACAACAACAACAAAAAAAAAACAATCCCGTGCGGTACCACAGCGCCAGTGCCGTGATACGTCTACTGTGGCCGGTACTGTAGATTGAAACAGCAATGCTGCCTACAAGTGCCACCGAAAGATTCTCCATCTGCGTAAATCGTGCACGTGTGTCATCTCGTACTCGTAGGACCGAACTAACAGTAGCGAGCCAAGCGAGCTGCTGCTGCGGCGTCACCTACCCTGCATCGACACGACACGACGCCCGCCGGCCGGCGGCGTATCCTTCCTATGGGCGTCTCCTGCACGTGGGCCCTCTACTTCACACGTCGCGCATCACACCAACGACTGCGAGTGGGGCCCGGCTGTCTTCCTCTGCGGCTCCGTGGGGCCCAGGACCATAGTTTAGTTTATTTCCGTATTCTTTGGCCGACGCGCGGGGCCAGCCAAATGCGTAGGCCGCTCGCGCTTTGGGAGGCAGGGCAACGGCAGCGGCAGCGGCGGGCATCCCAGGCGATCGCGTGGACATGGACCGGGTGCACCAGGGGGGCTTTGCTTGCTCCATCTCGACCCACACGTGTTACAGAAAGGGGGCCCGCATGTCCTGGCGGTGTACTGTAGACACTGACCATGCAGGTGTCGTGGCTTTGGGTGATGGGAAAACAATTTTGGTTCCTTCTGCCTGGCTGGCCGTACTGGGTGCATCTTGCACATTGGCCCCTTTGCTTTGAGGGTTTCACGTTCCTTGGGGACCGGTGGCTCGGGTGGGTGTGCGCTAGGCTTCTCTTTTGTCCTACTGTTGGGAGTTGGGACTTTGGCCACTTGGGAGTTGGGAGTGCTGCGCTGTGTGTGCGAGTATCTATGGAGTGTTTTGGTTTTGGGCTGTGGGATGCCCGAAAACAAAGGTCCACTTGTCCACGTTTTTAAATTTGGATGACACATTGCTTTTGGAAATTAGAGATCACTAGGAGTAGTAAACATTTTAATATAGAGTGCAAATAAAATGTTTGGGGATTTATATTGGCATTACAAAAATAGTGCTTGTTTTTAATTTTAGCGCTAAACGAAAAGGAGAACCGATGATTAAACATGTCAAGAGTTGAACGCAGAGTGACAACTGGTAAAGTTGTTTTAGGTTTTTATTAGCGGTATGCTACTTGGCCATTCCACATCACATGATTACTTTTTCGAAGAAACATCACATGATTTTTGGCGGCAAGCGAAAAGAAGCATGGATGATCACACCAACTCAGAAAATTGAATGTAGAGCATCTCAATAAACACAAAGTGTTTCCAAGTTTAAATTAGCTTTACGCGCTAACACCATTTCTTATTTGCAAGTTTTTTTGGCACTAGGCATGAAGAAGCATGGATGATTGCTCAAACCGTATAACTAACTGTGGAGTATTTTACACAATTGAAGTATTTCATCTTCATGATGTTTTTGTGGCGATCATGAAAATCGCTGACAGGGATAGTACTGCGCTTGCAGTATATTTGTAATCACCATCGCGAATCATCACTAGCACTGATCTTTTAGAATAAACATTGCATGCTTTACTTAAATGCATCTAAATAAATTCATGGGGGCGAAAATAATGATTGCAAGCAAACTCCTAATGACCAACCTTTAAGTTGTTCCGTGCCAGAGGCGAAAAGCACAGTATAGCGGTACCACAAATATAAAACTATCGAGGGGCCTAGGGCAAAATGAAAACCAAATAAAATCACAGAGTATATGACAAGCTATGACAAAATTAAATGAGTAGAGATACTGTACCGCTGGTAGATAGACTTGACAGAGATTGGAGATAGAGAGAGAAGGGGAGAAGAGAAACTGAAAAATACAAACCCCCACATTGGTAAGCGAGATTTTAGAGAGAGAAACAGGCCACCAGAATCCAAGATGAGGGACTAGAGAGAGACAAGGAACGGGCAGACGAAACAAACAGGCTTATTTCCCCGACGTCCTAAACTCCTCCGGTCCTCCCTCCCACTCAAAATCGACTCGCCCGTTTAGCTCTCGGAGTCCACTCTCTCCCCGTCCCCCGCTTGCGCACGGCGGATGAGCGGTTGCTTCGTCGCTGCATCCGGCCGAGCTCAGGAACGGAGGTGAGCATGGCGAGCATTGCTCGCGGCAGATCGCGGCGGAGAGAGGGTGACGGGTCGTCGGAGCGGAATGCGGCGCGCTCCACCGTCCCCAGCCCGGATCACCAAGGTCCGTGCGTGCCTACTTTTCTTGTTCCAGATTCTTATGATATGATGCTCCTTGATTTCTCTTTTGAAATTTCGGGTTCTTTTCTGCGCAAGAATTATTTTTTTTGGGGAGGCGTAAGGAGTCTATGTGATGAAGATCCCATCTTCGATCTTGGATAGTCATGGTTGTTGGGGCTATTTTTCTCTTGCTTCGCCCTTAGGAGATTACGACATATTTTTCGTTTCCCCACTTGTAGTGCTTGTGCGGGAGCTTGGGATTGCTTGCACATTCGTCAAAATCCATTTTTAGGTTTTCGCTTTATGTTTTGAATTAAAATCCTGTCGGTTACCGTCATCTCTACTTTGTATGGGTGAAAGGGCGTCCTTTTCCGGGTTTGTGCACATTAGCTAATAATATGTTTTTTAGGACAAATAGTTTGGCATAAATCAACTGAGTTTTGAAGATTTGACATAACTGAGTGAAAGGGCGTGCAATCTTTTTCTAACCCCCTGTTTTTGGCTGCGGGGACATAGCTTTCTTGTGGACTTTAGGTCTTAGTCATGCCTTTATTGGAGAGAGAGAGATTCTCGCTTACAATTTCAAACCATTTTGGCGGACAATTCTTTTTCCTTTCTTTATTGTCCTTTCATTTGAAGTTGCAGTGGCCTAGATTCTGCACGAGTTCTAGGCCAATTTTAAAACCAAGCATGAAATAGATGTAATTTCCCATCCAGTCTGGTTGTATTGGAATAAATTTCTACAGCATTGGATTCCTTGAATTATTGTAGTACTGTAGATTGTAGAATTTATAGCTGTATAAATGAAATGTATGATGTTGTCAACTTGTCAATTCCCACAAGATCACGCAAAGAAACCTCACTTGCCTGTAATTTGCCGGATACACAAGTTAAAACATTAAATTATTCTATTCTGCCTACTCTTGCCTGTTGGATGCCATGAAGGTTCATGGACAAGTGGTCTTCATCTGCTGATGGCTAAGCAAATATTTGTTAAACATGGATTTGTCACTTGGTCATATAAGACAAGTACAACTAAGTGCTAAAGGTGAAACTTGCTGTGGATCCATTTTGCTTGTTCTATAAAGGTAGTAGAGGTGGTAGAAATTCAGTCTATTGCCATGTGGAATTGAAGCGAATACCGTGCACTCTTGTCCATGGTTAGCATTTGTTGAGTGGTCCTACAAAGCTCGCAACCTTGTCCATGTGGTTCTGGCCAGTTGCCCCCCCCCCCCTCGGTTTCATCAGTGACATCCCTAAAGCTTCGAAATGGGAACCTTGTTATATTTCTGAATTGAGCTTCACTCACCTAGTATAGGGCATATGCTTGAACAAATGTTCTGCGCGTGTTCCAGAAAGTTATGGTTTATGGATGAGCTTATGATTGGCATGAGTGGACTTCCGAATGAAGTTGTATCACATGAGTTTGTTAATAAGAAAGAAATGGAAACATGGGGACTCGCTGCATGAACACTTTGGATCTTTTATGTTTATGGATGCTTATGCTTCGTTTTAAGTGCACTTCTCAGATGTGATAGTTCCATATTAATTCTCTAGTAAATTATGAATTGTATTTCCTCATGAAGACTGCCTGATCAAGCCCAGCAGCAGATATCTTTTCATTTTACTTCTAGGTGGAGTCTTACCTTAAAAAACCAGTTCGGGATGAAATGCCTTCTGGCTGACATTTTATCACATTACTACTATCTGATTCTATGGTGATTAATTACCATTTCTTTGCTCTTGGATTCAGGGGTTGTGTCCTCGAGGAAACAAGCGACTTACCCGGGAATACTATCTGATTCTATGGTGAGTTATCTGTATCTAGCTTGAAGATTTGTATCGTCTGTATAGTAAAGGGCTTAAGACTTGTTGAAAACTATGCTATAAAAGCATAAAATCGAGATGCATATGCTATTGATCTAATTTAAATAAAAATGTCTTAAATGGTATGCTTTATTGTATCAAACAAACTTTCTGATAATCATTTATGAGAATTAATGGTATGCTAACTAATGAATTGCTGTGCCCTCTTTTTTTCCCTTCTCAGTTTGCTGCTGTAAACAGGCAAAGTAGGTCAAGAAAAGCCAGTGTTGTACCGATGAAAATGCTAATAGACGAAGAATTCTCAAATGATGCCAATGCTAGGCACATTTCACCAGGTGTTGTCGGGAGGCTAATGGGTCTTGATTCACTGCCTCCGTCTGGGACACATAACCAGCATAAATATACCCAAAGTCATGCACCAAGGACTTCACCTGTTAGTTTTCATGATCGAAATGGTTTACATGAAGGCATTCCACATAGGAGAAGCACAGATGGTATCATTGATGTTTTCGAAGTTATGGAGGCCACAAAAACAAAGGTGCATCGGAGCCCAAGATCTCAAAATGGAAATACAAGTTCCAGATCTGACAAAGTTGACAGCACTGATTTAGATTTCATAAGGCAGAAATTTATAGATGCTAAGCGTCTTTCTACTGATGAATCCCTTCATATGTCAGAAGAATTTAATGAGACACTTGATGCATTAGTGTCTAACAGGGATGTATTGTTGGAATTTCTTCAAAAATTTGATCCTGTTGTTAGAAGGGACCTGCATAATTGTGGTTCTCCATCCTATACTGCAAACTGCATCACGGTATTGAAGCCATCTCGAAGAAATCAAGTTACTGGTATGAAAAATAATTATCCACAAAAGGAAGGTACCGAGAGCAACTTCAAGGAGCAAAAGGAAGCGAAGCATTCTTTGAAGAAGCCATATTCTAATGTGTCCTTTCAATCCCTGAAAGAAGAGTCTGGTTCATTGAGGCAGAAACTGTCAAGGTCCGGTCACCAGGAAAATACTGGAAAACGAGGCTGCCCCACCCGAATTGTTGTCTTGAAGCCAAGTCTTGAGAAACCTCATGATATTGAAGGGGCCCTTCCCCTACATCATGAAATTCCTCATTCTGATTATAGAAAGCACAAAGAAAGTCAGGATACTGGTAGATGGAGTCCGTATACTGAAGATTACATGTGTCAGGTGCCCCTTGGAGATTCTGAAACATTAGTCCGCATGGGGAGGGGATCTAGAGAAATTGCTAGGGAGATTACGAAACAAATGAGAGCTGCTAGGGGTGGAAGTAGGAAACATGTCAAACCAGAGCCCATCACTTTTGCTTCAGACGAAAGGTCACAACTCCTGCCATCGGTTACTAAGCTCAAGACTCCAGAGGCAATTCATAGATCTTCTGAGACATGTGATGTCTGGGCTTCTTCCAGCTTCAATTCTTCACCAACATATTCAACAGAAACATCAGTAAGCAAGGAAGCAAAGAAACACCTCTCTAACAGATGGAAGAAGGCTCATCAGTGTCAGGATCAAGTAACTGATAGTGACAACTTCAGCACGCTCGGGGATATGCTTGCTCTCTCAGACCAGGATGCATTAAAAGTTGCTACCGATAAAATGGCATGCAGGAAATGTCCCAAGGGAGAAGTGCAGAGTGATGGAGTGCAAGGCTCGTGCATCTATCCTCTTGGCATCAGCAGCAATGATGGTTGGAGAGACACGGCTGCTAGTAAATTGACAAGGTCCAAGTCACTTCCGTCTTCCTTAACCCGTGGAGTTCAAAAGTCAAACAATAGAAAAAGAGCTGGCAGTGTTAGGTATAATGAGTTTTCGATGCTTAAAGATGTTCTTAAGGTGAGACCCCACTATTCTGAGTATGCTTGTCGTGGCATTCAAAGACAATATCCAGGTAGAGATTCTACAACTCATGGTGATGAATCTGATCTGATGCCCCCATATAATGAGGAGACAATGGTTGTTGAGCGTGAGATACATGTAAATTATGAGGAGCCACTTATTAGTACTTCCGTGCCTGATACATCTGAACAGTCACTACATCCTGCTAATCTTGACCATGAACTAGATGCAGTAGGTGTTCTGGATACCAGTTCTGCAATCTCTGCCAGTAATAAAACACATCTTTCTTCTGCTGGACAGAACCAGCAAATGCTTAAACGGACAGCAGCAGCATTAGATGGTTCCCATCTTGTCCCTGATCTTGATGATTTGCTGACTAAGGTACGAACAACACCGCTTATCACATCATTGCTTTCCTCTTGTTGCCTCTAGCAAGTATTCAATTATGTGGGTTCTTTATTTTGAACAAACCGTATGAATTTCCTCTGATTTGTTTATGCATTAAGGTTCTAAGATACTGCTCCTTTTTTATGTGCCTTTTAGTCTGCACTCACTGTGTTCTGCTTGAAGCATGAAATGCGTACCAAGCCATTTGTTTTAAACACTGACGTTTTAACATGTGCATACTATCATATTGCCTTTGTGGTCATTTGGGGGTTTGCTTGCTTTTCCATGTCATGCCTAATAACTGCCAACGTTTTCCAATTCAGGATGAGCAGATTGAATACCATCAAGCTGATGATTGCCCAGCTGTTTATGATTCCCGGATAGGATCAGATTCTCCTGTGGGGATTGATCATCACCAACGGGATGATAATCAAACCCTTTGTATTCCACCTAATGGTTCAGAATCACCAACAAGCTCCAACAAAGATGACCACCAAAGTCCAGTATCAGTTCTTGAATCTTCCATGGACGCCGAAGATGTTTACTCAGGAGATTTTGAGAAAATTAGTGCAGATCTCCAAGGCAAGTGATTGTTTTTTTTCTGATCTGTCTTCCTTCTTAATTTCAGTTCTAGAATTTGATTTATTGTAAATATTGCAGAGCTCAGAATGCAGCTTCGACTTCTCAAGAGAGAGACTACGGACAGTGGAGATGACAGTGAGCGTTTTGTATTGAGTGATGATGAGACGGCATGTCAGCCACTTCCTGAAATGGAGGAATCCCATGCTTTTAGGGATGAAGAAGAGAGGGATTTCTCCTATGTGCTTGATATACTTACTGGTTTGGGCATTCGTACTGCCAACCAGGATGAGCTGCTTGAAAACTGCTACTTATTGGACTATCCTGCAGGCCCTGATTTATATGATGAACTTGAAAACAAGTACAGCAGCCTCATTTTATGGCCACCAGCTGAAAGGAAGCTCTTGTTTGATATCACAAGTGTTGTTCTTGGGGATATAATCACCTCTATAATGCAGAGTTGCTCAAAGGGATTGTTGAGGATGTGCTTGCCTAGATGGGACCAGGAAGAGTTTGCTGAGATGGTATGGCAAAGGGTGGTCCTGGTACGGGAAGAGATGGAGTTCAATCAGGAAGGCATACTCTTGAGTGTAGAGTGGGCTGGTTCTGAAGACGGTGCCTATCTGGTCGGGAGTGATATCGGGAGTATTTTGGAAGATCATCTCCTAGAGGAAATCGTAGCTGACTTCCTGGGGGTGGCTAAATCTGCTAACCTCTGTGGCTAGAAATGGACAATGTTCTGCACCAATAGCCATTTTAAGCATATGCTTATGGATCGGGCTGGTGGAAATCCGGTGAAAAAGGAGCCCTCTATGTGGATCGCTGGAGGAGCTGAGAATTCCAGGAATTCACCCCATAGCTACTGAACCGCATGGTCTAAGATGGCTGTAGGTAGGTATTGGAGCATCAAACAAGCGGGATCCCCCGTTGGACCTGGTTGTATGTCATGTAAATGTTACAGTTTGCTCCTAAATAACGTTGTCCAGGAGGCTTTCCCTCCAAACTCCCAAAGGTAGGATTTTCATATTTCTTTTGGTTGGCATAATGCTGGAATAGAAATGTACAATTTTGGTATTGTGTAAATTAATCTCTGCTGTCATTTAGTATGTTCATTATTACATGCAATAATGTTAGTGTTAGCCAATTTTAGTTCTTGTGCTGGTGTGCTGAGCCCTGCGCTTTGGTAGTTATGACATGCTCATTTGGAAGCAGCAGCTATGCAAAATAGCAATGCCCAACCCTGTACATGAAGAGCTGGTGCACGTCGGCTGCCCTTGTAGAAAGCGCATAGTGCCGGCAGATTGTGCGGGCCTATTGATCTGCGCCGACGAACGCATGTTGCAGACTCGCGAGGCAAACAAACCACTCCCCCAATCAGCGTCGCAGGTCATCTGAGCGCAGGGATACGTGGCGCCGCGCCTCGGTTCCTGTCCCTCCCAACTGCTCCTCGTCTCCCAGAGGTTTAGGTTCCTGGATGTCCTCGCACAACCAACGCACAAACACCGCCAACAAACGACTCCACCCATGCCGCCTACCTGCACCTGCAAGGCTGCAAGCCTGCGACATCGCACGCCCCGCGACTCCCATATAAATCTTGCAGCTCGCAGCAACCATGGACAGCAGCATCACCACCGAGCGCGGGTGATCCACTGACCAAAGGCTGATTGCCTACGCGGCACACACACCGATCTCGTCAAGTGGCATTCAAGTCTGCTTTGCAACACGGCCGTTGCCTCCATGGCCAGGAACGCGGTGCAGGCCGTCAGGGCGGCGCTCTACCTGCTGCTCGCGCTCGCCCCGCCGCGGCGAACGCAGGAGCCGGCGGCGGTGGCGACCACCCGCTGACGTTCTTCATGCACGACATCCTCGGGGGCACGCAGCCGTCGGGGCGCATCGTGACGGGCGTGGTGGCGAGCGCGGCGGCCAACGGGCAGCTCCCGTTCGCGCGGCCCAACACCAACATCTTCCCGATCCAGGGCGCGGTGCCGCTGCCGCAGGGCGCCAGCAACCTCATCAACAGCAACAACGTGGCCTACGTCGCGGGCCTCGGCGGCACCCCCGGCTCCGGCACGCTCGTCCAGAGCAACGGCAACCCCGTCAACGGCGGCAACAAGAACATCCCCTTCGTCAACGCCGGGGACCTCCCGTCGGGCGTCACGCTCCAGAACCTCCTCTTCGGCACCACCACCGTCATCGACGACGAGCTCACCGAGGGCCACGAGCTCGGGTCGGGGGTCATCGGCAGGGCGCAGGGGTTCTACGTCGCCAGCTCGCAGGACGGCACCAGCAAGACCATCGTGCTCACGGCCATGTTCGAGGGCCCCGAGGCGCCGAACGGCAACGGCGACACGCTCAGCTTCTTCGGGGTCCACCGGATGGCCGCGCCGGAGTCCCACATCGCCATCATCGGAGGCACCGGCAAGTACGAGAACGCCAAGGGCTTCGCCGCCATCCAGACGCTGCACCCCGGCGACGAGCACACCACAGACGGCGTCGAGACTCTCCTCCAGTTCAACATTCACCTCATTTGATGAGCTGATCCGTTGCACGCTCCTGTCCTTTCAGGCTACGTTGCCTTGCGGTTTCGTTCAACGTTTGTATTTTCAAGCGCGTCAGTCACTTTTCTGCCGTGCATGCAATGTAATAGGTGCTTCAATCGCAACAGCATATTGTAATATTGTATGGAGTATATTAAGTATCTCTAATATGAAATCTCCCAGAGAGACTGTGAAATGGCGATCTAAAATCTCCCAGAGAGACAGTGAAATGGCAATCTAAAATCTCCCAGAAATACGGTGAAATGACAATCTGAAATCCTAAAATGGAACCGACTGAGTTGCAAAAACAGCATATAAAACAGAAAAAAAGACTACAGTTATGTAGATCATCTACTGTTGACTGGAAGGCTACGGTTCTGATAAGAAGTTGAACATGTAATTCTATGGCGAAGTTTATGTATCGACGACTAAACTGAAACCAAAGAACAGATGTCCTGTCACAAAAGCAATTTGCCCTGGAGGAACAAATTTTAGGCAAGCGGGGCCTTCATCTGAGCTTTGTCTAGGCACGGAAAATGATCCGTCAGTATGGTACAGTATTCTGAATCTGGTAATTCCTGGCTACTCATTTCTCATCCATTATGCGTTTCTGAAAGTCTGAAACCATACGCGGCAGGCCTTGTTTCAGTGAGATTTTGGGTTCCCAATTGAGAAGAGACTTGGCCTTAGAGATGTCAGGTTTTCTCATGTGTGGATCATCTGCGGTGTTGGGTTTGAACTCCACAGATGCACCAGGGTCGATTGTTTCTTTTACCACCTGCAGCGAAATAATGCAGTGTCATGATTCCTGGTATGCATATTGGAGACAAGAATCCGAGGTATTTTCAAAGAAGAATGTGTAGCTAATTTTAGTGACAAGGTCAGACCTGTGCAAGCTCCAACATTGTAAATTCTCCAGGATTTCCCAAGTTGAAAGGTCCAATATGGTCACTTTCCATCAGAGTTACCAACCCATCAACCTATAAATTCGCAGATGTGTAAATTTTTCCAGATCTGAATGTGGCAAACATGGACTTTCAGCAGAAAATAAAACAAAAATAAAAAGGGTCTATGAAGGACAAAGCTGAGGAAAATAAAGAACATCGCATGGACTTCTGCACTATGCTTCGTGAACTATTTGTCAGGGCAGGTGATTATAGTTATGGCCCCAAATTCGTAGATGCGTTTTCTAAATAATTCTGGTATAATTTAGAAATAAGCAAGTGAACTTCTGCATAGAAAGGGAGATAGAAAATCAAGAGTAAGTACCAAATCTGAAACATATTGGAAGCTTCGGGTCTGTTTTCCATCACCATATACTGTCATTGGTTGTTTCCGCAAAGCCTGAAAATGAGACAGTATCAAATTTAAGTATTGTAAAGTTTTATGATACTCCTATTTTCCTATGAATCAGCACCGTAATTTGAGACAAACCTGTGCAACAAAGTTGCTAACAACTCGACCATCATCTAAACACATACGAGGGCCATATGTGTTGAATATGCGTGCAATTCTCACCTGAGGGAAGCAGTCTTATGTCAAAGTTTCCTTCAAGAAGCAGAATACAGATAAAGCACACATATAACTCATAAGCAAAAGCAGCGTCAGCATATAAACAAAGGCCGTACTAAGATCTTGCTGAAACAAAAACCAGCCATCAAATTTTCAATGCTCCAAATTACCAAGGGATCTGGTTAATTAGCACTTTCAGTTTAATGTAATGCAATGTCCCTTCCTGATTTGCCTCCATCTATATAAATACTGTGTAATCGCTATTTTGAATATAAACCCTATATAAGTTAAGAAACAATAGTTTCTCAAATTTAACAATGGACCAAACTTTTGACAAATCCATGGCCTAGTGATTACCAGAATGAAGTGTCAGAGAGAAAATATACAAGAGGGCATGGATCACTAGTGCTCAATATTTGACATTTGAAGTCGATTATTCTATGTGCAGGTCAATTGGAAACTTACCAAATACGAAAATACCTTAAAATTTGTTGGACCCTACATGAATGGCCTATAATAGTTTCAAAAGGTCCTATATTTTCAGCAATATAGACTGCAGTTAGACTTAGATCACTATTTAGTGACTGAAGCTTTACCTCAACACCAGCACCACGATGATAATCCATGGTAAGAGTTTCTGCTGTTCTCTTCCCCTCATCATAACAGCTCCTAACACCTGCACATTACAGCATAGAGGCATATAACACACTGTGTAGTGGACTGGAGACACTCAAATAGGCCGTACTCCCAAGTCATTTTCTTGCCTATGATAAATATTTGTTCCTTGGGACAAAATTAGCACACCTATGGGATTTACATGGCCCCAATAGCTCTCCTTCTGTGGATGCTCAAGAGGATCACCATACACCTCGCTGGTGCTCGTCAGCAAAAACCGGGCCCCCACCCTCTTAGCCAGTCCAAGCATGTTCAAGGTCCCCATGACATTTGTCTTGTACATCGTTGGTTAAGGAAACAATTCGAGAAAAAGCAAGACAATAATGAAACAAACAAATAATTTAGCATTTCTGGGCAACGCGGGCACAAAATTCCAAATTCCCAATATTAAATGTGCAGCGTTGAACTGGCGCTCAAGAAATCATATCCGTACCCATAAATGAATGAAGACAAACATAATGAATCTTGTGAGAGGAAGTGGACGAATTAAGCGGCGGAACAAGGAAGCGGAAAGGATATGATGGTCTTGATGGGGTTGAATTTGTAGTACACGGGGGATGCGGGGCAGGCGAGGTGGTAGATCTGGTCGACCTCGAGGAGGATTGGCTCGACGACGTCGTGACGGATGAGCTCGAATCGCGGGTTGCGGAGGTGGTGCGCGACGTTGTCCTTGCGGCCCGTGAAGAAGTTGTCGACGACGATGACGCTGTCCCCACGGGCGAGAAGCTTGTCGACGAGGTGGCTTCCGACGAACCCAGCGCCGCCGGTGACGACGACGCGCAGGGAGGGTTTCCTGACGCCGACGGGGAGGCGGCGCGCGGCGGCCGAGACGGATGAGCCGCGTCGGGGGATTTTAGTGGCGATGGCGGCGGCGATATTGGTCGCGGAGGAGGAGCCCCCGGCGGGATGCGGGGTGAGGGACGGGTAGAGGAGGAAGAAGGAGGAGGCGAGGAGGAAGCCGAGGAGGACGAATAGGAGGCGCTGCTCGCGGAGGAGGTAGGAGGCGAGGGTGCGGGAGAGGGAGGCGCGGTGGTGGTGCGGGCGGTGCTGCTTGCTCATGCTCGACTGCCGGTGCAGCTGCTTCATCGCGGGGTGGGTCGCGCCGCGCCCTCTCGCCGGAGGCGGAGAAGAGTGGTGGCGAGGCGAGGGGGCGAGAGGGAGGCGCGTGGGGGGATGGCACGTGTGATGCGGAGGGGAGCCTGCTGGGCTCCGCGGGCCGCAGCCGCCGAATCGAATGGATGCTTGCTGCCGCGGTGGCCTGTCCCCCGCAGATGCCGCACGTGCGTGGAACTGTTCTCTTTTCCTTGGGTCAATATTTTTATTCATATACTTTAAACAAAGGTATTGTCATCCAGCGACCGCATAGCGCAGTGGATTAGCGCGTCTGACTTCGGATCAGAAGGTCGTGGGTTCGACTCCCACTGTGGTCGTTTTGTTTTTTGCTCTCTTTTTTTTAATGGAACTTGTGATTACTCTGTTTTGCGTGGCTGTTAATTTGTTTTTTGCTCTCTTTTTTTTATGGAACTCGTGATTATGTTTTTTGCTCTCTTTTTTTATTGGAACTTGTGATTACTCTGTTTTGCGTGGCTGTTAGTTTGTTTTTTGCTCTTTTTTTATGGAACTCGTTATTACTATGTGTTTGCGTTATGCTGTGCAGCCTTGGATACCATATGCCGGAAACCGAGGGTGTCAATAATCAAGCCTTATGTTGCTTCGCATAGCTTTGTTTGAAAGTAAATAAGCAGTTCAACAATCAGTCACTTGTTTTGGTACAGTTGTTTAAAAGGTCTTGTAAGATGGTGACAGTTGAAAAGCAGCTTGTGCTATTAGAACATCAGGGTAACGATGGTTAGTTGACATGCTACTTGCCTTATTGTTTCTGTATCAGCGTCAGAGACTCAGAGATGGTGTAAGATCAAAGTAAAATGCTGCAGTTTAGAGCTCAATTGTTGACGATGGCCGCAATTAGAGGCCTGTAGCTTGAGTAAATGAAAATTTGCGTCTTGATGTCTGCCAGAACTAACTTTTCAACAAACGTCCTCAACGAAAACACATTACACTTCTTCTATTATTTTTCTGAGATGCGGAGAAATTCATGAATCCTTCCTTATCTTTTGCAGTAGGTATGACATTTCCCATTCCACGGAAAACAATATCAATAAATGTAACCGATGAGTCCTCCCAAAATGGGAGCATTAACAATGTATGAGGTTTGGTATAAAAGAAACATAATTTTGGCAAAGTCGTATTGACAAAAAAATGACGAATTTGTCAAAAATATTTGTGTTGACAAGGCCCAAATTCTGACTTTCCTACTGAGAGCCTGAGTCATGTGGCCTAGACTCGTGGGGTCCCCAAAAAGGCCGAGAGGGGTAACAAAGCCCATTGCGATGTATTCGTTGCAAGAAGGCCCCGCAGAAGATCCGCTTTCTCTTCTTTTCGTCTGGCAACTGAAGAGCGCGCTGCTGCGCTGCATAACTGACCTGTGTTTCCGTAGTCTCACCCAGTCAACTCGCCGTATCGGCACATACATAGGCCTGGGCCGGGTTCCGTGGGTTTTATGGTTGGGTTTTTGATAAGGATAGGTTAAAATATGTGGTATGGGTGGGCCCCACACTAGGAATTGAATCTAAAAACTAAAATATCGTGTTCACACTATAAAATTTTAGTTAAATTGACTAAAATTTATCGGTGATACTCCGTATCATAATCATCAACTTTGTACAAAGTATGATGATAGATCCATATATGAGCCACACCTTAAGAGTCAGACCCTTAAACTAAGAATAGGGTGAGACGGGACGGGTTTACTAGCTAGATTTTTAGGTAGGGTTGGATTGATACGCGTAACCGACTAGAAATAGGCCGGGTGGGTTTGGAAGCGGGTTCTGGCCTATACATCTCTAGGTGTCTTGATCACCGTGTTTCTGCTTGAAGACTGCAGGCACGTCTACTGTTGGAAGCCTGAAACTTATGTGACGTTTCCTTTGTAGTTCAATTTACCGTTGTCCTTCCAGGAAGGGTTTCAGTTTGGCAAAATAGCCATATTCGTCCATCAACCTTGCTTCAAGGGTCAAGTTCGTCCCTCAACTTTAAAAATGGTCAATCTAGTCATTGAACTTTTGTTTTTAGATCAAATTCGTCCCTCAACTTCCGAATCAGTCAATCTAGTCCCTTAAGTTTTGTTTTTGGATCAAATTCATCCTTCAACTTTTATTTTTTTCTATTTATTTCACTATTCCTCGTCATCACCTCTTTTATATACGGCTGGTATTTAAATATATGTTGTTTACTAATTTATTTTTATCATCTCGTCTATCGATTATCCTAATTAATATTTATATCCATCGGGTTCCGTGCTTAACTCAATTTTGTATGGTATAGGGAGTCATTACTTTTTGCCAAAACTAACCACCGTGCTTATCCGTTTCGGCCAATTGTTTTTTTTAAAATATACTTCTGTCCTTGTATAGAGGTAATTTAAATGATTAGCCATACTTCACCAATTATTCTTGTCAAACTTGATTTGAATGTTTATCTAGATGGTAAAAAAATAGCATACGACTTTTGTTGCAAGCATATAGGTAAAGTGTATGGAGATAATTAATATATTTAGATATAAAAATGTTGAGTTTTCTAGAGACGGATTTAACCCAAAAAATAACTTGAGGGACTATATTGGTGGATTGAAAAGTTGAGGGACGAGTTTGATTTTAAAATATAAATTGAGGGATCAAATTGATCAATTTTAAAGTTGAGGGACGAACTCAACCTTTGAGGGATAGTTGATGGACTAAAGTGCCTATTTTGCCTTTCAGTTTCTCAGCCTTGATGATCGACTCAGAACTTAAGCTATGACCGCCGGACATTCAGACAATGGCTGTGTTTAGTTCCCAAACTTTATCTCTCCAAACTTCACTATTCACCTATCACATCAAATCTCTCTCCTCATACATGGAGCACTAAACGTGGGTAAATAAAAAAA
>OAMR01000311.1:0-17594 GCA_900205405.1 Echinochloa crus-galli | reverse complement strand
CAAGGAGGAGCGGCTCAAACTCATGGCAGCACAACTCAGAGTTCTCAGACTCGGAGATCGACCGGATATACGCCATATGAGTCCAGTACCAGCTGATTCCTCCAAACCTTTTGGCAGTGATACAACACGAATGTAATTATGAACATTGATCATGACCCTTGAGATGCTAGGGGGTTAACTTTGTACATTCCAATAAGCTGGTGTAAAACTGCCATTCCCCTTGTTCCTGAATCAGCGGGAGGCGATGGTCTTGGTTGTATACTACTACAGATAGATTGGTCATCAGAATATATATTATATGATATACTATGCAGCTTGTGCTGTGCTTCTTATGCATGGCCTTCATCAAATTCATCTCAATCATTAGTCAATTCAAATGACAGTAGCATGATACATTTGGATAGCCTGCTTTTGATATTCTGTTCTCAGAGACGTTTCCATGAAGAGACAGAAGAAGGGGATCCTTTTTCCAGTCGTTTTCCACAGCACGTGAGAGGTGAGAAATTTGCCGCTCTGATATTCTGTTGCCTGGTGTTTTTCTCTCTGTATAGAACAGGACACAGGATACCCCGGAGCTGGAGTGCACTTGGAAGTCATGGCGATGGAGACGGGCAATCAGGAGGGGATGTACTGAGAGGAGAGCCTGACCGCAACTTGATCGCCGTTCGTCTCACTCCAGTGTCCGGGTTCTGAAAACCGCATGCGTGAAGGGTCATCAGATGATGAAGGGTCTAGAAGGAAACTGACCCCAGAGGTGGTAGTTACGCTTACGATTGGAGGGCCCAAAGCGTGAAAGCCGTGTGAAGTGAAGGCACTGACGGTTGACTCCATTGACTTGTTATCTCGGAGTCATGCTCATTACATGATTGGCCGATTGAATGATTAGCTTGATTAGCAGGTGAAAACCCACACTCTGCCTGCAACGAATTCAGGGTGATATCTCAGGTTTGGTGGCTGCAGGCTCGTGCCGAGAACATTAAACATTTCTTTTAGAGTAAGATTATCTTTGAACTTTTACAGTTCAGAAAGGATCAAGGGGAAAGAAACCCTAGTTATCAAATCAACAAAAGCTTCAGCTCCGCCGAACGAAAGCATGGCCACTTTACAATTGTTACTGTCATTTTCTTTCCTTCGCGACTAAGTTCGCTGGGTGGATAGATGATGGATGGAAGCTGTAGATCGTCAGTGCGCCACCACCCGGAACACGATTTTCGCTTTGGAGCTTTACGCATATGCGAATCTCGCAAAGCTCCTAGACAAAGGCTAGAGCTAGGAAGTCGACGCAGGCTTTCTACTAGTAGTTCGTAGTACATAAGAACGTTCTTATCAAGTCAGTGGTATATATAATTTTTTTGCCATGACCTTTGCTTTTGCTTCATTCACAGTCGATTATAAACCAGCATGATAGTCATCTCATCCTCTGTCAGTTGTCCATCCCATTTGCAATCATTCATTGCCTAGTGTAGAGTTCCTGCTCGACTGACAGTCGACAGCGAAATCTCGGCATCGTCTGCAGAAAAGTTTCTCATCGGTTTGGAGTGGTCGGCTAGCAACAAGGAATTGTTCCATCTCTCGGCACCCTCGCTCCGTCCCGGCCGTTGATGTGTTGCCATCTCGTTGCCAACGTCAATGGATGAGGTAGGCGGCAGTGCACCCGTGCCGCGTCAACGGTCAACGCCCACCTTTTTCCTCTCTCGTCCAAACCAACAGCTGATACAAAATGACACGCGCCTCGTCAAACGTGAAAACGAAAGTGACGTTCACAAAAACTAAAGGTACACGAGGAAAATAACAGATCGAAGACAAGAACAAAAGCCAAATTTTTAAAGAAAAACAAAATCGTTGCTCCACCTAACGTTTGCATCGATGACCAACCGCTTCTTATAACGATAACCATAATGCAGCGTTAGTTATGGCTCCACGTCACGGCTCACAATTAGTCATGTTCGGTTCTTAATTTAGCCAGAAGAAAACGCGCACAGAAAGAGCACCTTTTTTTTGTAGAAAATCAAATAAAAGGGGGAAAATAAACCTGAATTTGATTCCATTTCCCCATGCCGGCCTGCTCATGCGCTGATTCTTCAACTGGGGATTTATTTATCGTGATCCGCCAGCCCGGCCGCCCTTGTCTTCTCCCTCGCTTCATCTCCGCGCGCTGATCCGCCGCGCCTGTGGCTGTGGATGAGGGGCCCCGTGGCTCACATGGACGCCGCGGGCCGGAGGGCGCGCAGGGCTCGCCACGCCGGTATGTTTGTCCCTGCGGCCACCGGCCAGCCACCCATGTGTGCGTGTCTGCCCGCCGCCGCCCCTGTTCCTGTTCGTGGCCCGTGGCCATGGGGGATGGCATGGCAAGGCATGGCATGGCGCCGGAGATTCTATAATCCCTACCGCGATTCCGGATTCCCATCACGTTGTTTAGGGCAGGCAATTGGGATGCGCTTCCTTTTCGATCCGCTCGAGTTTCTTATGCGCCACGGCTGCCTGATTGATCCTGTGCTGGCTTTTTGTGGCGAGGCCTGAGGTGGAAGTGGGGGGCGGCGGCTTTTCGTGGTGATTGCGTTCGCATCGCATCGTCAGGAAATGGGGGATGTGGTGAGATGATTGAGAGGTTGCCATCGCCGATCGGTTTCTAGATCTCTTGTCCAATTCTTGTGTGACGCAAATTGCATTGGGGGTGCGTGCGTGCCTTTGTGTGGGTAGATGGAGTGGGGAGGGCACTTGCGTTGCATTGCATTGCATGGTCTCCTTTTACAATTGGTTGGTTCATACCTCGTTTTGTTGGGGGTCGACTTTTTTTTTGTTGCTCTTCTTTATCGTCGCTCCTTTTACATAGATAGATTTTATTTCCGCATTGAGCTGGGATTGGGGAAAGTTATTGTTTTTTAGAGGGGGCTAGAATCGGGAAATTTGGAGTAGGTGAATTGGGCAAGTGGGCGAAAAGGAGACGAAAAGGCAGGAGGAAATGTTGCTGCATTCTGATGGGAGGGTTCATCTTGTCACTGCAGAAGCCATTGTTGCTAGCTGCATTCTGACGTGTGCCGGAGCTTGATGGAGGCGAAGAGCCAACCCGGCGAGGACAGGCCGCCGGCGGTGGCGGCGCAGCCCGAACCGACGATGGACTCTCCTATCACGACGCAGGCGGCGACGCGCCGCAAGAAGATGACCAAGCAGCTGACCGGGAAGCGGGACGACACGGCGATGCACGCGGCGGCGCGCGCCGGGCAGCTGGTCTCCATGCGGGAGATGATGTCCGGCAAGGACACCGAGGAGCTGGCGGCGCTGCTGTCGCGGCAGAACCAGGCCGGGGAGACGCCGCTGTTCGTGGCCGCCGAGTACGGGTACGTGGCCCTGGTGGCGGAGATGATCAAGTACATTGATGCCTGCCGTCATGTACGCCATGCACAGACGTTGTGAGGGAGCTGCTGCAGGCGCTGCCGCAGCTGTCGATGACGGTGGACGCGTCGAACACGACGGCGCTGAACACGGCGGCGACGCAGGGGCACATGGACGTGGTGAAGCTCCTGCTGCAGGTGGACGGGAGCCTCGCGCTGATCGCCCGGAGCAACGGCAAGACGGCGCTGCACTCGGCGGCGCGGAACGGGCACGTGCAGGTGGTGCGCGCGCTCATGGAGGCGGAGCCCAGCATCGCGCTGCGCACGGACAAGAAGGGCCAGACCGCGCTGCACATGGCCGCCAAGGGCACCAGGCTCGACCTCGTCGACGCGCTCCTCGCCGCCGAGCCGGCGCTGCTCAACCAGACCGACAACAAGGACAACACCGCGCTGCACATCGCCGCGCGAAAGGCGCGTCACGAGGTGAGATCGATGAGATGGAGCAGCAGCGTGCAAGCTCTTCGTCGACTGAGGCACACATCATTTCGATCGTTCGTTTGGGTTCGTGCAGATCATAAGGCGGCTGCCGCCGCTGTTCGTGGCCGCCGAGTACGGGTACGTGGCCCTGGTGGCGGAGATGATCAAGTACCACGACGTCGCCACGGCCAGCATCAAGGCCCGCAGTGGCTACGACGCCCTCCACATCGCCGCCAAGCAAGGGGATGTAGGTATTGATTGATTTCTCATGATTATTGCCATTGCCTCCTCTAGCTCATAGATGCCATGCCATCATTTCTCGATACACTAAATTCGAGGGAAATGATACATCGAATAATTGATGCCTGCCGTCATGTACGCCATGCACAGACGTTGTGAGGGAGCTGCTGCAGGCGCTGCCGCAGCTGTCGATGACGGTGGACGCGTCGAACACGACGGCGCTGAACACGGCGGCGACGCAGGGGCACATGGACGTGGTGAAGCTCCTGCTGCAGGTGGACGGGAGCCTCGCGCTGATCGCCCGGAGCAACGGCAAGACGGCGCTGCACTCGGCGGCGCGGAACGGGCACGTGCAGGTGGTGCGCGCGCTCATGGAGGCGGAGCCCAGCATCGCGCTGCGCACGGACAAGAAGGGCCAGACCGCGCTGCACATGGCCGCCAAGGGCACCAGGCTCGACCTCGTCGACGCGCTCCTCGCCGCCGAGCCGGCGCTGCTCAACCAGACCGACAACAAGGACAACACCGCGCTGCACATCGCCGCGCGAAAGGCGCGTCACGAGGTGAGAATGTGAGATCTATCGATGATGGATTGATCGAGCAGCAGCGTGCAAGCTCTTCGATCGTCGACTGACGCACACGTACATCATTTCGATCGTTTGGCCGGGTTCGTGCAGATCATAAGGCGGCTGGTTGCGATGCCGGACACGAACCTGAAGGCGATCAACCGGTCCCGGGAGACCCCGCTGGACACGGCGGAGAAGATGGGGAACACGGAGGTGGCGGAGCTGCTGGCGGAGCACGGCGTGCAGTCGGCGCGCGCCATCAGCCCCGGCGGCGGCGGCAACGCCGGCCGGGAGCTGAAGCAGCAGGTGAGCGACATCAAGCACGAGGTGCACTCGCAGCTGGAGCAGACGCGGCAGACGCGGGTGCGCATGCAGGGCATCGCCAAGCGCATCAACAAGCTCCACGAGGAGGGGCTCAACAACGCCATCAACTCGACGACGGTGGTGGCCGTGCTCATCGCGACGGTGGCGTTCGCGGCCATCTTCACGGTGCCCGGCCAGTACGTGCAGGACCCGAGCAGCCTGGCGCCCGGGCAGGAGCTCGGGGAGGCCAACATCTCCCACGAGACGGCCTTCATCATCTTCTTCGTGTTCGACTCGGTGTCGCTCTTCATCTCGCTGGCCGTGGTGGTGGTGCAGACGTCGGTGGTGGTGATCGAGCGCAAGGCCAAGAAGCAGATGATGGCGGTGATCAACAAGCTCATGTGGGTGGCGTGCGTGCTCATCAGCGTCTCCTTCCTGGCGCTGTCCTTCGTGGTGGTGGGGCGCGCCGAGCGGTGGCTGGCCGTGTCCGTCACCATCATGGGAGGCACCATCCTGGTGACCACCATCGGCACCATGCTCTACTGGGTGATCGCGCACCGGGTCGAGGCCAAGCGGATGCGCAGCATCAAGCGCGCCACGCTCAGCCGCTCGCGCTCCTTCTCCTGCTCCGGCATGTCGGAGGGCGAGTGGGTCGACGAGGAGTACAAGAGGATGTACGCAATCTGAATCTCACCACTGATGCTGCGCCGTGCTACCTCACCTCATCCGTGTGCATCGCCATGGGCGAGTGGGCTAACATTTTTTTTTCCAGTAGTTCGATCGGAATTGATAAGGAGGACTGACGTGTACTAGGGTACTAGCAAATAAACCAACGATTTTGAACACTCCGCGCAGTTTACGAGATCAGTAAAATACGTGCACAACTTCTCTTCGAGCGGATTGTTTGCCTGCTTTTCTTAACTAGGCCGGATGTGCTGAGCTTCCTGGTCTTTGCTAAGCGTATGGGCCAGTTTGCGGCCCACACAACCTTGCTAGATGATACGATTGTGTGGGCTGCTCATTTCGATTTAAGACATCACGATGCCGAGTTATGTATTGAACTCTCAATCTATTTTTTAAAAAAGATTAAGAGACCAATGCGGTAGAAGATTGTATGGAGACAGACATTTAGATTCATAATCAACAATGTAAACATTCTTAATTTGATTATGTTTTAGCTCCTTTATAGTGATTCTCGCGCTCATACAATCATAGCAGCGAGTGCTATCTTTTAGTATACTTGACACACTTTGTCATCTGACAATTATTAGCGTACAATGGTGTAAGAGTGTGTGATTCAATTACTTGACTCAACATGGTAATAGAAGCGAATGAATTTTTTTTAGCCCGTGTGTACATGAAGTTATTATATATAATATTTTGAAAAGAAAAATGTATGAATGTCTACACTCTAGAAGTCTTCGTCTATAGCAATTCACAAACATATTTACTAGTGACTAGAAGATTGTATGCGGAGAGAGATTTAGATTCATAACCAACATAATTTACCGTGTTACTTACCAAGACCAGACAAGCAGACATAAGCCGACCCCAAGCTCCATCATCCTCATCGCAGGGTAGAGAGGGCAAGCGCAAGTTTCCCGACTGACCTGGGAAACCCTACCAGCTAGGACACGTGGCGGTCCCCCGACTGCTCGGGGGACGCTCCTGACCTGTCCATGTGGCGGTCCCCTGACTGCTCAGGGGGACACACCCGATCTGCCACGTGGCCGTCCCCCGACCCCTCCAAAGGGCCCAACTCACCTTAACACGTGGCAAGCTCACAACCACTCGGGGGTTGATCAAGCCACACGACCGTCCTTCTTCCCAAGTCAAGAATCCAAAACTCTTCTCCAGATTACTGGTTGTACTTGTAGGTATGGCTCAAGTACAACGAGATGACGGCCACCATCAGGCTTACCGCATCGAGGCCAAGGCACAACATGGAGAGGCAGCTGTAGCAGTAGAGGCCCACTCAACATTGTCCCATGGTTGACCTCGAATCATGACAGGCAAGGTCGGGGAGGGGCCAAGCCGCGCTCTAGGACGCAAAGACCATATTCCCCCACAACTCCCCTAGAGTCGGGGGTGCCAAACGACAAGCACTGTGGTAGGCGTGGTGATGTAGACTGCGGTGCGGAGCACACTTGACTAGCACATGGCAACCTTGTGCGGCACAGTCCCACGCAGTGCCAACAACTCCGCCGTACCCCGGCATGGCAAGAAGCGTATGCGCCACGCGAGGGCCTCCGACCGGGTGAAACAAGGTCGGGGATTGCGACGGTAGGAGATGAAGCTAAGGGCCCACAAGGCCTCTCCCGACATCATCCTTTCTTTCTTTTCCCGCATGTAACCGATCCCAGACATACATAAGGGGGAATGAGCCCTTGGGAACACACGACACAATGGAGAACACCATAACTCGCATTCACACACCACTCTCCTTCACTCGCTTACGAGCACCCCCGTTGTAAGCTTGAAACACCCCACGCAAGGAATACAACTCTCTCACACACTGGATGTAGGGTCATTGTCCGAACTAGTATAATTCCTATGTATTTGGGAGTGTTTACCATCAAGGACCGTGAGCTAATGCGGCGTAAGTAAACCGCCGGTGTCCGAAACACTGACATGAAGTGTTTTCCTTATATAGTAAAATGACTAATCTTCATTTTGTTTTGTTTTTTATAGACTACTTCTTTAAAGTTTAATATATAACCATTAGGGGCTAAAATGCCTCCTGTTCAATAAAAACATTTCCAATAAAATATAAGAAGTCCAAATGCTTGCATTGAAGTTAATGTGTTCTTCTTTTGATTAAATTTATTCTTGCTATTGACAGCTTTTACCATCATAGTTTTGGCCGAATGGTAATTTTGATTTCACAAAAAATTGAGACATCCACAAAAAATCCAAGGGCATGCTTGGAACACAAGTATCCAAATCAAAAGAGGAAACATATACACCAGTGCATATAGGAGCAAAACTGAGAAATGGAAAACAGAGGAAAGTTTCCAAAATTTTGAACACATGAATGTAGGTTCACAGGAATTCTTAAGTTAGTATGTAATCTCCTTCATTTAGGCTAAAACTCAGCACGATATTACCAATCGCAGCAACTAACAAGTGGCCCCACTAATTAGAAGCCTTAGAATGATCTTGCAGCCACATCTTACCTATCAGCTCACATTGTCAGTACTTATTGCTCACCCTTCTAAAAATAGAAAGAAAAGAAAGAAATCTCACATCATACAGCTTCTACATTCTTCTTTTGAGAGGCAAACATTAGAGCATGCCCACCATGACGGAGAAGTGGTTAGCTCTGCCTTCACAAGTATGGGTTTTTTTTAAGAGGTTGGAGTGGATGTTTTGATTCCTCTAGGTTACGTACGAAAGCAAGCCTTTTCACGTGAGAGGGAAACTTTATTCCTCCGTTCCAACACCATGTGATGTCATCAAAATGTGGGAATTCAATTCCTCTAAAATTATTGTGAAAAACTTTTAATCCAACCACGCACCAATGACTAAACGATGTTATATTGCATTAATTTTCAAACAAAATGCATTTCTACAAATACTTGGGCGATATGAAGGTTTTTTATAAGGCAATATGAAGTTGAGGGTTGAATAAACAGATAGGCACTCCAAGCCATTTAAGTATCTTGTAATTTGTGAAGGTGACATTCTTGTCTTGTGCTAAAAAAGACGTTACCGTCGTCCAGATCAGAACATCGACACAGAACAGTAAAGATGCCGCTGGGCTATGCAGTCTGTATAGAGACAAAACTCTTGATCAGTCTTGAGCGATCGACCGGGAGGAGTTGACCTTGTACTGCTGCAGTACGCCAGTACAGCTACGGTTTCGTTCTTTGCACCCCTGGGCGAACGGTCTCCTTACCTGCAGGGTCGAGACACACGTAAAGGCTGGGCTGGCCCTCCCTGTCTCGCCGAGACTACGACCCGTGCACGCCGGCGTTGTCGTCCGGCATCGGTATCCTCCCGAGAGAGAGAGAGAGAGCCCCGGTCCGGTTGCCATCGCCTTTCCTCCAGCACAGGCTGTGTTGGAGGAACAGCGAAAGGTGCTTGCGCTCGGCTCGTACACATGCGCGCCCGCACCGCACGCACTGGGCCAGCACCAGCAGCCACCGCGCATGTACGCAGCCAAGGCCAGTAGCGATCCCTATCGCCATTGGAACCAGATCCAAAAGGCCTCATGATACTATACCAGTGCTACTCTACTGCTGCCGCTCCACCTACAGGGCCGGCGTAGCTTAACCGTGGCACTGAGCCCGACGCGTCTCATCTCGTTCTCTCTCACGTGGCCGTGTCTAGATCCCAAATTTAACTTTTCGTCGTAAATGCGGCACTGTAACATTTCATTTGTACGTGAGAATAATTATCTAAATATTGATTAATTAGGCTCAAAATATTCGTCTTGTAAAGTAAATAACAAAACTATGTAATTAGTTTTTTATTTTAACATTTAGTACTCCATGTATGTGCCGACATTTTGATATGATAAAAATCTTCTTTTTATGAAATTTAGGAGTGGAATTCTGGATGTAAATAAGGCCATGGTGAGGCTCAGCAAAGGTCTTTTTACGCTTCTCCTGTAGGCTGTAGCATTTGTGCCTTTTACCGCTACTCGAGTGGTGCCTTTGCCGTTGCCTGGAGAAAACTAGGGCAAAAGGGCCATGGACAGCCCGCCAAGTTGCCCGTGCAAAGGGGCTTTTATCATCTCCGGGCTCCAAAGCGTGAAATTTCTGGCTTTGCTTTGGCGATTCCTGCACGTTCCACCGCTCTCCCCTAGTGTCTTTTAGCCTCACAAAAGTAGAGAACCCTTCGCTCTAGCCGCTAAAAGTCTGCCAAGCTAAACATCGCGGTAACAAAAGCGAAACAGATGTGAAATGAGGATAAGACTGAGCGCGGCCGAGACCCATCTTCTCTTGTTTTGGCAATCTGCTTCATGCTTCTATAGTCAAGTGATCTGCTGACTTGGACTTATCATCTCAGCATCTTTTTATCGCAAACGACTTATCATCTTGCTTTACTAAAACAAGATTTGATCATGCCATTCTTGTCACAAGAACAAGGAACATGCCATTCTTGTCACGGCCGAGGTCCGTTTTATTTGTTCACAAGAACAAGGAACATGCCATTCTTGTCACGGCCCGCGTCACGCCATTGAATGCGGTCAAAGAATTAAGACCCTCCTAGTACCACCACCAGCAGTGCGCTAGTACCACCGCGTCCGCATTGCCGGAGCCCGGAGCGAGCGACCATGACAAAAGAACAGAGGCCCCCCCGTCATGTGCGGCCGAGGAGCCCAAACGAGCGCGGTGCGGGGCGGGTGGTTGCGCTTGCGCGCCTCCCTTTCTGGCCTTCAATGATGCCCGACGCTTTGGCCCTCCTATCGCGTTGCGCACTTTTCCTCGGCGATCCGCCCCGCCCATCATGCCGCCGATCCACCACCACCACCACCATCCCCAATCCAATCCAATTCCAATCCCCCACCGGCATCGCCGCGGGAATAAGATCTCGCTCGCGTCCCCGGCCCGGGCGCCCGGACCCCGCGAGCTGTTCCGAGCCCAGCAGGCGCCGGCAGCGCTCGTGGTCGTGGAGGTCACGGCAGCGGCTACGACGGGGAGTGTACCTACAGCTCCGTCGTGGCTGCTCTGCGGCGCTGACGTTGCCGCTTGCTGTTCCGGCGCTCTTTAACTCGCACTGAATAAGCGGCAGTTGGTCAGGCAATCCTGAGCCGGCAACGGCAGACCAGGAGTAACGCCGATCAAGACAACGTGGTCCTCTTCTCTCTGTTTACAGTATTTCTCTCGAAATAACATACGGAGTACTCCACAAAATGGCGTCATCTATACCACTCCGAAACCTGAATGAGCACAGAATGTTGTGTCAGGGTCAGCGTGTCGACGTGCGCGAGATCCTCTCTCTCTCTCTCTCTAAAACTACGACCCTGAAATTCGTTTTCTTTTCAATCTGACAGATTTGGTATGAATCACACACGAGAGGTAGTGGCGATTATTGTGGTCGTTTCAAGAACAGAGAGGATTTCACATTATTATTGTGGTCACTTTTGAACTCCATTTTGCACATGTCACGCCTAGTGGCAGTAAGCTACAGCTGATCGAGCCGGGTTGCCCGGCCAGGACGGAGCGGAGCAGAAGGCGGCGTCGCTCTTCCTGGCGAGCCCGAGTTGCTGCTGGGAACGCTTGCAGTAGGCGATGGCGCCCTGGATCAGCCCCTCCGACTCCGACCGGGCGCTGCTGCACCGCTTCAGCCCCGGCCCGCCGCCGCCGGAGCTCCTCCTCGCCGAGGACGACGACAGCGGCTTCGCCGGCGCCGCGGCCGCCGCCGCCGCGTGCCGCCACTTGATCACGCCGGAGAAGGACTTGCGCTGCCGGACGGCGGCCGCGGCGAGCTCCTCCTCGTCCATCAGCTTCTCCTGCTCGATGCTGCTCCGCAGGGTGGTCGGCGCCGCCCTGCCGCTGACGCTGTGGTGGTTGCCGCTCTTGATTTGGCCGAATGGTGCCTTGCAGCCGCTGCCCTTGGCCTCGCCAGATGGCGTCGCCCTGGCCCTGGGCGGGGCGTCGGCGCCGCGGCATTGCTCGTCGGAGCACGACGTCCTGGCGAACAGGGACCGGAAGAAGGCCCGCGACGCCAGCAGCTTGGCGTGCACCGTCCGCGCCGCCTTCCGGCGCCGGGAGCCCTCCTTGCGCAGCCTCACCACCGGCGACGGCGCGTCGCGGAACCCCGCGGAGTGCGAGTGCTGCAGCGGCGCGACCGTGGCGGCGCTCCTCCTGCCCGCGCCGCCACAGCCGGCATCGACCTCCTGGACCTTGCCGCCCGGCCTCGGGGGCGCGGCCTTGTGCGGGGGCGCCGCGGCCGCCAGCCTGCCCCGGCAGAGCAGCTCGTCCGGCGCGCCGCCGCTCCGGCGGACACGGAACTCGAACTCCCCGCACGAGCTGAGATCCAGGTCGATGTACTCCTCCTCCACGAACGAGCACACGCTAGCCATTGCGGCGCCGCAGTGCTGGGCCGTGGCTCTGGGGCACATTGCTCGCTCCGACGACGGGCCGGGAGAATTGGGGGAGGAGAAGGTGGGTTAATATGGGGAGGCAGCTTCAGGGGTTTGAAAATTTTTATGGGCAAGCAATGGCAGCGGCCAGAGGCCAGTGGCAGTGTGGCAGGGCAGAGAGGGATCCAAGAAAACAGAATGGGGGTGGGGGGTGGAAGGCTGGGGCCCCCTTGTGTTGGAGGCTGGCTGAGTGGCTGGGGCTGGATGAATGATTCCAGGGTTTGTCTTGTGCTTGTGCTCACTCACTCCTGGATCACATCAGATGTGGGTGGGCTCTTGTCTTCAGCTTCGGCATCTTCTTAGAGTATTTGTACTGTGTCAAGCAGTGTGTATTGTACACTGTATATACTAATGTACTACTAGTTCCAATCTCCCACATTCTACCAGAATTCACAAAGGAGACAGTAACCAGATTTGTGTACTTGTAAGGTGTAATCATGGCACGAAATGTAGTTGAAGAATGAAGAGGGCCAGTGTGGTGGACTGGTGGGGGATGATGAGCTCTTGGCTGTTAGCCTGTTACTGGCACCGCTGCACATTTTCTTTCACAGGTGGTGTCAAAACCAAAGTCAGCAGAAACTACCGAGAACACAAGATTGTTACGTACTAGTACGTACCTTTTTACCGCTTGCTAGATGAGCAGTTGAGCACTAAAAATACAAAAGCATAGGTTGACAAAGCTAGGGTAAACACCTTTGCGCAGAGAAAGGGTTGAGAGCTTCTTTTGTTCCTTTGCGCTCTTTTAGTGTCTGTGATCTTTCCGCTGTCAACTAAAGCTGAGGAAAAGAACAAAGCAAAAAAAAGGATGACGATGCAGATGGGTAAAAGAGGAGGGGGTTGACTTTACCATGCAATGGTCACGATGGCATCGTACCCGAGGAAACATGCATGCATATAGACATACGGCGTTCCCTTGTACTTGTCCTATGTGCAGGTTGCAGAAGACAACCTTCACACGACGTGACAGAAAAAGAAACAAATTTCTGAACAATATGTACACGGAACTATACATTTCCCAGGCTTTTTCGTGCTAATGATGATTTTACATCAACTGCTACACGTAAGGCTATCATTTGCAGCCTACGCAGATTATAGGGAGTCAGGCCTTGGCTCGTCTTCGAGGTCATCGAACTCCCACCCGCTGATCTCGTCGGCCTTGTATTCCGGGTCGAACTTGGCCAGCTCGGACTCGGACTCCGATGGAAGCCGTGTCCTTAGCTGAGGCGCGATCGGGGAATCGCTTCTCGAATGGCCCTGTGACGCGGAGGCCTTTGAGGAACGGGATCGCTTTGCTTTCTCTTCCTGTTCTTTGATCTCGATCTGAAGCACTGGACGTGGCACGGATTCGAACTCCACTCGCAGCTTGTCGATGGTGGCAAATAGATTTTTGACCTCAGGCTCATCTTTCCTGCACAAACTGTAGGCACAGATCTGGTAGTGTTACGGACTGCAAATATATGTAGCATTTTTTTTGAAACGAAGTAGCCTGGATAGATAATAGTACAATGTAAGAAGGATTTTGAAGAGCAAATACCTCGTTTTGTAGTACTCCTGGTTAGAAGAATATACAGCTCTGATACTATCAACCAAACTGAATGCAGCAACAACCTGAAATGACGCAAATGTATCTAAGAATCAGAAGTGGTGTTGAGAGATCCTTTCAGAGTCAGGGTTTAAATCCTTGTTCTCTTCCATTAGCAATGCATGTCTATCCAGTGAATGACCTTTTTCTCCGTTTCCAGATATTCTTCCTCAAGGTATTTACGAGGATTTGATTGCTTAGACAAACCATTAGCTCCATCCTCCACTGACGCCGATCTGGTGATGCAACTAAAAGTATTCAGCCACAGGAAAGATTCTTTTAACAAACTAGAATAAGTGAGAACCATACCTGTCACTAAATATTTTCAAATTATCGACAAAGGTTTTGATACGATCAATAGAAGTGCTCAGCTCTTCCTAGAACTCCAAAGGAAACATTCAGTAAGAAACAGGTCTGTTCAAAGACTAGTAAACCACAGGAAGTAAAAATCAAATGAAGTACCAGGCATGCAGACACGTGATGTTTAATCAATTTCGCAAAGCAGACTCCACATCTATCCAATTCTCCACTGCAGTTAACGTAAAGGCAACATATATGAGCAAATGTCTGTGCCTATAATTTCTGAGAATGATTGTTAGTTATCACAGTGTGGTGTTCAGCGAGAGAGCCTACATACTTGGCCTGCTTTTCTTTTAGCTCTTCAAATAAGGACTGCAATTTCCATGTATCTTCCAAAAAGCTGATCCACGCACTGACAGTGCTTGCTTCTACTTTGCATGAAGCAATGGATCTCGCGAGTTCATCTTCCTGGGGCAAGGATAAATCAGAAAAAAAAA
Source organism: Echinochloa crus-galli (assembly GCA_900205405.1). Taxonomy (NCBI): domain Eukaryota; kingdom Viridiplantae; phylum Streptophyta; class Magnoliopsida; order Poales; family Poaceae; genus Echinochloa; species Echinochloa crus-galli. Next base: position 3,207 of record OAMR01000311.1, on the reverse strand, counting down.
GTGAAAACTGAGCTTCCATAATTACAAGTTCTTAAACTAGAAACTAACAGAAACTTAACCTTTGTTTTCAGGTGTAACACAATCTGATTGCTGGCTTCATCAAATTGGTCTCTCTCCTCTCTAGTCTTTTTAAGCTTCACTGTCGCCGCTTTCAATTTAGTATTCACCTGTAATCTGAGTTTCAGAATTACTCTTAAAAACAAGCGTCTAGTGTTAATAGAGCCTCTACATAAGTAAACCTACTTAACCGATAAAGATTAAAAACTGTATGTTAAATTTTCAAAGATTGCTCCATTCGCAAATCAGCTCATAATAAATTAAAGTATATCTGAGGTGCAGGGCAGTAATATGTTTTCATAGGGTTTTTTTAGTTGAGGGTTAGGTTAATTCACAGATCATACCCTACTTTTTAAGGAAATTCCTTTAAAGGGTATAGAATAAGAATAGATTAATAAAAAGGAGTCTAGATTAGTTCAGTACAGGTATTGATTTGATTGCTCTAACAGGAAGTCCTATTTCATTTCTTTTTTGCAATTTAAACTCTGCGCTTCCTTTAGTGTTCAGACCAAAAATGCCGGCATCTTGCACTAAACTAAGTCATAAAATTCAAGAAAAAATGGAGACATTTTCAAAAAAAAAATGAATTTAGTAGAAAAGTACTTTCTAGGATTCGAACCGATGACTTCCGTCTTACCAAAGCATTACTCTACCACTAAGTGTAAGTGAAAAGCCCTTTATCGGATTTGAACCGATGACTTATGCCTTACCATGGCATTACTCTACCACTGAGTTAAAAGGGCTTTTTATTCAATAATTAGCCACTTTCATTTTATTCAATAATTAGCCACTTTCATTTTATTCAATAATTAGCCACTTTCATTTTATTCAATAATTAGCCACTTTCATTTTATTCAATAATTAGCCACTTTCATTTTATTCAATAATTAGCCACTTTCATTTTATTCAATAATTAGCCACTTTCATTTTATTCAATAATTAGCCACTTTCATTTTATTCAATAATTAGCCACTTTCATTTTATTCAATAATTAGCCACTTTCATTTTATTCAATAATTAGCCACTTTCATTTTATTCAATAATTAGCCACTTTCATTTTATTCAATAATTAGCCACTTTCATTTTATTCAATAATTAGCCACTTTCATTTTATTCAATAATTAGCCACTTTCATTTTATTCAATAATTAGCCACTTTCATTTTATTCAATAATTAGCCACTTTCATTTTATTCAATAATTAGCCACTTTCATTTTATTCAATAATTAGCCACTTTCATTTTATTCAATAATTAGCCACTTTCATTTTATTCAATAATTAGCCACTTTCATTTTATTCAATAATTAGCCACTTTCATTTTATTCAATAATTAGCCACTTTCATTTTATTCAATAATTAGCCACTTTCATTTTATTCAATAATTAGCCACTTTCATTTTATTCAATAATTAGCCACTTTCATTTTATTCAATAATTAGCCACTTTCATTTTATTCAATAATTAGCCACTTTCATTTTATTCAATAATTAGCCACTTTCATTTTATTCAATAATTAGCCACTTTCATTTTATTCAATAATTAGCCACTTTCATTTTATTCAATAATTAGCCACTTTCATTTTATTCAATAATTAGCCACTTTCATTTTATTCAATAATTAGCCACTTTCATTTTATTCAATAATTAGCCACTTTCATTTTATTCAATAATTAGCCACTTTCATTTTATTCAATAATTAGCCACTTTCATTTTATTCAATAATTAGCCACTTTCATTTTATTCAATAATTAGCCACTTTCATTTTATTCAATAATTAGCCACTTTCATTTTATTCAATAATTAGCCACTTTCATTTTATTCAATAATTAGCCACTTTCATTTTATTCAATAATTAGCCACTTTCATTTTATTCAATAATTAGCCACTTTCATTTTATTCAATAATTAGCCACTTTCATTTTATTCAATAATTAGCCACTTTCATTTTATTCAATAATTAGCCACTTTCATTTTATTCAATAATTAGCCACTTTCATTTTATTCAATAATTAGCCACTTTCATTTTATTCAATAATTAGCCACTTTCATTTTATTCAATAATTAGCCACTTTCATTTTATTCAATAATTAGCCACTTTCATTTTATTCAATAATTAGCCACTTTCATTTTATTCAATAATTAGCCACTTTCATTTTATTCAATAATTAGCCACTTTCATTTTATTCAATAATTAGCCACTTTCATTTTATTCAATAATTAGCCACTTTCATTTTATTCAATAATTAGCCACTTTCATTTTATTCAATAATTAGCCACTTTCATTTTATTCAATAATTAGCCACTTTCATTTTATTCAATAATTAGCCACTTTCATTTTATTCAATAATTAGCCACTTTCATTTTATTCAATAATTAGCCACTTTCATTTTATTCAATAATTAGCCACTTTCATTTTATTCAATAATTAGCCACTTTCATTTTATTCAATAATTAGCCACTTTCATTTTATTCAATAATTAGCCACTTTCATTTTATTCAATAATTAGCCACTTTCATTTTATTCAATAATTAGCCACTTTCGAACACAAGATTGTTACGTACCTTTTTACCGCTTGTTAGATGAGCACGTACTGTACGAGTTAAAAATACAAAAGCATAGGTTGACAAAGCTAGGGTAAACACCTTTGCGCAGAGAAAGGGTTGAGAGCTTCTTTTGTTCCTTTGCGCTCTTTTAGTGTCTGTGATCTTTCCGCTGTCAACTAAAGCTGAGGAAAAGAACAAAGCAAAAAAAAAAGGATGACGATGCAGATGGGTAAAAGAAGAGGAGGGGGTTGACTTTACCATGCAATGGTCACGATGGCATCGTACCCGAGGAAACATGCATGCATATAGACATACGGCGTTCGCCTGTACTTGTCCTATGTGCAGGTTGCAGAATACAACCTTCATAGGACGTGACACAAAAAGAAACAGATTTCTGAACAGGAAGGAAGATTACAATGTACACGGAACTATACATTTCCCAGGCTTTTTCGTGCTAATGATGATTTTACATCAACTGCTACACGTAAGGCTATCATTTGCAGCCTACGCAGATTATAGGGAGTCAGGCCTTGGGTCGTCCTCGAGGTCATCGAACTCCCACCCGCTGATCTCGTCGGCCTTGTATTCCGGGTCGAACTTGGCCAGCTCG
>OAMR01001124.1:0-188955 GCA_900205405.1 Echinochloa crus-galli | reverse complement strand
GGACCGAATCAGTGCAACATTTCGTTTCTGGCCTGCATCGGTGCATTAAATGGAACCCTAGAGTGGTTTAGGCACTGTAACGAAACTGACCCAATCGAACAGAAACATCAATATTGGGTCCAAAAAAGTGGATGGGGTGCGTTCATTCATTTCAGGACCGAATCGGTGCTTCATTTCATTTTTGGCCCAAATCGGTGCATTAAATGGAACCCCGACATGGTTTTCGGCACAGTAACAAAACTGACCAAAACGAACCAAAACATCACTATACTATTGGGTCCAAAAAAGTGGATTGGGTGCGTTTGTTTCATTTCTGGACGAATCGGTGCATCCTTTCATCTCCGGCCCGGATCGGTGCATTAAATGCACCACCGGCATGGTTTTCGGCGCAGTAACGAAACTGACCCAATCGAACCAAAACATCACTATTGGGTCCAAGAACGTGGATTGGGTGCGTTCGTTCGTTTCTGGTCCGAATCGGTGCATTATTTCGTTTCTGGCCCAAATCGGTGCATTAAATGGAACCCCGACATGGTTTTCGGCACAGTAACAAAAATGACCCAAACGAACCAAAACATCACTATTGGGTCAAAAAGCGTGGATTGGGTGCGTTCGTTCGTTTCTGGACTGAATCGATGCATCGTTTCGTTTCCGTCCCGAATCGGTGCATTAAAGCAACCCCGGCATGGTTTTCGGCACAGTAACGAAACTGACCCAATCGAACCAAAACATCACTATTGGGTCCAAGAACGTGGATTGGGTGTGTTCATTCGTTCTGGACCGAATCGTTGCATCGTTTCCTTTCCGGCCCAAATCGGTGCATTAAATGGAACCTCGGCATGGTTTTCGGCATAGTAACGAAACTGACCAAAACAAACCAAAACATCACTATTGGGTCCAAAAATGTGGATTGGGCACGTTCGTTTCATTGCTGGACCGAATCAGTGCATCGTTTCGTTTTCGGCCCGAATCAGTGCATTAAATGAAACCCCGGCATGGTTTTCGCTGTGAATCGGTGCATTAAATGGAACCCTAGAGTGGTTTTTGGCACAGTAATGAAACTGGCCCAATCGAAAAGAAACATCAATATTGGGTCTAAAAAAGTGGATGGGGTGCGTTCGTTCGTTTCTGGACCGAATCGGTGCTTTATTTCATTTCCGGCCCAAATCGGTGCATTAAATGGAACCTCGGCATGGTTTTCGGCACAGTAACGAAAATAACCCAAACGAACCAAAACATTACTATTGGGTCCAAAAAAGTGGATTGGGTGCGTTCATTTTGTTTCTGCATGAATCGGTGCATCGTTTCATTTCCGGCCCGGATCGGTGCATTAAATGCAACACCGGCATGGTTTTCGGCACAGTAACGAAACTGACCCAAACGAACCAAAACAAAACTATTGGGTCCAAAAAAGTCGATTGGGCGCGTTCGTTTAGTTTCTGGACGAATCGGTGCATCGTTTCATTTCCGGCCCGGATCGGTGCATTAAATGCAACACCGGCATGGTTTTCGGCACAGTAACGAAACTGACCCAAACGAACCAAAACAAAACTATTGGGTCCAAAAAAGTCGATTGGGTGCGTTTGTTTCATTTCTGGACGAATCGGTGCATCCTTTCATCTCCGGCCCGGATCGGTGCATTAAATGCAACACCGGCATGGTTTTCGGCACAGTAACGAAACTGACCCAAACGAACCAAAACAAAACTATTGGGTCCAAAAAAGTCGATTGGGTGCGTTTGTTTCATTTCTGGACGAATCGGTGCATCCTTTCATCTCCGGCCCGGATCGGTGCATTAAATGCAACACCGGCATGGTTTTCGGCACAGTAACGAAACTGACCCAAACGAACCAAAACAAAACTATTGGGTCCAAAAAAGTCGATTGGGCGCGTTCGTTTAGTTTCTGGACGAATCGGTGCATCGTTTCATTTCCGGCCCGGATCGGTGCATTAAATGCAACACCGGCATGGTTTTCGGCACAGTAACGAAACTGACCCAAACGAACCAAAACAAAACTATTGGGTCCAAAAAAGTCGATTGGGTGCGTTTGTTTCATTTCTGGACGAATCGGTGCATCCTTTCATCTCCGGCCCGGATCGGTGCATTAAATGCAACACCGGCATGGTTTTCGGCACAGTAACGAAACTGACCCAAACGAACCAAAACAAAACTATTGGGTCCAAAAAAGTCGATTGGGTGCGTTTGTTTCATTTCTGGACGAATCGGTGCATCCTTTCATCTCCGGCCCGGATCGGTGCATTAAATGCAACACCGGCATGGTTTTCGGCACAGTAACGAAACTGACCCAAACGAACCAAAACAAAACTATTGGGTCCAAAAAAGTCGATTGGGCGCGTTCGTTTAGTTTCTGGACGAATCGGTGCATCGTTTCATTTCCGGCCCGGATCGGTGCATTAAATGCAACACCGGCATGGTTTTCGGCACAGTAACGAAACTGACCCAAACGAACCAAAACAAAACTATTGGGTCCAAAAAAGTCGATTGGGTGCGTTTGTTTCATTTCTGGACGAATCGGTGCATCCTTTCATCTCCGGCCCGGATCGGTGCATTAAATGCAACACCGGCATGGTTTTCGGCACAGTAACGAAACTGACCCAAACGAACCAAAACAAAACTATTGGGTCCAAAAAAGTCGATTGGGTGCGTTTGTTTCATTTCTGGACGAATCGGTGCATCCTTTCATCTCCGGCCCGGATCGGTGCATTAAATGCAACACCGGCATGGTTTTCGGCACAGTAACGAAACTGACCCAAACGAACCAAAACAAAACTATTGGGTCCAAAAAAGTCGATTGGGCGCGTTCGTTTAGTTTCTGGACGAATCGGTGCATCGTTTCATTTCCGGCCCGGATCGGTGCATTAAATGCAACACCGGCATGGTTTTCGGCACAGTAACGAAACTGACCCAAACGAACCAAAACAAAACTATTGGGTCCAAAAAAGTCGATTGGGTGCGTTTGTTTCATTTCTGGACGAATCGGTGCATCCTTTCATCTCCGGCCCGGATCGGTGCATTAAATGCAACACCGGCATGGTTTTCGGCACAGTAACGAAACTGACCCAAACGAACCAAAACAAAACTATTGGGTCCAAAAAAGTCGATTGGGTGCGTTTGTTTCATTTCTGGACGAATCGGTGCATCCTTTCATCTCCGGCCCGGATCGGTGCATTAAATGCAACACCGGCATGGTTTTCGGCACAGTAACGAAACTGACCCAAACGAACCAAAACAAAACTATTGGGTCCAAAAAAGTCGATTGGGCGCGTTCGTTTAGTTTCTGGACGAATCGGTGCATCGTTTCATTTCCGGCCCGGATCGGTGCATTAAATGCAACACCGGCATGGTTTTCGGCACAGTAACGAAACTGACCCAAACGAACCAAAACAAAACTATTGGGTCCAAAAAAGTCGATTGGGTGCGTTTGTTTCATTTCTGGACGAATCGGTGCATCCTTTCATCTCCGGCCCGGATCGGTGCATTAAATGCAACACCGGCATGGTTTTCGGCACAGTAACGAAACTGACCCAAACGAACCAAAACAAAACTATTGGGTCCAAAAAAGTCGATTGGGTGCGTTTGTTTCATTTCTGGACGAATCGGTGCATCCTTTCATCTCCGGCCCGGATCGGTGCATTAAATGCAACACCGGCATGGTTTTCGGCACAGTAACGAAACTGACCCAAACGAACCAAAACAAAACTATTGGGTCCAAAAAAGTCGATTGGGCGCGTTCGTTTAGTTTCTGGACGAATCGGTGCATCGTTTCATTTCCGGCCCGGATCGGTGCATTAAATGCAACACCGGCATGGTTTTCGGCACAGTAACGAAACTGACCCAAACGAACCAAAACAAAACTATTGGGTCCAAAAAAGTCGATTGGGTGCGTTTGTTTCATTTCTGGACGAATCGGTGCATCCTTTCATCTCCGGCCCGGATCGGTGCATTAAATGCAACACCGGCATGGTTTTCGGCACAGTAACGAAACTGACCCAAACGAACCAAAACAAAACTATTGGGTCCAAAAAAGTCGATTGGGTGCGTTTGTTTCATTTCTGGACGAATCGGTGCATCCTTTCATCTCCGGCCCGGATCGGTGCATTAAATGCAACACCGGCATGGTTTTCGGCACAGTAACGAAACTGACCCAAACGAACCAAAACAAAACTATTGGGTCCAAAAAAGTCGATTGGGCGCGTTCGTTTAGTTTCTGGACGAATCGGTGCATCGTTTCATTTCCGGCCCGGATCGGTGCATTAAATGCAACACCGGCATGGTTTTCGGCACAGTAACGAAACTGACCCAAACGAACCAAAACAAAACTATTGGGTCCAAAAAAGTCGATTGGGTGCGTTTGTTTCATTTCTGGACGAATCGGTGCATCCTTTCATCTCCGGCCCGGATCGGTGCATTAAATGCAACACCGGCATGGTTTTCGGCACAGTAACGAAACTGACCCAAACGAACCAAAACAAAACTATTGGGTCCAAAAAAGTCGATTGGGTGCGTTTGTTTCATTTCTGGACGAATCGGTGCATCCTTTCATCTCCGGCCCGGATCGGTGCATTAAATGCAACACCGGCATGGTTTTCGGCACAGTAACGAAACTGACCCAAACGAACCAAAACAAAACTATTGGGTCCAAAAAAGTCGATTGGGCGCGTTCGTTTAGTTTCTGGACGAATCGGTGCATCGTTTCATTTCCGGCCCGGATCGGTGCATTAAATGCAACACCGGCATGGTTTTCGGCACAGTAACGAAACTGACCCAAACGAACCAAAACAAAACTATTGGGTCCAAAAAAGTCGATTGGGTGCGTTTGTTTCATTTCTGGACGAATCGGTGCATCCTTTCATCTCCGGCCCGGATCGGTGCATTAAATGCAACACCGGCATGGTTTTCGGCACAGTAACGAAACTGACCCAAACGAACCAAAACAAAACTATTGGGTCCAAAAAAGTCGATTGGGTGCGTTTGTTTCATTTCTGGACGAATCGGTGCATCCTTTCATCTCCGGCCCGGATCGGTGCATTAAATGCAACACCGGCATGGTTTTCGGCACAGTAACGAAACTGACCCAAACGAACCAAAACAAAACTATTGGGTCCAAAAAAGTCGATTGGGCGCGTTCGTTTAGTTTCTGGACGAATCGGTGCATCGTTTCATTTCCGGCCCGGATCGGTGCATTAAATGCAACACCGGCATGGTTTTCGGCACAGTAACGAAACTGACCCAAACGAACCAAAACAAAACTATTGGGTCCAAAAAAGTCGATTGGGTGCGTTTGTTTCATTTCTGGACGAATCGGTGCATCCTTTCATCTCCGGCCCGGATCGGTGCATTAAATGCAACACCGGCATGGTTTTCGGCACAGTAACGAAACTGACCCAAACGAACCAAAACAAAACTATTGGGTCCAAAAAAGTCGATTGGGTGCGTTTGTTTCATTTCTGGACGAATCGGTGCATCCTTTCATCTCCGGCCCGGATCGGTGCATTAAATGCAACACCGGCATGGTTTTCGGCACAGTAACGAAACTGACCCAAACGAACCAAAACAAAACTATTGGGTCCAAAAAAGTCGATTGGGCGCGTTCGTTTAGTTTCTGGACGAATCGGTGCATCGTTTCATTTCCGGCCCGGATCGGTGCATTAAATGCAACACCGGCATGGTTTTCGGCACAGTAACGAAACTGACCCAAACGAACCAAAACAAAACTATTGGGTCCAAAAAAGTCGATTGGGTGCGTTTGTTTCATTTCTGGACGAATCGGTGCATCCTTTCATCTCCGGCCCGGATCGGTGCATTAAATGCAACACCGGCATGGTTTTCGGCACAGTAACGAAACTGACCCAAACGAACCAAAACAAAACTATTGGGTCCAAAAAAGTCGATTGGGTGCGTTTGTTTCATTTCTGGACGAATCGGTGCATCCTTTCATCTCCGGCCCGGATCGGTGCATTAAATGCAACACCGGCATGGTTTTCGGCACAGTAACGAAACTGACCCAAACGAACCAAAACAAAACTATTGGGTCCAAAAAAGTCGATTGGGCGCGTTCGTTTAGTTTCTGGACGAATCGGTGCATCGTTTCATTTCCGGCCCGGATCGGTGCATTAAATGCAACACCGGCATGGTTTTCGGCACAGTAACGAAACTGACCCAAACGAACCAAAACAAAACTATTGGGTCCAAAAAAGTCGATTGGGTGCGTTTGTTTCATTTCTGGACGAATCGGTGCATCCTTTCATCTCCGGCCCGGATCGGTGCATTAAATGCAACACCGGCATGGTTTTCGGCACAGTAACGAAACTGACCCAAACGAACCAAAACAAAACTATTGGGTCCAAAAAAGTCGATTGGGTGCGTTTGTTTCATTTCTGGACGAATCGGTGCATCCTTTCATCTCCGGCCCGGATCGGTGCATTAAATGCAACACCGGCATGGTTTTCGGCACAGTAACGAAACTGACCCAAACGAACCAAAACAAAACTATTGGGTCCAAAAAAGTCGATTGGGCGCGTTCGTTTAGTTTCTGGACGAATCGGTGCATCGTTTCATTTCCGGCCCGGATCGGTGCATTAAATGCAACACCGGCATGGTTTTCGGCACAGTAACGAAACTGACCCAAACGAACCAAAACAAAACTATTGGGTCCAAAAAAGTCGATTGGGTGCGTTTGTTTCATTTCTGGACGAATCGGTGCATCCTTTCATCTCCGGCCCGGATCGGTGCATTAAATGCAACACCGGCATGGTTTTCGGCACAGTAACGAAACTGACCCAAACGAACCAAAACAAAACTATTGGGTCCAAAAAAGTCGATTGGGTGCGTTTGTTTCATTTCTGGACGAATCGGTGCATCCTTTCATCTCCGGCCCGGATCGGTGCATTAAATGCAACACCGGCATGGTTTTCGGCACAGTAACGAAACTGACCCAAACGAACCAAAACAAAACTATTGGGTCCAAAAAAGTCGATTGGGCGCGTTCGTTTAGTTTCTGGACGAATCGGTGCATCGTTTCATTTCCGGCCCGGATCGGTGCATTAAATGCAACACCGGCATGGTTTTCGGCACAGTAACGAAACTGACCCAAACGAACCAAAACAAAACTATTGGGTCCAAAAAAGTCGATTGGGTGCGTTTGTTTCATTTCTGGACGAATCGGTGCATCCTTTCATCTCCGGCCCGGATCGGTGCATTAAATGCAACACCGGCATGGTTTTCGGCACAGTAACGAAACTGACCCAAACGAACCAAAACAAAACTATTGGGTCCAAAAAAGTCGATTGGGTGCGTTTGTTTCATTTCTGGACGAATCGGTGCATCCTTTCATCTCCGGCCCGGATCGGTGCATTAAATGCAACACCGGCATGGTTTTCGGCACAGTAACGAAACTGACCCAAACGAACCAAAACAAAACTATTGGGTCCAAAAAAGTCGATTGGGCGCGTTCGTTTAGTTTCTGGACGAATCGGTGCATCGTTTCATTTCCGGCCCGGATCGGTGCATTAAATGCAACACCGGCATGGTTTTCGGCACAGTAACGAAACTGACCCAAACGAACCAAAACAAAACTATTGGGTCCAAAAAAGTCGATTGGGTGCGTTTGTTTCATTTCTGGACGAATCGGTGCATCCTTTCATCTCCGGCCCGGATCGGTGCATTAAATGCAACACCGGCATGGTTTTCGGCACAGTAACGAAACTGACCCAAACGAACCAAAACAAAACTATTGGGTCCAAAAAAGTCGATTGGGTGCGTTTGTTTCATTTCTGGACGAATCGGTGCATCCTTTCATCTCCGGCCCGGATCGGTGCATTAAATGCAACACCGGCATGGTTTTCGGCACAGTAACGAAACTGACCCAAACGAACCAAAACAAAACTATTGGGTCCAAAAAAGTCGATTGGGCGCGTTCGTTTAGTTTCTGGACGAATCGGTGCATCGTTTCATTTCCGGCCCGGATCGGTGCATTAAATGCAACACCGGCATGGTTTTCGGCACAGTAACGAAACTGACCCAAACGAACCAAAACAAAACTATTGGGTCCAAAAAAGTCGATTGGGTGCGTTTGTTTCATTTCTGGACGAATCGGTGCATCCTTTCATCTCCGGCCCGGATCGGTGCATTAAATGCAACACCGGCATGGTTTTCGGCACAGTAACGAAACTGACCCAAACGAACCAAAACAAAACTATTGGGTCCAAAAAAGTCGATTGGGTGCGTTTGTTTCATTTCTGGACGAATCGGTGCATCCTTTCATCTCCGGCCCGGATCGGTGCATTAAATGCAACACCGGCATGGTTTTCGGCACAGTAACGAAACTGACCCAAACGAACCAAAACAAAACTATTGGGTCCAAAAAAGTCGATTGGGCGCGTTCGTTTAGTTTCTGGACGAATCGGTGCATCGTTTCATTTCCGGCCCGGATCGGTGCATTAAATGCAACACCGGCATGGTTTTCGGCACAGTAACGAAACTGACCCAAACGAACCAAAACAAAACTATTGGGTCCAAAAAAGTCGATTGGGTGCGTTTGTTTCATTTCTGGACGAATCGGTGCATCCTTTCATCTCCGGCCCGGATCGGTGCATTAAATGCAACACCGGCATGGTTTTCGGCACAGTAACGAAACTGACCCAAACGAACCAAAACAAAACTATTGGGTCCAAAAAAGTCGATTGGGTGCGTTTGTTTCATTTCTGGACGAATCGGTGCATCCTTTCATCTCCGGCCCGGATCGGTGCATTAAATGCAACACCGGCATGGTTTTCGGCACAGTAACGAAACTGACCCAAACGAACCAAAACAAAACTATTGGGTCCAAAAAAGTCGATTGGGCGCGTTCGTTTAGTTTCTGGACGAATCGGTGCATCGTTTCATTTCCGGCCCGGATCGGTGCATTAAATGCAACACCGGCATGGTTTTCGGCACAGTAACGAAACTGACCCAAACGAACCAAAACAAAACTATTGGGTCCAAAAAAGTCGATTGGGTGCGTTTGTTTCATTTCTGGACGAATCGGTGCATCCTTTCATCTCCGGCCCGGATCGGTGCATTAAATGCAACACCGGCATGGTTTTCGGCACAGTAACGAAACTGACCCAAACGAACCAAAACAAAACTATTGGGTCCAAAAAAGTCGATTGGGTGCGTTTGTTTCATTTCTGGACGAATCGGTGCATCCTTTCATCTCCGGCCCGGATCGGTGCATTAAATGCAACACCGGCATGGTTTTCGGCACAGTAACGAAACTGACCCAAACGAACCAAAACAAAACTATTGGGTCCAAAAAAGTCGATTGGGCGCGTTCGTTTAGTTTCTGGACGAATCGGTGCATCGTTTCATTTCCGGCCCGGATCGGTGCATTAAATGCAACACCGGCATGGTTTTCGGCACAGTAACGAAACTGACCCAAACGAACCAAAACAAAACTATTGGGTCCAAAAAAGTCGATTGGGTGCGTTTGTTTCATTTCTGGACGAATCGGTGCATCCTTTCATCTCCGGCCCGGATCGGTGCATTAAATGCAACACCGGCATGGTTTTCGGCACAGTAACGAAACTGACCCAAACGAACCAAAACAAAACTATTGGGTCCAAAAAAGTCGATTGGGTGCGTTTGTTTCATTTCTGGACGAATCGGTGCATCCTTTCATCTCCGGCCCGGATCGGTGCATTAAATGCAACACCGGCATGGTTTTCGGCACAGTAACGAAACTGACCCAAACGAACCAAAACAAAACTATTGGGTCCAAAAAAGTCGATTGGGCGCGTTCGTTTAGTTTCTGGACGAATCGGTGCATCGTTTCATTTCCGGCCCGGATCGGTGCATTAAATGCAACACCGGCATGGTTTTCGGCACAGTAACGAAACTGACCCAAACGAACCAAAACAAAACTATTGGGTCCAAAAAAGTCGATTGGGTGCGTTTGTTTCATTTCTGGACGAATCGGTGCATCCTTTCATCTCCGGCCCGGATCGGTGCATTAAATGCAACACCGGCATGGTTTTCGGCACAGTAACGAAACTGACCCAAACGAACCAAAACAAAACTATTGGGTCCAAAAAAGTCGATTGGGTGCGTTTGTTTCATTTCTGGACGAATCGGTGCATCCTTTCATCTCCGGCCCGGATCGGTGCATTAAATGCAACACCGGCATGGTTTTCGGCACAGTAACGAAACTGACCCAAACGAACCAAAACAAAACTATTGGGTCCAAAAAAGTCGATTGGGCGCGTTCGTTTAGTTTCTGGACGAATCGGTGCATCGTTTCATTTCCGGCCCGGATCGGTGCATTAAATGCAACACCGGCATGGTTTTCGGCACAGTAACGAAACTGACCCAAACGAACCAAAACAAAACTATTGGGTCCAAAAAAGTCGATTGGGTGCGTTTGTTTCATTTCTGGACGAATCGGTGCATCCTTTCATCTCCGGCCCGGATCGGTGCATTAAATGCAACACCGGCATGGTTTTCGGCACAGTAACGAAACTGACCCAAACGAACCAAAACAAAACTATTGGGTCCAAAAAAGTCGATTGGGTGCGTTTGTTTCATTTCTGGACGAATCGGTGCATCCTTTCATCTCCGGCCCGGATCGGTGCATTAAATGCAACACCGGCATGGTTTTCGGCACAGTAACGAAACTGACCCAAACGAACCAAAACAAAACTATTGGGTCCAAAAAAGTCGATTGGGCGCGTTCGTTTAGTTTCTGGACGAATCGGTGCATCGTTTCATTTCCGGCCCGGATCGGTGCATTAAATGCAACACCGGCATGGTTTTCGGCACAGTAACGAAACTGACCCAAACGAACCAAAACAAAACTATTGGGTCCAAAAAAGTCGATTGGGTGCGTTTGTTTCATTTCTGGACGAATCGGTGCATCCTTTCATCTCCGGCCCGGATCGGTGCATTAAATGCAACACCGGCATGGTTTTCGGCACAGTAACGAAACTGACCCAAACGAACCAAAACAAAACTATTGGGTCCAAAAAAGTCGATTGGGTGCGTTTGTTTCATTTCTGGACGAATCGGTGCATCCTTTCATCTCCGGCCCGGATCGGTGCATTAAATGCAACACCGGCATGGTTTTCGGCACAGTAACGAAACTGACCCAAACGAACCAAAACAAAACTATTGGGTCCAAAAAAGTCGATTGGGCGCGTTCGTTTAGTTTCTGGACGAATCGGTGCATCGTTTCATTTCCGGCCCGGATCGGTGCATTAAATGCAACACCGGCATGGTTTTCGGCACAGTAACGAAACTGACCCAAACGAACCAAAACAAAACTATTGGGTCCAAAAAAGTCGATTGGGTGCGTTTGTTTCATTTCTGGACGAATCGGTGCATCCTTTCATCTCCGGCCCGGATCGGTGCATTAAATGCAACACCGGCATGGTTTTCGGCACAGTAACGAAACTGACCCAAACGAACCAAAACAAAACTATTGGGTCCAAAAAAGTCGATTGGGTGCGTTTGTTTCATTTCTGGACGAATCGGTGCATCCTTTCATCTCCGGCCCGGATCGGTGCATTAAATGCAACACCGGCATGGTTTTCGGCACAGTAACGAAACTGACCCAAACGAACCAAAACAAAACTATTGGGTCCAAAAAAGTCGATTGGGCGCGTTCGTTTAGTTTCTGGACGAATCGGTGCATCGTTTCATTTCCGGCCCGGATCGGTGCATTAAATGCAACACCGGCATGGTTTTCGGCACAGTAACGAAACTGACCCAAACGAACCAAAACAAAACTATTGGGTCCAAAAAAGTCGATTGGGTGCGTTTGTTTCATTTCTGGACGAATCGGTGCATCCTTTCATCTCCGGCCCGGATCGGTGCATTAAATGCAACACCGGCATGGTTTTCGGCACAGTAACGAAACTGACCCAAACGAACCAAAACAAAACTATTGGGTCCAAAAAAGTCGATTGGGTGCGTTTGTTTCATTTCTGGACGAATCGGTGCATCCTTTCATCTCCGGCCCGGATCGGTGCATTAAATGCAACACCGGCATGGTTTTCGGCACAGTAACGAAACTGACCCAAACGAACCAAAACAAAACTATTGGGTCCAAAAAAGTCGATTGGGCGCGTTCGTTTAGTTTCTGGACGAATCGGTGCATCGTTTCATTTCCGGCCCGGATCGGTGCATTAAATGCAACACCGGCATGGTTTTCGGCACAGTAACGAAACTGACCCAAACGAACCAAAACAAAACTATTGGGTCCAAAAAAGTCGATTGGGTGCGTTTGTTTCATTTCTGGACGAATCGGTGCATCCTTTCATCTCCGGCCCGGATCGGTGCATTAAATGCAACACCGGCATGGTTTTCGGCACAGTAACGAAACTGACCCAAACGAACCAAAACAAAACTATTGGGTCCAAAAAAGTCGATTGGGTGCGTTTGTTTCATTTCTGGACGAATCGGTGCATCCTTTCATCTCCGGCCCGGATCGGTGCATTAAATGCAACACCGGCATGGTTTTCGGCACAGTAACGAAACTGACCCAAACGAACCAAAACAAAACTATTGGGTCCAAAAAAGTCGATTGGGCGCGTTCGTTTAGTTTCTGGACGAATCGGTGCATCGTTTCATTTCCGGCCCGGATCGGTGCATTAAATGCAACACCGGCATGGTTTTCGGCACAGTAACGAAACTGACCCAAACGAACCAAAACAAAACTATTGGGTCCAAAAAAGTCGATTGGGTGCGTTTGTTTCATTTCTGGACGAATCGGTGCATCCTTTCATCTCCGGCCCGGATCGGTGCATTAAATGCAACACCGGCATGGTTTTCGGCACAGTAACGAAACTGACCCAAACGAACCAAAACAAAACTATTGGGTCCAAAAAAGTCGATTGGGTGCGTTTGTTTCATTTCTGGACGAATCGGTGCATCCTTTCATCTCCGGCCCGGATCGGTGCATTAAATGCAACACCGGCATGGTTTTCGGCACAGTAACGAAACTGACCCAAACGAACCAAAACAAAACTATTGGGTCCAAAAAAGTCGATTGGGCGCGTTCGTTTAGTTTCTGGACGAATCGGTGCATCGTTTCATTTCCGGCCCGGATCGGTGCATTAAATGCAACACCGGCATGGTTTTCGGCACAGTAACGAAACTGACCCAAACGAACCAAAACAAAACTATTGGGTCCAAAAAAGTCGATTGGGTGCGTTTGTTTCATTTCTGGACGAATCGGTGCATCCTTTCATCTCCGGCCCGGATCGGTGCATTAAATGCAACACCGGCATGGTTTTCGGCACAGTAACGAAACTGACCCAAACGAACCAAAACAAAACTATTGGGTCCAAAAAAGTCGATTGGGTGCGTTTGTTTCATTTCTGGACGAATCGGTGCATCCTTTCATCTCCGGCCCGGATCGGTGCATTAAATGCAACACCGGCATGGTTTTCGGCACAGTAACGAAACTGACCCAAACGAACCAAAACAAAACTATTGGGTCCAAAAAAGTCGATTGGGCGCGTTCGTTTAGTTTCTGGACGAATCGGTGCATCGTTTCATTTCCGGCCCGGATCGGTGCATTAAATGCAACACCGGCATGGTTTTCGGCACAGTAACGAAACTGACCCAAACGAACCAAAACAAAACTATTGGGTCCAAAAAAGTCGATTGGGTGCGTTTGTTTCATTTCTGGACGAATCGGTGCATCCTTTCATCTCCGGCCCGGATCGGTGCATTAAATGCAACACCGGCATGGTTTTCGGCACAGTAACGAAACTGACCCAAACGAACCAAAACAAAACTATTGGGTCCAAAAAAGTCGATTGGGTGCGTTTGTTTCATTTCTGGACGAATCGGTGCATCCTTTCATCTCCGGCCCGGATCGGTGCATTAAATGCAACACCGGCATGGTTTTCGGCACAGTAACGAAACTGACCCAAACGAACCAAAACAAAACTATTGGGTCCAAAAAAGTCGATTGGGCGCGTTCGTTTAGTTTCTGGACGAATCGGTGCATCGTTTCATTTCCGGCCCGGATCGGTGCATTAAATGCAACACCGGCATGGTTTTCGGCACAGTAACGAAACTGACCCAAACGAACCAAAACAAAACTATTGGGTCCAAAAAAGTCGATTGGGTGCGTTTGTTTCATTTCTGGACGAATCGGTGCATCCTTTCATCTCCGGCCCGGATCGGTGCATTAAATGCAACACCGGCATGGTTTTCGGCACAGTAACGAAACTGACCCAAACGAACCAAAACAAAACTATTGGGTCCAAAAAAGTCGATTGGGTGCGTTTGTTTCATTTCTGGACGAATCGGTGCATCCTTTCATCTCCGGCCCGGATCGGTGCATTAAATGCAACACCGGCATGGTTTTCGGCACAGTAACGAAACTGACCCAAACGAACCAAAACAAAACTATTGGGTCCAAAAAAGTCGATTGGGCGCGTTCGTTTAGTTTCTGGACGAATCGGTGCATCGTTTCATTTCCGGCCCGGATCGGTGCATTAAATGCAACACCGGCATGGTTTTCGGCACAGTAACGAAACTGACCCAAACGAACCAAAACAAAACTATTGGGTCCAAAAAAGTCGATTGGGTGCGTTTGTTTCATTTCTGGACGAATCGGTGCATCCTTTCATCTCCGGCCCGGATCGGTGCATTAAATGCAACACCGGCATGGTTTTCGGCACAGTAACGAAACTGACCCAAACGAACCAAAACAAAACTATTGGGTCCAAAAAAGTCGATTGGGTGCGTTTGTTTCATTTCTGGACGAATCGGTGCATCCTTTCATCTCCGGCCCGGATCGGTGCATTAAATGCAACACCGGCATGGTTTTCGGCACAGTAACGAAACTGACCCAAACGAACCAAAACAAAACTATTGGGTCCAAAAAAGTCGATTGGGCGCGTTCGTTTAGTTTCTGGACGAATCGGTGCATCGTTTCATTTCCGGCCCGGATCGGTGCATTAAATGCAACACCGGCATGGTTTTCGGCACAGTAACGAAACTGACCCAAACGAACCAAAACAAAACTATTGGGTCCAAAAAAGTCGATTGGGTGCGTTTGTTTCATTTCTGGACGAATCGGTGCATCCTTTCATCTCCGGCCCGGATCGGTGCATTAAATGCAACACCGGCATGGTTTTCGGCACAGTAACGAAACTGACCCAAACGAACCAAAACAAAACTATTGGGTCCAAAAAAGTCGATTGGGTGCGTTTGTTTCATTTCTGGACGAATCGGTGCATCCTTTCATCTCCGGCCCGGATCGGTGCATTAAATGCAACACCGGCATGGTTTTCGGCACAGTAACGAAACTGACCCAAACGAACCAAAACAAAACTATTGGGTCCAAAAAAGTCGATTGGGCGCGTTCGTTTAGTTTCTGGACGAATCGGTGCATCGTTTCATTTCCGGCCCGGATCGGTGCATTAAATGCAACACCGGCATGGTTTTCGGCACAGTAACGAAACTGACCCAAACGAACCAAAACAAAACTATTGGGTCCAAAAAAGTCGATTGGGTGCGTTTGTTTCATTTCTGGACGAATCGGTGCATCCTTTCATCTCCGGCCCGGATCGGTGCATTAAATGCAACACCGGCATGGTTTTCGGCACAGTAACGAAACTGACCCAAACGAACCAAAACAAAACTATTGGGTCCAAAAAAGTCGATTGGGTGCGTTTGTTTCATTTCTGGACGAATCGGTGCATCCTTTCATCTCCGGCCCGGATCGGTGCATTAAATGCAACACCGGCATGGTTTTCGGCACAGTAACGAAACTGACCCAAACGAACCAAAACAAAACTATTGGGTCCAAAAAAGTCGATTGGGCGCGTTCGTTTAGTTTCTGGACGAATCGGTGCATCGTTTCATTTCCGGCCCGGATCGGTGCATTAAATGCAACACCGGCATGGTTTTCGGCACAGTAACGAAACTGACCCAAACGAACCAAAACAAAACTATTGGGTCCAAAAAAGTCGATTGGGTGCGTTTGTTTCATTTCTGGACGAATCGGTGCATCCTTTCATCTCCGGCCCGGATCGGTGCATTAAATGCAACACCGGCATGGTTTTCGGCACAGTAACGAAACTGACCCAAACGAACCAAAACAAAACTATTGGGTCCAAAAAAGTCGATTGGGTGCGTTTGTTTCATTTCTGGACGAATCGGTGCATCCTTTCATCTCCGGCCCGGATCGGTGCATTAAATGCAACACCGGCATGGTTTTCGGCACAGTAACGAAACTGACCCAAACGAACCAAAACAAAACTATTGGGTCCAAAAAAGTCGATTGGGCGCGTTCGTTTAGTTTCTGGACGAATCGGTGCATCGTTTCATTTCCGGCCCGGATCGGTGCATTAAATGCAACACCGGCATGGTTTTCGGCACAGTAACGAAACTGACCCAAACGAACCAAAACAAAACTATTGGGTCCAAAAAAGTCGATTGGGTGCGTTTGTTTCATTTCTGGACGAATCGGTGCATCCTTTCATCTCCGGCCCGGATCGGTGCATTAAATGCAACACCGGCATGGTTTTCGGCACAGTAACGAAACTGACCCAAACGAACCAAAACAAAACTATTGGGTCCAAAAAAGTCGATTGGGTGCGTTTGTTTCATTTCTGGACGAATCGGTGCATCCTTTCATCTCCGGCCCGGATCGGTGCATTAAATGCAACACCGGCATGGTTTTCGGCACAGTAACGAAACTGACCCAAACGAACCAAAACAAAACTATTGGGTCCAAAAAAGTCGATTGGGCGCGTTCGTTTAGTTTCTGGACGAATCGGTGCATCGTTTCATTTCCGGCCCGGATCGGTGCATTAAATGCAACACCGGCATGGTTTTCGGCACAGTAACGAAACTGACCCAAACGAACCAAAACAAAACTATTGGGTCCAAAAAAGTCGATTGGGTGCGTTTGTTTCATTTCTGGACGAATCGGTGCATCCTTTCATCTCCGGCCCGGATCGGTGCATTAAATGCAACACCGGCATGGTTTTCGGCACAGTAACGAAACTGACCCAAACGAACCAAAACAAAACTATTGGGTCCAAAAAAGTCGATTGGGTGCGTTTGTTTCATTTCTGGACGAATCGGTGCATCCTTTCATCTCCGGCCCGGATCGGTGCATTAAATGCAACACCGGCATGGTTTTCGGCACAGTAACGAAACTGACCCAAACGAACCAAAACAAAACTATTGGGTCCAAAAAAGTCGATTGGGCGCGTTCGTTTAGTTTCTGGACGAATCGGTGCATCGTTTCATTTCCGGCCCGGATCGGTGCATTAAATGCAACACCGGCATGGTTTTCGGCACAGTAACGAAACTGACCCAAACGAACCAAAACAAAACTATTGGGTCCAAAAAAGTCGATTGGGTGCGTTTGTTTCATTTCTGGACGAATCGGTGCATCCTTTCATCTCCGGCCCGGATCGGTGCATTAAATGCAACACCGGCATGGTTTTCGGCACAGTAACGAAACTGACCCAAACGAACCAAAACAAAACTATTGGGTCCAAAAAAGTCGATTGGGTGCGTTTGTTTCATTTCTGGACGAATCGGTGCATCCTTTCATCTCCGGCCCGGATCGGTGCATTAAATGCAACACCGGCATGGTTTTCGGCACAGTAACGAAACTGACCCAAACGAACCAAAACAAAACTATTGGGTCCAAAAAAGTCGATTGGGCGCGTTCGTTTAGTTTCTGGACGAATCGGTGCATCGTTTCATTTCCGGCCCGGATCGGTGCATTAAATGCAACACCGGCATGGTTTTCGGCACAGTAACGAAACTGACCCAAACGAACCAAAACAAAACTATTGGGTCCAAAAAAGTCGATTGGGTGCGTTTGTTTCATTTCTGGACGAATCGGTGCATCCTTTCATCTCCGGCCCGGATCGGTGCATTAAATGCAACACCGGCATATTTCTGGACCGAATCAGTGCTTTATTTCATTTCTGGCCCAACTCGGTGCATTAAATTTTACCCCGACATGGTTTTCGGCACAGTAACGAAACTGATCAAAATGAACCAAAACATCACTATTGGGTCCAAAAACATGGATTGGGTGCATTCGTTTCATTTCTGGACCGAATCGGTGCATTGTTTCGTTTCCGGCCCGAATCGGTGCATTAAAGCAACCCCGGCATGGTTTTCGACACAGTAACAAAACTGACAAAAACGAACCAAAACATAACTATTGGGTCCAAAACAGTGGATTGGGAGCGTTTGTTTCGTTTCTGGACCGAATCAGTTCATCGATTCATTTCCAGCCCAAATCGGTGCATTAAATGCAACTTCGGTATGGATTTTGGCAAAGTAACGAAACTTACCCAGAACAAATCAAAACATCACTATTGGGTCCAAAAAAGTGGATTGGGTGCGTTCGTTTCGTTTCTGGACCGAATCGGTGCAATATTTCGTTTTCAGCCTAAATCGGTGTATTAAATGAAACGCTAGCGTGGTTTTCGGCACAGTAACGAAACTGATCCAATCGAACCTAAACGTCACTAGTTCCTTCATTTCTGGACGGAATCGGTGCATTAAAGCAACCATGGAACCCTAGAGTGGTTTAGGCACAGTAACGAAACTGACCCAATCGAACAGAAACAACAATATTGGGTCCAAAAAAGTGGATGGGGGTGCGTTCGTTCGTTTCAGGACCGAATCAGTGCAACATTTCGTTTCTGGCCTGCATCGGTGCATTAAATGGAACCCTAGAGTGGTTTAGGCACAGTAACGAAACTGACCCAATCGAACAGAAACAACAATATTGGGTCCAAAAAAGTGGATGGGGGTGCGTTCGTTCGTTTCAGGACCGAATCAGTGCTTCATTTCATTTTCGGCCCAAATCGGTGCATTAAATGGAACCCCGACATGGTTTTCAACACAGTAACAAAACTGACCAAAACGAACCAAAACATCACTATTGGGTCAAAAAACGTGGATTGGGTGCGTTCGTTCGTTTCAGGACCGAATCAGTGCTTCATTTCATTTTCGGCCCAAATCGGTGCATTAAATGGAACCTCGGCATGGTTTTCGGCACAGTAACGAAACTGACCAAAACAAACCAAAACATCACTATTGGGTCCGAAAACGTGGATTGGGCACATTCCTTTCGTTGCTGGACCGAATCAGTGCATCGTTTCATTTTCGGCCCGAATCAATGCATCGTTTCGTTTTCGGCCCGAATCAGTGCATTAAATGAAACCCCGGCATGGTTTTCGCCCTGAATCGGTTCATTAAATGGAACCCTAGAGTGGTTTTTGGATCAGTAACGAAACTGGCCCAATCGAACAGAAACATGTTTATTGGGTCTAAACAAGTGGATGGGGTGCGTTCGTTCGTTTCTGGACCGAATCGGTGCTTTATTTCATTTCCGGCCCAACTCGGTGCATCCTTTCCGGCCCATATCGGTGCATTAAAGCAACCCCGGCATGGTTTTCGGCGCAGTAACGAAACTGACCCAATCGAACCAAAACATCACTATTGGGTCCAAGAACGTGGATTGGGTGCGTTCGTTCATTCTGGACCGAATCGGTGCATCGTTTCCTTTCCGGCCCATATCGGTGCATTAAAGCAACCCCGGCATGGTTTTCGGCGCAGTAACGAAACTGACCCAATCGAACCAAAACATCACTATTGGGTCCAAGAACGTGGATTGGGTGCGTTCGTTCATTCTGGACCGAATCGGTGCATCGTTTCCTTTCCGGCCCATATCGGTGCATTAAAGCAACCCCGGCATTGTTTTCGGCACAGTAACGAAACTGATCCAATCGAACCAAAACATCACTATTGGGTCCAAGAACGTGGATTGGGTGCGTTCGTTCATTCTGGACCGAATCGGTGCATCGTTTCCTTTCCGGCCCATATCGGTGCATTAAAGCAACCCCGGCATTGTTTTCGGCACAGTAACGAAACTGATCCAATCGAACCAAAACATCACTATTGGGTCCAAGAACGTGGATTGGGTGCGTTCGTTCATTCTGGACCGAATCGGTGCATCGTTTCCTTTCCGGCCCATATCGGTGCATTAAAGCAACCCCGGCATGGTTTTCGGCGCAGTAACGAAACTGACCCAATCGAACCAAAACATCACTATTGGGTCCAAGAACGTGGATTGGGTGCGTTCGTTCATTCTGGACCGAATCGGTGCATCGTTTCCTTTCCGGCCCATATCGGTGCATTAAAGCAACCCCG
Source organism: Echinochloa crus-galli (assembly GCA_900205405.1). Classification (NCBI taxonomy): domain Eukaryota; kingdom Viridiplantae; phylum Streptophyta; class Magnoliopsida; order Poales; family Poaceae; genus Echinochloa; species Echinochloa crus-galli. The sequence goes on along the minus strand of OAMR01001124.1, from coordinate 168,746 downwards.
GCATGGTTTTCGGCACAGTAACGAAACTGATCCAATCGAACCAAAACGTCACTATTGGGTCCAAAAATGTGGATTAGGCGCATTCGTTCGTTTCTGGACTGAATCGGTGCATCGTTTCGTTTCCGGCCCGTATCGGTGCATTAAAGCAACCCCGGCATGGTTTTCGGCACAGTAATGAAAATGACCCAAACGAACCAAAACATCACTATTGGGTCCAAAAGCGGGGATTGGGTGCGTTATTTCGTTTCTGGACTGAATCGGTGCATCGTTTCGTTTCCGGCCCGAATCGGTGCATTAAAGCAACCCCGGCATGGTTTTCGGCACAGTAATTAAACTCACCCAATCGAACCAAAACATCACTATTGGGTCCAAGAACATGGATTGGGTGCGTTCGTTCGTTTTTGGACCGAATCGGTGCAATGTTTCGTTTCTGGCCCAAATCGGTGCATTAAAGCAACCCCGGCATGGTTTTCGGCACAGTAACGAAACTGATCCAATCGAACCAAAACATCACTATTGGGTCCAAGAACATGGATTGGGTGCGTTCGTTCGTTTTTGGACCGAATCGGTGCATCATTTCCTTTCCGATCCGTATCGGTACATTGGAGCAACCCCGGCATGGTTTCTGGCACAGTAACGAAACTGATCCAATCGAACCAAAACGTCACTATTGGGTCCAAAAATGTGGATTGGGTGCGTTCGTTCGTTTCTGGACTGAATCGGTGCATCGTTTCATTTTCGGCCCGAATCGGTGCATTAAAGCAACCCTGGCATGGTTTTCGGCACAGTAACGAAACCGACCCAATCAAACCAAAACATCACTATTGGGTCCAAGAACGTAGATTGGGTGCGTTCGTTCGTTCTGGACCGAATCGGTACATCGTTTCCTTTCCGGCCCATAACGGTGCATTAAAGCAACCCCGGCATGATTTTCGGCACAGTAACAAAACTAATCCAATCGAACCAAAACATCACTATTGGGTCCAAAAACGTGGATTGGGAGCGTTCATTATGTTTCTGGAATGAATCGGTGCATTATTTCGTTTCCGGCCCAAATCGGTGCGTTAAATGGAACCCCAGCATGATTTTCAGCATAGTAACGAAACTGACCAAAACAAACCAAAACATCACTATTGGGTCCAAAAATGTGGATTGGGCGCGTTCGTTTCGTTTCTGGACCGAATCGGTGCAACGTTTCATTTTTGGCCCGAATCGGTGCATTAAAGCAACCCCGGCATGGTTTTCGGCGCAGTAACGAAACTGACCCAATCGAACCAAAACATCACTATTGGGTCCAAGAACATGGATTAAAACTGACCCAATCGAACAGAAACATCAATATGGGGTCAAAAAAAGTGGATGGATGGGTGCGTTCGTTCGTTTCTGGACCGAATCGGTGCTTTATTTCATTTCCGGCCCAAATCGGTGCATTAAATGGAACCCCGACATGGTTTTCGGCACAGTAACAAAACTGACCAAAACGAATGAAAACATCACTATTGGGTCCAAAAACGTGGATTGGGTCCATTCGTTCGTTTCTGGACTGAATCGATGCATCGTTTCCTTTCCGGCCCAAATCGGTGCATTAAATGGAACCCCGACATGGTTTTCGGCACAGTAACAAAACTGACCAAAACGAATGAAAACATCACTATTGGGTCCAAAAACGTGGATTGGGCACGTTCGTTTCGTTGCTGGACCGAATCAGTGCATCGTTTCGTTTTCGGCCCGAATCAGTGCATTAAATGACACCCCGGCCTTGTTTTTCGCCCTGAATCGTTGCATTAAATGGAACCCTAGAGTGGTTTTTGGCATAGTAACGAAACTGGCCCAATCGAACAGAAACATCAATATTCGGTCCAAAAAAGTGGATGGGGTGCGTTCGTTTATTTCTGGACCGAATCGGTGCTTTATTTCATTTCCGGCCCAAATCGGAGCATTAAATGGAACCCCGACATGGTTTTCGGCACAGTAACAAAACTGACCAAAACGAATCAAAACATCACTATTGGGTCCAAAAACGACTGACCCAATCGAACAGAAACATCAATATTCGGTCCAAAAAAGTGGATGGGGTGCGTTCGTTTATTTCTGGACCGAATCGGTGCTTTATTTCATTTCCGGCCCAAATCGGAGCATTAAATGGAACCCCGACATGGTTTTCGGCACAGTAACAAAACTGACCAAAACGAATCAAAACTTCACTATCGGGTCCAAAAACGTGGATTGGGTGCGTGCGTTCGTTTCTGGACTGAATCGGTGCATCGTTTCATTTTCGGCCCGAATCAGTGCATTAAATGAAAGCGTTCGTTCATTCTGGACCGAATCGGTGCATCGTTTCCTTTCCGGCCCATATCGGTGCATTAAAGCAACCCCGGCATGGTTTTCGGCGCAGTAACGAAACTGACCCAATCGAACCAAAACATCACTATTGGGTCCAAGAACGTGGATTGGGTGCGTTCGTTCATTCTGGACCGAATCGGTGCATCATTTCATTTTTGGCCCGAATCGGTGCATTAAAGCAACCCCGGCATGGTTTTCGGTACAGTAACGAAAATGACCCAAATGAACCAAAACATCACTATTGGGTCCAAAAACGTGGATTTGGTGAGTTTGTTTCATTTATGGACCGAATCGGGGCATCGTTTCATTTCTGCCCCGAATCAGTGTATTAAATGAGATCCTCGCATTGTTTTTGGCACAGTAACACAACTGACCCAAACAAACCAAAACATCACTATTGGGTCCTAAAATGTGGATTGGGTGCGTTCATTTCGTTTCTGGACCGAATCGGTGCAATGTTTCGTTTCTGGCCCGAATCGGTGCATTAAAGCAACCCCGGCATGGTTTTCGGTACAGTAACGAAAAGGACCCAAATGAACCAAAACATCACTATTGGGTCCAAAAACGTGGATTGGCTGCGTTCGTTCATATCTGGACTGAATCGGTGCATCGTTTCGTTTCCGGCCCGAATCGGTGCATTAAAGCAACCCCGGCATGGTTTTCGGCACAGTAACGAAAATGACCCAAACGAACCAAAACATCACTATTGGGTCCAAGAACATGGATTGGGTGCGTTCGTTCGTTTCTGGACCGAATCGGTGCAACGTTTCATTTTTGGCCCGAATCGGTGCATTAAAGCAACCCCGGCATGGTTTTCGGCACAGTAATGAAACTGACCCAATCGAACCAAAACATCACTATTGGGTCCAAGAACATGGATTGGGTGCGTTCGTTCGTTTCTGGACCGAATCGGTGCAACGTTTCATTTTTGGCCCGAATCGGTGCATTAAAGCAACCCCGGCATGGTTTTCGGCACAGTAACGAAAATGACCCAAACGAACCAAAACATCACTATTGGGTCCAAGAACGTGGATTGGGTGCGTTCGTTCATTCTGGACCGAATCGGTGCATCATTTCATTTTTGGCCCGAATCGGTGCATTAAAGCAACCCCGGCATTGTTTTCGGCACAGTAACGAAACTGATCCAATCGAACCAAAACGTCACTATTGGGTCCAAAAATGTGGATTAGGTGCGTTCGTTCGTTTCTGGACTGAATCGGTGCATCGTTTCATTTTCAGCCCGAATCGGTGCATTAAAGCAACCCCGGCACGGTTTTCGGCACAGTAAAGATGTGTATAAGAGACAGCTGAATCGGTGCATCGTTTCCTTTCCGGCCCATATCGGTGCATTAAAGCAACCCCGGCATGGTTTTCGGCGCAGTAACGAAACTGGCCCAATCGAACAGAAACATCAATATTGTGTCCAAAAAAGTGGATGGGGTGCGTTCGTTCGTTTCTGGACCGAATCGGTGCTTTATTTCATTTCCGGCCCAAATCGGTGCATTAAATGGAACCCCGACATGGTTTTCGGCACAATTACGAAACTAACCAAAATGAACCAAAACATCACTATTGGGTCCAAAAACATAGATTGGGTGCGTTCGTTTCGTTTCTGGACCGAATTGGTGCATCGTTTCGTTTTCGGCCCGAATCGGTGCATTAAAGCAACCCCGGCATGGTTTTCGGCACAGTAACAAAAATGACCCAAACGAACCAAAACATCACTATTGGGTCCAAAAGCGTGGATTGGCTGCGTTCGTTCATTTCTGGACTGAATCGGTGCATCGTTTCATTTTCGGCCCGAATCGGTGCATTAAAGCAACCCCGGCATGGTTTTCGGCACAGTAACGAAACTGATCCAATCGAACCAAAACGTCACTATTGGGTCCAAAAATGTGGATTAGGTGCGTTCGTTCGTTTCTGGACTGAATCGGTGCATCGTTTCCTTTCCGGCCCATATCGGTGCATTAAAGCAACCCCGGCATGGTTTTCGGCACAGTAACGAAACTGACCCAATCGAACCAAAACATCACTATTGGGTCCAAGAACATGGATTGGGTGCGTTCGTTCGTTTCTGGACTGAATCGGTGCATCGTTTCATTTTCGGCCCGAATCGGTGCATTAAAGCAACCCCGGCATGGTTTTCGGCGCAGTAACGAAACTGACCCAATCGAACCAAAACATCACTATTGGGTCCAAGAACATGGATTGGGTGCGTTCGTTCGTTTCTGGACTGAATCGGTGCATCGTTTCGTTTCTGGCCCGAATCGGTGCATTAAAGCAACCCCGGCATGGTTTTCGGCGCAGTAACGAAACTGACCCAATCGAACCAAAACATCACTATTGGGTCCAAGAACATGGATTGGGTGCGTTCGTTCGTTTCTGGACTGAATCGGTGCATCGTTTCGTTTCTGGCCCGAATCGGTGCATTAAAGCAACCCCGGCATGGTTTTCGGCGCAGTAACGAAACTGACCCAATCGAACCAAAACATCACTATTGGGTCCAAGAACATGGATTGGTTGCGTTCGTTCGTTTCTGGACTGAATCGGTGCATCGTTTCGTTTCTGGCCCGAATCGGTGCATTAAAGCAACCCCGGCATGGTTTTCGGCGCAGTAACGAAACTGACCCAATCGAACCAAAACATCACTATTGGGTCCAAGAACATGGATTGGGTGCGTTCGTTCGTTTTTGGTCCGAATCAATTGCATCGTTTCCTTTCCAACCCGTATCGGTACATTAGAGCAACCCCGGCATGGTTTTCGGCACAGTAACGAAACTGATCCAATCGAACCAAAACGTCACTATTGGGTCCAAAAATGTGGATTAGGTGCGTTCGTTCGTTTCTGGACTGAATCGGTGCATCGTTTCATTTTCAGCCGAATCGGTGCATTAAAGCAACCCCGGCATGGTTTTCGGCGCAGTAACGAAACTGACCCAATCGAACCAAAACATCACTATTGGGTCCAAGAACATGGATTGGGTGCGTTCGTTCGTTTCTGGACCGAATCGATGCATTATTTCGTTTTCGGCCCAAATCGGTGCATTAAATGGAACCTCGGCATGGTTTTCGGCACAGTAACAAAACTGACCAAAACGAACAAAAACATCACTATTGGGTCCAACAACCCCGGCATGGTTTTCGGCGCAGTAACGAAACTGACCCAATCGAACCAAAACATCACTATTGGGTCCAAGAACGTGGATTGGGTGCGTTCGTTCATTCTGGACCGAATCGGTGCATCGTTTCCTTTCCGGCCCATATCGGTGCATTAAAGCAACCCCGGCATTGTTTTCGGCACAGTAACGAAACTGATCCAATCGAACCAAAACGTCACTATTGGGTCCAAAAATGTGGATTAGGTGCGTTCGTTCGTTTCTGGACTGAATCGGTGCATCGTTTCATTTTCAGCCCGAATCGGTGCATTAAAGCAACCCCGGCATTGTTTTCGGCACAGTAACGAAACTGATCCAATCGAACCAAAACGTCACTATTGGGTCCAAAAATGTGGATTAGGTGCGTTCGTTCGTTTCTGGACTGAATCGGTGCATCGTTTCATTTTCAGCCCGAATCGGTGCATTAAAGCAACCCCGGCATTGTTTTCGGCACAGTAACGAAACTGATCCAATCGAACCAAAACGTCACTATTGGGTCCAAAAATGTGGATTAGGTGCGTTCGTTCGTTTCTGGACTGAATCGGTGCATCGTTTCATTTTCAGCCCGAATCGGTGCATTAAAGCAACCCCGGCATTGTTTTCGGCACAGTAACGAAACTGATCCAATCGAACCAAAACGTCACTATTGGGTCCAAAAATGTGGATTAGGTGCGTTCGTTCGTTTCTGGACTGAATCGGTGCATCGTTTCATTTTCAGCCCGAATCGGTGCATTAAAGCAACCCCGGCATTGTTTTCGGCACAGTAACGAAACTGATCCAATCGAACCAAAACGTCACTATTGGGTCCAAAAATGTGGATTAGGTGCGTTCGTTCGTTTCTGGACTGAATCGGTGCATCGTTTCATTTTCAGCCCGAATCGGTGCATTAAAGCAACCCCGGCATTGTTTTCGGCACAGTAACGAAACTGATCCAATCGAACCAAAACGTCACTATTGGGTCCAAAAATGTGGATTAGGTGCGTTCGTTCGTTTCTGGACTGAATCGGTGCATCGTTTCATTTTCAGCCCGAATCGGTGCATTAAAGCAACCCCGGCATGGTTTTCGGCGCAGTAACGAAACTGACCCAATCGAACCAAAACATCACTATTGGGTCCAAGAACGTGGATTGGGTGCGTTCGTTCATTCTGGACCGAATCGGTGCATCGTTTCCTTTCCGGCCCATATCGGTGCATTAAAGCAACCCCGGCATTGTTTTCGGCACAGTAACGAAACTGATCCAATCGAACCAAAACGTCACTATTGGGTCCAAAAATGTGGATTAGGTGCGTTCGTTCGTTTCTGGACTGAATCGGTGCATCGTTTCATTTTCAGCCCGAATCGGTGCATTAAAGCAACCCCGGCATTGTTTTCGGCACAGTAACGAAACTGATCCAATCGAACCAAAACGTCACTATTGGGTCCAAAAATGTGGATTAGGTGCGTTCGTTCGTTTCTGGACTGAATCGGTGCATCGTTTCATTTTCAGCCCGAATCGGTGCATTAAAGCAACCCCGGCATTGTTTTCGGCACAGTAACGAAACTGATCCAATCGAACCAAAACGTCACTATTGGGTCCAAAAATGTGGATTAGGTGCGTTCGTTCGTTTCTGGACTGAATCGGTGCATCGTTTCATTTTCAGCCCGAATCGGTGCATTAAAGCAACCCCGGCATTGTTTTCGGCACAGTAACGAAACTGATCCAATCGAACCAAAACGTCACTATTGGGTCCAAAAATGTGGATTAGGTGCGTTCGTTCGTTTCTGGACTGAATCGGTGCATCGTTTCATTTTCAGCCCGAATCGGTGCATTAAAGCAACCCCGGCATTGTTTTCGGCACAGTAACGAAACTGATCCAATCGAACCAAAACGTCACTATTGGGTCCAAAAATGTGGATTAGGTGCGTTCGTTCGTTTCTGGACTGAATCGGTGCATCGTTTCATTTTCAGCCCGAATCGGTGCATTAAAGCAACCCCGGCATTGTTTTCGGCACAGTAACGAAACTGATCCAATCGAACCAAAACGTCACTATTGGGTCCAAAAATGTGGATTAGGTGCGTTCGTTCGTTTCTGGACTGAATCGGTGCATCGTTTCATTTTCAGCCCGAATCGGTGCATTAAAGCAACCCCGGCATGGTTTTCGGCGCAGTAACGAAACTGACCCAATCGAACCAAAACATCACTATTGGGTCCAAGAACGTGGATTGGGTGCGTTCGTTCATTCTGGACCGAATCGGTGCATCGTTTCCTTTCCGGCCCATATCGGTGCATTAAAGCAACCCCGGCATTGTTTTCGGCACAGTAACGAAACTGATCCAATCGAACCAAAACGTCACTATTGGGTCCAAAAATGTGGATTAGGTGCGTTCGTTCGTTTCTGGACTGAATCGGTGCATCGTTTCATTTTCAGCCCGAATCGGTGCATTAAAGCAACCCCGGCATTGTTTTCGGCACAGTAACGAAACTGATCCAATCGAACCAAAACGTCACTATTGGGTCCAAAAATGTGGATTAGGTGCGTTCGTTCGTTTCTGGACTGAATCGGTGCATCGTTTCATTTTCAGCCCGAATCGGTGCATTAAAGCAACCCCGGCATTGTTTTCGGCACAGTAACGAAACTGATCCAATCGAACCAAAACGTCACTATTGGGTCCAAAAATGTGGATTAGGTGCGTTCGTTCGTTTCTGGACTGAATCGGTGCATCGTTTCATTTTCAGCCCGAATCGGTGCATTAAAGCAACCCCGGCATTGTTTTCGGCACAGTAACGAAACTGATCCAATCGAACCAAAACGTCACTATTGGGTCCAAAAATGTGGATTAGGTGCGTTCGTTCGTTTCTGGACTGAATCGGTGCATCGTTTCATTTTCAGCCCGAATCGGTGCATTAAAGCAACCCCGGCATTGTTTTCGGCACAGTAACGAAACTGATCCAATCGAACCAAAACGTCACTATTGGGTCCAAAAATGTGGATTAGGTGCGTTCGTTCGTTTCTGGACTGAATCGGTGCATCGTTTCATTTTCAGCCCGAATCGGTGCATTAAAGCAACCCCGGCATTGTTTTCGGCACAGTAACGAAACTGATCCAATCGAACCAAAACGTCACTATTGGGTCCAAAAATGTGGATTAGGTGCGTTCGTTCGTTTCTGGACTGAATCGGTGCATCGTTTCATTTTCAGCCCGAATCGGTGCATTAAAGCAACCCCGGCATGGTTTTCGGCGCAGTAACGAAACTGACCCAATCGAACCAAAACATCACTATTGGGTCCAAGAACGTGGATTGGGTGCGTTCGTTCATTCTGGACCGAATCGGTGCATCGTTTCCTTTCCGGCCCATATCGGTGCATTAAAGCAACCCCGGCATTGTTTTCGGCACAGTAACGAAACTGATCCAATCGAACCAAAACGTCACTATTGGGTCCAAAAATGTGGATTAGGTGCGTTCGTTCGTTTCTGGACTGAATCGGTGCATCGTTTCATTTTCAGCCCGAATCGGTGCATTAAAGCAACCCCGGCATTGTTTTCGGCACAGTAACGAAACTGATCCAATCGAACCAAAACGTCACTATTGGGTCCAAAAATGTGGATTAGGTGCGTTCGTTCGTTTCTGGACTGAATCGGTGCATCGTTTCATTTTCAGCCCGAATCGGTGCATTAAAGCAACCCCGGCATTGTTTTCGGCACAGTAACGAAACTGATCCAATCGAACCAAAACGTCACTATTGGGTCCAAAAATGTGGATTAGGTGCGTTCGTTCGTTTCTGGACTGAATCGGTGCATCGTTTCATTTTCAGCCCGAATCGGTGCATTAAAGCAACCCCGGCATTGTTTTCGGCACAGTAACGAAACTGATCCAATCGAACCAAAACGTCACTATTGGGTCCAAAAATGTGGATTAGGTGCGTTCGTTCGTTTCTGGACTGAATCGGTGCATCGTTTCATTTTCAGCCCGAATCGGTGCATTAAAGCAACCCCGGCATTGTTTTCGGCACAGTAACGAAACTGATCCAATCGAACCAAAACGTCACTATTGGGTCCAAAAATGTGGATTAGGTGCGTTCGTTCGTTTCTGGACTGAATCGGTGCATCGTTTCATTTTCAGCCCGAATCGGTGCATTAAAGCAACCCCGGCATTGTTTTCGGCACAGTAACGAAACTGATCCAATCGAACCAAAACGTCACTATTGGGTCCAAAAATGTGGATTAGGTGCGTTCGTTCGTTTCTGGACTGAATCGGTGCATCGTTTCATTTTCAGCCCGAATCGGTGCATTAAAGCAACCCCGGCATGGTTTTCGGCGCAGTAACGAAACTGACCCAATCGAACCAAAACATCACTATTGGGTCCAAGAACGTGGATTGGGTGCGTTCGTTCATTCTGGACCGAATCGGTGCATCGTTTCCTTTCCGGCCCATATCGGTGCATTAAAGCAACCCCGGCATTGTTTTCGGCACAGTAACGAAACTGATCCAATCGAACCAAAACGTCACTATTGGGTCCAAAAATGTGGATTAGGTGCGTTCGTTCGTTTCTGGACTGAATCGGTGCATCGTTTCATTTTCAGCCGAATCGGTGCATTAAAGCAACCCCGGCATTGTTTTCGGCACAGTAACGAAACTGATCCAATCGAACCAAAACGTCACTATTGGGTCCAAAAATGTGGATTAGGTGCGTTCGTTCGTTTCTGGACTGAATCGGTGCATCGTTTCATTTTCAGCCGAATCGGTGCATTAAAGCAACCCCGGCATTGTTTTCGGCACAGTAACGAAACTGATCCAATCGAACCAAAACGTCACTATTGGGTCCAAAAATGTGGATTAGGTGCGTTCGTTCGTTTCTGGACTGAATCGGTGCATCGTTTCATTTTCAGCCGAATCGGTGCATTAAAGCAACCCCGGCATTGTTTTCGGCACAGTAACGAAACTGATCCAATCGAACCAAAACGTCACTATTGGGTCCAAAAATGTGGATTAGGTGCGTTCGTTCGTTTCTGGACTGAATCGGTGCATCGTTTCATTTTCAGCCGAATCGGTGCATTAAAGCAACCCCGGCATTGTTTTCGGCACAGTAACGAAACTGATCCAATCGAACCAAAACGTCACTATTGGGTCCAAAAATGTGGATTAGGTGCGTTCGTTCGTTTCTGGACTGAATCGGTGCATCGTTTCATTTTCAGCCGAATCGGTGCATTAAAGCAACCCCGGCATTGTTTTCGGCACAGTAACGAAACTGATCCAATCGAACCAAAACGTCACTATTGGGTCCAAAAATGTGGATTAGGTGCGTTCGTTCGTTTCTGGACTGAATCGGTGCATCGTTTCATTTTCAGCCCGAATCGGTGCATTAAAGCAACCCCGGCATGGTTTTCGGCGCAGTAACGAAACTGACCCAATCGAACCAAAACATCACTATTGGGTCCAAGAACATGGATTGGGTGCGTTCGTTCGTTTTTTGTCCGAATCAATTGCATCGTTTCCTTTCCAACCCGTATCGGTGCATTGAAGCAACCGCGGCATGGTTTTCGTCACAGTAACGAAACTGATCCAATCGAACCAAAACGTCACTATTGGGTCCAAAAATGTGGATTGGGTGCGTTCGTTTGTTTCTGGACTGAATCGGTGCATCGTTTCATTTTCAGCCGAATCGGTGCATTAAAGCAACCCCGGCATTGTTTTCGGCACAGTAACGAAACTGATCCAATCGAACCAAAACGTCACTATTGGGTCCAAAAATGTGGATTAGGTGCGTTAGTTCCTTTCTGGACTGAATCGGTGCATCATTTCGTTTCCGGCCCGAATCGGTGCATTAAAGCAACCCCGGCATGGTTTTCGGCACAGGAATGAAACTCACCCAATCGAACCAAAACATCACTATTGGGTCCAAAAGCGTGGATTGGGTGCGTTCATTTCGTAGATGTGTATAAGAGACAGTTTCTGGACTGAATCGGGGCATCATTTCGTTTCCGGCCCGAATCGGTGCATTAAAGCAACCCCGGCATGGTTTTCGGCACAGTAACGAAACTGATCCAATCGAACCAAAATGTCACTATTGGGTCCAAAAACATGGATTGGGTGCGTTCGTTCGTTTCTAGACTGAATCGGTGCATCGTTTCATTTTCGGCCCGAATCGGTGCATTAAAGCAACCCCGGCATGATTTTTGGCACAGTAACAAAACTGATCCAATGGAACCAAAACATCACTATTGGGTCCAAAAACGTGGATTGGGTGCGTTCATTACATTTCTGGAACGAATCGGTGCATTATTTCGTTTCCGGCCCAAATCGGTGCGTTAAATGGAACCCCGGCATAATTTTCAGCACAGTTGTGAAACTGACCAAAACGAACTAAAACATCACTATTGGGTCCAAAAACGTGGATTGGGTGCGTTCGTTTCGTTTCTGGCTGAATCGGTGCATCGTTTCGTTTCTGGCCCGAATCGGTAGTTCGTTTCGGTTCCGGCCCGAATCGGTGCATAAATGCAACTTTGGCATGGTTTTTTGCACAGTAACGAAACTGACCAAAACGAACCATAACATCACTATTGGGTCCAAAAAAGTGGATTGGGTGCATTCGTTTCGTTTCTGGCCCGAATCGGTAGTTCGTTTCGGTTCCGGCCCGAATCGGTGCATAAATGCAACTTTGGCATGGTTTTTTGCACAGTAACGAAACTGACCAAAACAAACCAAAACATCACTATTGGGTCCAAAAAAGTGGATTGGGGTGCGTTCGTTTCGTTTCTGGCCCGAATCGGTAGTTCGTTTCGGTTCCGGCCCGAATCGGTGCATAAATGCAACTTTGGCATGGTTTTTTGCACAGTAACGAAACTGACCAAAACAAACCAAAACATCACTATTGGGTCCAAAAAAGTGGATTGGGTGCGTTTGTTTCGTTTATGGCCCGAATCGGTAGTTCGTTTCGGTTCCGGCCCGAATCGGTGCATAAATGCAACTTTGGCATGGTATTTTGCACAGTAACGAAACTGACCAAAACATCACTACTGTGTCCAAAAAAGTGGATTGGGTGCGTTCGTTTAGTTTCTGGCCCGAATCGGTAGTTCGTTTCGGTTCCGGCCCGAATCGGTGCATAAATGCAACTTTGGCATGGTATTTTGCACAGTAACGAAACTGACCAAAACATCACTACTGTGTCCAAAAAAGTGGATTGGGTGCGTTCGTTTAGTTTCTGGCCCGAATCGGTAGTTCGTTTCGGTTCCGGCCCGAATCGGTGCATAAATGCAACTTTGGCATGGTATTTTGCACAGTAACGAAACTGACCAAAACATCACTACTGTGTCCAAAAAAGTGGATTGGGTGCGTTCGTTTAGTTTCTGGCCCGAATCGGTAGTTCGTTTCGGTTCCGGCCCGAATCGGTGCATAAATGCAACTTTGGCATGGTATTTTGCACAGTAACGAAACTGACCAAAACATCACTACTGTGTCCAAAAAAGTGGATTGGGTGCGTTCGTTTAGTTTCTGGCCCGAATCGGTAGTTCGTTTCGGTTCCGGCCCGAATCGGTGCATAAATGCAACTTTGGCATGGTATTTTGCACAGTAACGAAACTGACCAAAACATCACTACTGTGTCCAAAAAAGTGGATTGGGTGCGTTCGTTTAGTTTCTGGCCCGAATCGGTAGTTCGTTTCGGTTCCGGCCCGAATCGGTGCATAAATGCAACTTTGGCATGGTATTTTGCACAGTAACGAAACTGACCAAAACATCACTACTGTGTCCAAAAAAGTGGATTGGGTGCGTTCGTTTAGTTTCTGGCCCGAATCGGTAGTTCGTTTCGGTTCCGGCCCGAATCGGTGCATAAATGCAACTTTGGCATGGTATTTTGCACAGTAACGAAACTGACCAAAACATCACTACTGTGTCCAAAAAAGTGGATTGGGTGCGTTCGTTTAGTTTCTGGCCCGAATCGGTAGTTCGTTTCGGTTCCGGCCCGAATCGGTGCATAAATGCAACTTTGGCATGGTATTTTGCACAGTAACGAAACTGACCAAAACATCACTACTGTGTCCAAAAAAGTGGATTGGGTGCGTTCGTTTAGTTTCTGGCCCGAATCGGTAGTTCGTTTCGGTTCCGGCCCGAATCGGTGCATAAATGCAACTTTGGCATGGTATTTTGCACAGTAACGAAACTGACCAAAACATCACTACTGTGTCCAAAAAAGTGGATTGGGTGCGTTCGTTTAGTTTCTGGCCCGAATCGGTAGTTCGTTTCGGTTCCGGCCCGAATCGGTGCATAAATGCAACTTTGGCATGGTATTTTGCACAGTAACGAAACTGACCAAAACATCACTACTGTGTCCAAAAAAGTGGATTGGGTGCGTTCGTTTAGTTTCTGGCCCGAATCGGTAGTTCGTTTCGGTTCCGGCCCGAATCGGTGCATAAATGCAACTTTGGCATGGTATTTTGCACAGTAACGAAACTGACCAAAACATCACTACTGTGTCCAAAAAAGTGGATTGGGTGCGTTCGTTTAGTTTCTGGCCCGAATCGGTAGTTCGTTTCGGTTCCGGCCCGAATCGGTGCATAAATGCAACTTTGGCATGGTATTTTGCACAGTAACGAAACTGACCAAAACATCACTACTGTGTCCAAAAAAGTGGATTGGGTGCGTTCGTTTAGTTTCTGGCCCGAATCGGTAGTTCGTTTCGGTTCCGGCCCGAATCGGTGCATAAATGCAACTTTGGCATGGTATTTTGCACAGTAACGAAACTGACCAAAACATCACTACTGTGTCCAAAAAAGTGGATTGGGTGCGTTCGTTTAGTTTCTGGCCCGAATCGGTAGTTCGTTTCGGTTCCGGCCCGAATCGGTGCATAAATGCAACTTTGGCATGGTATTTTGCACAGTAACGAAACTGACCAAAACATCACTACTGTGTCCAAAAAAGTGGATTGGGTGCGTTCGTTTAGTTTCTGGCCCGAATCGGTAGTTCGTTTCGGTTCCGGCCCGAATCGGTGCATAAATGCAACTTTGGCATGGTATTTTGCACAGTAACGAAACTGACCAAAACATCACTACTGTGTCCAAAAAAGTGGATTGGGTGCGTTCGTTTAGTTTCTGGCCCGAATCGGTAGTTCGTTTCGGTTCCGGCCCGAATCGGTGCATAAATGCAACTTTGGCATGGTATTTTGCACAGTAACGAAACTGACCAAAACATCACTACTGTGTCCAAAAAAGTGGATTGGGTGCGTTCGTTTAGTTTCTGGCCCGAATCGGTAGTTCGTTTCGGTTCCGGCCCGAATCGGTGCATAAATGCAACTTTGGCATGGTATTTTGCACAGTAACGAAACTGACCAAAACATCACTACTGTGTCCAAAAAAGTGGATTGGGTGCGTTCGTTTAGTTTCTGGCCCGAATCGGTAGTTCGTTTCGGTTCCGGCCCGAATCGGTGCATAAATGCAACTTTGGCATGGTATTTTGCACAGTAACGAAACTGACCAAAACATCACTACTGTGTCCAAAAAAGTGGATTGGGTGCGTTCGTTTAGTTTCTGGCCCGAATCGGTAGTTCGTTTCGGTTCCGGCCCGAATCGGTGCATAAATGCAACTTTGGCATGGTATTTTGCACAGTAACGAAACTGACCAAAACATCACTACTGTGTCCAAAAAAGTGGATTGGGTGCGTTCGTTTAGTTTCTGGCCCGAATCGGTAGTTCGTTTCGGTTCCGGCCCGAATCGGTGCATAAATGCAACTTTGGCATGGTATTTTGCACAGTAACGAAACTGACCAAAACATCACTACTGTGTCCAAAAAAGTGGATTGGGTGCGTTCGTTTAGTTTCTGGCCCGAATCGGTAGTTCGTTTCGGTTCCGGCCCGAATCGGTGCATAAATGCAACTTTGGCATGGTATTTTGCACAGTAACGAAACTGACCAAAACATCACTACTGTGTCCAAAAAAGTGGATTGGGTGCGTTCGTTTAGTTTCTGGCCCGAATCGGTAGTTCGTTTCGGTTCCGGCCCGAATCGGTGCATAAATGCAACTTTGGCATGGTATTTTGCACAGTAACGAAACTGACCAAAACATCACTACTGTGTCCAAAAAAGTGGATTGGGTGCGTTCGTTTAGTTTCTGGCCCGAATCGGTAGTTCGTTTCGGTTCCGGCCCGAATCGGTGCATAAATGCAACTTTGGCATGGTATTTTGCACAGTAACGAAACTGACCAAAACATCACTACTGTGTCCAAAAAAGTGGATTGGGTGCGTTCGTTTAGTTTCTGGCCCGAATCGGTAGTTCGTTTCGGTTCCGGCCCGAATCGGTGCATAAATGCAACTTTGGCATGGTATTTTGCACAGTAACGAAACTGACCAAAACATCACTACTGTGTCCAAAAAAGTGGATTGGGTGCGTTCGTTTAGTTTCTGGCCCGAATCGGTAGTTCGTTTCGGTTCCGGCCCGAATCGGTGCATAAATGCAACTTTGGCATGGTATTTTGCACAGTAACGAAACTGACCAAAACATCACTACTGTGTCCAAAAAAGTGGATTGGGTGCGTTCGTTTAGTTTCTGGCCCGAATCGGTAGTTCGTTTCGGTTCCGGCCCGAATCGGTGCATAAATGCAACTTTGGCATGGTATTTTGCACAGTAACGAAACTGACCAAAACATCACTACTGTGTCCAAAAAAGTGGATTGGGTGCGTTCGTTTAGTTTCTGGCCCGAATCGGTAGTTCGTTTCGGTTCCGGCCCGAATCGGTGCATAAATGCAACTTTGGCATGGTATTTTGCACAGTAACGAAACTGACCAAAACATCACTACTGTGTCCAAAAAAGTGGATTGGGTGCGTTCGTTTAGTTTCTGGCCCGAATCGGTAGTTCGTTTCGGTTCCGGCCCGAATCGGTGCATAAATGCAACTTTGGCATGGTTTTTTGCACAGTAACGAAACTGACCAAAACATCACTACTGTGTCCAAAAAAGTGGATTGGGTGCGTTCGTTTAGTTTCTGGCCCGAATCGGTAGTTCGTTTCGGTTCCGGCCCGAATCGGTGCATAAATGCAACTTTGGCATGGTTTTTTGCACAGTAACGAAACTGACCAAAACATCACTACTGTGTCCAAAAAAGTGGATTGGGTGCGTTCGTTTAGTTTCTGGCCCGAATCGGTAGTTCGTTTCGGTTCCGGCCCGAATCGGTGCATAAATGCAACTTTGGCATGGTTTTTTGCACAGTAACGAAACTGACCAAAACATCACTACTGTGTCCAAAAAAGTGGATTGGGTGCGTTCGTTTAGTTTCTGGCCCGAATCGGTAGTTCGTTTCGGTTCCGGCCCGAATCGGTGCATAAATGCAACTTTGGCATGGTTTTTTGCACAGTAACGAAACTGACCAAAACATCACTACTGTGTCCAAAAAAGTGGATTGGGTGCGTTCGTTTAGTTTCTGGCCCGAATCGGTAGTTCGTTTCGGTTCCGGCCCGAATCGGTGCATAAATGCAACTTTGGCATGGTTTTTTGCACAGTAACGAAACTGACCAAAACATCACTACTGTGTCCAAAAAAGTGGATTGGGTGCGTTCGTTTAGTTTCTGGCCCGAATCGGTAGTTCGTTTCGGTTCCGGCCCGAATCGGTGCATAAATGCAACTTTGGCATGGTTTTTTGCACAGTAACGAAACTGACCAAAACATCACTACTGTGTCCAAAAAAGTGGATTGGGTGCGTTCGTTTAGTTTCTGGCCCGAATCGGTAGTTCGTTTCGGTTCCGGCCCGAATCGGTGCATAAATGCAACTTTGGCATGGTTTTTTGCACAGTAACGAAACTGACCAAAACATCACTACTGTGTCCAAAAAAGTGGATTGGGTGCGTTCGTTTAGTTTCTGGCCCGAATCGGTAGTTCGTTTCGGTTCCGGCCCGAATCGGTGCATAAATGCAACTTTGGCATGGTTTTTTGCACAGTAACGAAACTGACCAAAACATCACTACTGTGTCCAAAAAAGTGGATTGGGTGCGTTCGTTTAGTTTCTGGCCCGAATCGGTAGTTCGTTTCGGTTCCGGCCCGAATCGGTGCATAAATGCAACTTTGGCATGGTTTTTTGCACAGTAACGAAACTGACCAAAACATCACTACTGTGTCCAAAAAAGTGGATTGGGTGCGTTCGTTTAGTTTCTGGCCCGAATCGGTAGTTCGTTTCGGTTCCGGCCCGAATCGGTGCATAAATGCAACTTTGGCATGGTTTTTTGCACAGTAACGAAACTGACCAAAACATCACTACTGTGTCCAAAAAAGTGGATTGGGTGCGTTCGTTTAGTTTCTGGCCCGAATCGGTAGTTCGTTTCGGTTCCGGCCCGAATCGGTGCATAAATGCAACTTTGGCATGGTTTTTTGCACAGTAACGAAACTGACCAAAACATCACTACTGTGTCCAAAAAAGTGGATTGGGTGCGTTCGTTTAGTTTCTGGCCCGAATCGGTAGTTCGTTTCGGTTCCGGCCCGAATCGGTGCATAAATGCAACTTTGGCATGGTTTTTTGCACAGTAACGAAACTGACCAAAACATCACTACTGTGTCCAAAAAAGTGGATTGGGTGCGTTCGTTTAGTTTCTGGCCCGAATCGGTAGTTCGTTTCGGTTCCGGCCCGAATCGGTGCATAAATGCAACTTTGGCATGGTTTTTTGCACAGTAACGAAACTGACCAAAACATCACTACTGTGTCCAAAAAAGTGGATTGGGTGCGTTCGTTTAGTTTCTGGCCCGAATCGGTAGTTCGTTTCGGTTCCGGCCCGAATCGGTGCATAAATGCAACTTTGGCATGGTTTTTTGCACAGTAACGAAACTGACCAAAACATCACTACTGTGTCCAAAAAAGTGGATTGGGTGCGTTCGTTTAGTTTCTGGCCCGAATCGGTAGTTCGTTTCGGTTCCGGCCCGAATCGGTGCATAAATGCAACTTTGGCATGGTTTTTTGCACAGTAACGAAACTGACCAAAACATCACTACTGTGTCCAAAAAAGTGGATTGGGTGCGTTCGTTTAGTTTCTGGCCCGAATCGGTAGTTCGTTTCGGTTCCGGCCCGAATCGGTGCATAAATGCAACTTTGGCATGGTTTTTTGCACAGTAACGAAACTGACCAAAACATCACTACTGTGTCCAAAAAAGTGGATTGGGTGCGTTCGTTTAGTTTCTGGCCCGAATCGGTAGTTCGTTTCGGTTCCGGCCCGAATCGGTGCATAAATGCAACTTTGGCATGGTTTTTTGCACAGTAACGAAACTGACCAAAACATCACTACTGTGTCCAAAAAAGTGGATTGGGTGCGTTCGTTTAGTTTCTGGCCCGAATCGGTAGTTCGTTTCGGTTCCGGCCCGAATCGGTGCATAAATGCAACTTTGGCATGGTTTTTTGCACAGTAACGAAACTGACCAAAACATCACTACTGTGTCCAAAAAAGTGGATTGGGTGCGTTCGTTTAGTTTCTGGCCCGAATCGGTAGTTCGTTTCGGTTCCGGCCCGAATCGGTGCATAAATGCAACTTTGGCATGGTTTTTTGCACAGTAACGAAACTGACCAAAACATCACTACTGTGTCCAAAAAAGTGGATTGGGTGCGTTCGTTTAGTTTCTGGCCCGAATCGGTAGTTCGTTTCGGTTCCGGCCCGAATCGGTGCATAAATGCAACTTTGGCATGGTTTTTTGCACAGTAACGAAACTGACCAAAACATCACTACTGTGTCCAAAAAAGTGGATTGGGTGCGTTCGTTTAGTTTCTGGCCCGAATCGGTAGTTCGTTTCGGTTCCGGCCCGAATCGGTGCATAAATGCAACTTTGGCATGGTTTTTTGCACAGTAACGAAACTGACCAAAACATCACTACTGTGTCCAAAAAAGTGGATTGGGTGCGTTCGTTTAGTTTCTGGCCCGAATCGGTAGTTCGTTTCGGTTCCGGCCCGAATCGGTGCATAAATGCAACTTTGGCATGGTTTTTTGCACAGTAACGAAACTGACCAAAACATCACTACTGTGTCCAAAAAAGTGGATTGGGTGCGTTCGTTTAGTTTCTGGCCCGAATCGGTAGTTCGTTTCGGTTCCGGCCCGAATCGGTGCATAAATGCAACTTTGGCATGGTTTTTTGCACAGTAACGAAACTGACCAAAACATCACTACTGTGTCCAAAAAAGTGGATTGGGTGCGTTCGTTTAGTTTCTGGCCCGAATCGGTAGTTCGTTTCGGTTCCGGCCCGAATCGGTGCATAAATGCAACTTTGGCATGGTTTTTTGCACAGTAACGAAACTGACCAAAACATCACTACTGTGTCCAAAAAAGTGGATTGGGTGCGTTCGTTTAGTTTCTGGCCCGAATCGGTAGTTCGTTTCGGTTCCGGCCCGAATCGGTGCATAAATGCAACTTTGGCATGGTTTTTTGCACAGTAACGAAACTGACCAAAACATCACTACTGTGTCCAAAAAAGTGGATTGGGTGCGTTCGTTTAGTTTCTGGCCCGAATCGGTAGTTCGTTTCGGTTCCGGCCCGAATCGGTGCATAAATGCAACTTTGGCATGGTTTTTTGCACAGTAACGAAACTGACCAAAACATCACTACTGTGTCCAAAAAAGTGGATTGGGTGCGTTCGTTTAGTTTCTGGCCCGAATCGGTAGTTCGTTTCGGTTCCGGCCCGAATCGGTGCATAAATGCAACTTTGGCATGGTTTTTTGCACAGTAACGAAACTGACCAAAACATCACTACTGTGTCCAAAAAAGTGGATTGGGTGCGTTCGTTTAGTTTCTGGCCCGAATCGGTAGTTCGTTTCGGTTCCGGCCCGAATCGGTGCATAAATGCAACTTTGGCATGGTTTTTTGCACAGTAACGAAACTGACCAAAACATCACTACTGTGTCCAAAAAAGTGGATTGGGTGCGTTCGTTTAGTTTCTGGCCCGAATCGGTAGTTCGTTTCGGTTCCGGCCCGAATCGGTGCATAAATGCAACTTTGGCATGGTTTTTTGCACAGTAACGAAACTGACCAAAACATCACTACTGTGTCCAAAAAAGTGGATTGGGTGCGTTCGTTTAGTTTCTGGCCCGAATCGGTAGTTCGTTTCGGTTCCGGCCCGAATCGGTGCATAAATGCAACTTTGGCATGGTTTTTTGCACAGTAACGAAACTGACCAAAACATCACTACTGTGTCCAAAAAAGTGGATTGGGTGCGTTCGTTTAGTTTCTGGCCCGAATCGGTAGTTCGTTTCGGTTCCGGCCCGAATCGGTGCATAAATGCAACTTTGGCATGGTTTTTTGCACAGTAACGAAACTGACCAAAACATCACTACTGTGTCCAAAAAAGTGGATTGGGTGCGTTCGTTTAGTTTCTGGCCCGAATCGGTAGTTCGTTTCGGTTCCGGCCCGAATCGGTGCATAAATGCAACTTTGGCATGGTTTTTTGCACAGTAACGAAACTGACCAAAACATCACTACTGTGTCCAAAAAAGTGGATTGGGTGCGTTCGTTTAGTTTCTGGCCCGAATCGGTAGTTCGTTTCGGTTCCGGCCCGAATCGGTGCATAAATGCAACTTTGGCATGGTTTTTTGCACAGTAACGAAACTGACCAAAACATCACTACTGTGTCCAAAAAAGTGGATTGGGTGCGTTCGTTTAGTTTCTGGCCCGAATCGGTAGTTCGTTTCGGTTCCGGCCCGAATCGGTGCATAAATGCAACTTTGGCATGGTTTTTTGCACAGTAACGAAACTGACCAAAACATCACTACTGTGTCCAAAAAAGTGGATTGGGTGCGTTCGTTTAGTTTCTGGCCCGAATCGGTAGTTCGTTTCGGTTCCGGCCCGAATCGGTGCATAAATGCAACTTTGGCATGGTTTTTTGCACAGTAACGAAACTGACCAAAACATCACTACTGTGTCCAAAAAAGTGGATTGGGTGCGTTCGTTTAGTTTCTGGCCCGAATCGGTAGTTCGTTTCGGTTCCGGCCCGAATCGGTGCATAAATGCAACTTTGGCATGGTTTTTTGCACAGTAACGAAACTGACCAAAACATCACTACTGTGTCCAAAAAAGTGGATTGGGTGCGTTCGTTTAGTTTCTGGCCCGAATCGGTAGTTCGTTTCGGTTCCGGCCCGAATCGGTGCATAAATGCAACTTTGGCATGGTTTTTTGCACAGTAACGAAACTGACCAAAACATCACTACTGTGTCCAAAAAAGTGGATTGGGTGCGTTCGTTTAGTTTCTGGCCCGAATCGGTAGTTCGTTTCGGTTCCGGCCCGAATCGGTGCATAAATGCAACTTTGGCATGGTTTTTTGCACAGTAACGAAACTGACCAAAACATCACTACTGTGTCCAAAAAAGTGGATTGGGTGCGTTCGTTTAGTTTCTGGCCCGAATCGGTAGTTCGTTTCGGTTCCGGCCCGAATCGGTGCATAAATGCAACTTTGGCATGGTTTTTTGCACAGTAACGAAACTGACCAAAACATCACTACTGTGTCCAAAAAAGTGGATTGGGTGCGTTCGTTTAGTTTCTGGCCCGAATCGGTAGTTCGTTTCGGTTCCGGCCCGAATCGGTGCATAAATGCAACTTTGGCATGGTTTTTTGCACAGTAACGAAACTGACCAAAACATCACTACTGTGTCCAAAAAAGTGGATTGGGTGCGTTCGTTTAGTTTCTGGCCCGAATCGGTAGTTCGTTTCGGTTCCGGCCCGAATCGGTGCATAAATGCAACTTTGGCATGGTTTTTTGCACAGTAACGAAACTGACCAAAACATCACTACTGTGTCCAAAAAAGTGGATTGGGTGCGTTCGTTTAGTTTCTGGCCCGAATCGGTAGTTCGTTTCGGTTCCGGCCCGAATCGGTGCATAAATGCAACTTTGGCATGGTTTTTTGCACAGTAACGAAACTGACCAAAACATCACTACTGTGTCCAAAAAAGTGGATTGGGTGCGTTCGTTTAGTTTCTGGCCCGAATCGGTAGTTCGTTTCGGTTCCGGCCCGAATCGGTGCATAAATGCAACTTTGGCATGGTTTTTTGCACAGTAACGAAACTGACCAAAACATCACTACTGTGTCCAAAAAAGTGGATTGGGTGCGTTCGTTTAGTTTCTGGCCCGAATCGGTAGTTCGTTTCGGTTCCGGCCCGAATCGGTGCATAAATGCAACTTTGGCATGGTTTTTTGCACAGTAACGAAACTGACCAAAACATCACTACTGTGTCCAAAAAAGTGGATTGGGTGCGTTCGTTTAGTTTCTGGCCCGAATCGGTAGTTCGTTTCGGTTCCGGCCCGAATCGGTGCATAAATGCAACTTTGGCATGGTTTTTTGCACAGTAACGAAACTGACCAAAACATCACTACTGTGTCCAAAAAAGTGGATTGGGTGCGTTCGTTTAGTTTCTGGCCCGAATCGGTAGTTCGTTTCGGTTCCGGCCCGAATCGGTGCATAAATGCAACTTTGGCATGGTTTTTTGCACAGTAACGAAACTGACCAAAACATCACTACTGTGTCCAAAAAAGTGGATTGGGTGCGTTCGTTTAGTTTCTGGCCCGAATCGGTAGTTCGTTTCGGTTCCGGCCCGAATCGGTGCATAAATGCAACTTTGGCATGGTTTTTTGCACAGTAACGAAACTGACCAAAACATCACTACTGTGTCCAAAAAAGTGGATTGGGTGCGTTCGTTTAGTTTCTGGCCCGAATCGGTAGTTCGTTTCGGTTCCGGCCCGAATCGGTGCATAAATGCAACTTTGGCATGGTTTTTTGCACAGTAACGAAACTGACCAAAACATCACTACTGTGTCCAAAAAAGTGGATTGGGTGCGTTCGTTTAGTTTCTGGCCCGAATCGGTAGTTCGTTTCGGTTCCGGCCCGAATCGGTGCATAAATGCAACTTTGGCATGGTTTTTTGCACAGTAACGAAACTGACCAAAACATCACTACTGTGTCCAAAAAAGTGGATTGGGTGCGTTCGTTTAGTTTCTGGCCCGAATCGGTAGTTCGTTTCGGTTCCGGCCCGAATCGGTGCATAAATGCAACTTTGGCATGGTTTTTTGCACAGTAACGAAACTGACCAAAACATCACTACTGTGTCCAAAAAAGTGGATTGGGTGCGTTCGTTTAGTTTCTGGCCCGAATCGGTAGTTCGTTTCGGTTCCGGCCCGAATCGGTGCATAAATGCAACTTTGGCATGGTTTTTTGCACAGTAACGAAACTGACCAAAACATCACTACTGTGTCCAAAAAAGTGGATTGGGTGCGTTCGTTTAGTTTCTGGCCCGAATCGGTAGTTCGTTTCGGTTCCGGCCCGAATCGGTGCATAAATGCAACTTTGGCATGGTTTTTTGCACAGTAACGAAACTGACCAAAACATCACTACTGTGTCCAAAAAAGTGGATTGGGTGCGTTCGTTTAGTTTCTGGCCCGAATCGGTAGTTCGTTTCGGTTCCGGCCCGAATCGGTGCATAAATGCAACTTTGGCATGGTTTTTTGCACAGTAACGAAACTGACCAAAACATCACTACTGTGTCCAAAAAAGTGGATTGGGTGCGTTCGTTTAGTTTCTGGCCCGAATCGGTAGTTCGTTTCGGTTCCGGCCCGAATCGGTGCATAAATGCAACTTTGGCATGGTTTTTTGCACAGTAACGAAACTGACCAAAACATCACTACTGTGTCCAAAAAAGTGGATTGGGTGCGTTCGTTTAGTTTCTGGCCCGAATCGGTAGTTCGTTTCGGTTCCGGCCCGAATCGGTGCATAAATGCAACTTTGGCATGGTTTTTTGCACAGTAACGAAACTGACCAAAACATCACTACTGTGTCCAAAAAAGTGGATTGGGTGCGTTCGTTTAGTTTCTGGCCCGAATCGGTAGTTCGTTTCGGTTCCGGCCCGAATCGGTGCATAAATGCAACTTTGGCATGGTTTTTTGCACAGTAACGAAACTGACCAAAACATCACTACTGTGTCCAAAAAAGTGGATTGGGTGCGTTCGTTTAGTTTCTGGCCCGAATCGGTAGTTCGTTTCGGTTCCGGCCCGAATCGGTGCATAAATGCAACTTTGGCATGGTTTTTTGCACAGTAACGAAACTGACCAAAACATCACTACTGTGTCCAAAAAAGTGGATTGGGTGCGTTCGTTTAGTTTCTGGCCCGAATCGGTAGTTCGTTTCGGTTCCGGCCCGAATCGGTGCATAAATGCAACTTTGGCATGGTTTTTTGCACAGTAACGAAACTGACCAAAACATCACTACTGTGTCCAAAAAAGTGGATTGGGTGCGTTCGTTTAGTTTCTGGCCCGAATCGGTAGTTCGTTTCGGTTCCGGCCCGAATCGGTGCATAAATGCAACTTTGGCATGGTTTTTTGCACAGTAACGAAACTGACCAAAACATCACTACTGTGTCCAAAAAAGTGGATTGGGTGCGTTCGTTTAGTTTCTGGCCCGAATCGGTAGTTCGTTTCGGTTCCGGCCCGAATCGGTGCATAAATGCAACTTTGGCATGGTTTTTTGCACAGTAACGAAACTGACCAAAACATCACTACTGTGTCCAAAAAAGTGGATTGGGTGCGTTCGTTTAGTTTCTGGCCCGAATCGGTAGTTCGTTTCGGTTCCGGCCCGAATCGGTGCATAAATGCAACTTTGGCATGGTTTTTTGCACAGTAACGAAACTGACCAAAACATCACTACTGTGTCCAAAAAAGTGGATTGGGTGCGTTCGTTTAGTTTCTGGCCCGAATCGGTAGTTCGTTTCGGTTCCGGCCCGAATCGGTGCATAAATGCAACTTTGGCATGGTTTTTTGCACAGTAACGAAACTGACCAAAACATCACTACTGTGTCCAAAAAAGTGGATTGGGTGCGTTCGTTTAGTTTCTGGCCCGAATCGGTAGTTCGTTTCGGTTCCGGCCCGAATCGGTGCATAAATGCAACTTTGGCATGGTTTTTTGCACAGTAACGAAACTGACCAAAACATCACTACTGTGTCCAAAAAAGTGGATTGGGTGCGTTCGTTTAGTTTCTGGCCCGAATCGGTAGTTCGTTTCGGTTCCGGCCCGAATCGGTGCATAAATGCAACTTTGGCATGGTTTTTTGCACAGTAACGAAACTGACCAAAACATCACTACTGTGTCCAAAAAAGTGGATTGGGTGCGTTCGTTTAGTTTCTGGCCCGAATCGGTAGTTCGTTTCGGTTCCGGCCCGAATCGGTGCATAAATGCAACTTTGGCATGGTTTTTTGCACAGTAACGAAACTGACCAAAACATCACTACTGTGTCCAAAAAAGTGGATTGGGTGCGTTCGTTTAGTTTCTGGCCCGAATCGGTAGTTCGTTTCGGTTCCGGCCCGAATCGGTGCATAAATGCAACTTTGGCATGGTTTTTTGCACAGTAACGAAACTGACCAAAACATCACTACTGTGTCCAAAAAAGTGGATTGGGTGCGTTCGTTTAGTTTCTGGCCCGAATCGGTAGTTCGTTTCGGTTCCGGCCCGAATCGGTGCATAAATGCAACTTTGGCATGGTTTTTTGCACAGTAACGAAACTGACCAAAACATCACTACTGTGTCCAAAAAAGTGGATTGGGTGCGTTCGTTTAGTTTCTGGCCCGAATCGGTAGTTCGTTTCGGTTCCGGCCCGAATCGGTGCATAAATGCAACTTTGGCATGGTTTTTTGCACAGTAACGAAACTGACCAAAACATCACTACTGTGTCCAAAAAAGTGGATTGGGTGCGTTCGTTTAGTTTCTGGCCCGAATCGGTAGTTCGTTTCGGTTCCGGCCCGAATCGGTGCATAAATGCAACTTTGGCATGGTTTTTTGCACAGTAACGAAACTGACCAAAACATCACTACTGTGTCCAAAAAAGTGGATTGGGTGCGTTCGTTTAGTTTCTGGCCCGAATCGGTAGTTCGTTTCGGTTCCGGCCCGAATCGGTGCATAAATGCAACTTTGGCATGGTTTTTTGCACAGTAACGAAACTGACCAAAACATCACTACTGTGTCCAAAAAAGTGGATTGGGTGCGTTCGTTTAGTTTCTGGCCCGAATCGGTAGTTCGTTTCGGTTCCGGCCCGAATCGGTGCATAAATGCAACTTTGGCATGGTTTTTTGCACAGTAACGAAACTGACCAAAACATCACTACTGTGTCCAAAAAAGTGGATTGGGTGCGTTCGTTTAGTTTCTGGCCCGAATCGGTAGTTCGTTTCGGTTCCGGCCCGAATCGGTGCATAAATGCAACTTTGGCATGGTTTTTTGCACAGTAACGAAACTGACCAAAACATCACTACTGTGTCCAAAAAAGTGGATTGGGTGCGTTCGTTTAGTTTCTGGCCCGAATCGGTAGTTCGTTTCGGTTCCGGCCCGAATCGGTGCATAAATGCAACTTTGGCATGGTTTTTTGCACAGTAACGAAACTGACCAAAACATCACTACTGTGTCCAAAAAAGTGGATTGGGTGCGTTCGTTTAGTTTCTGGCCCGAATCGGTAGTTCGTTTCGGTTCCGGCCCGAATCGGTGCATAAATGCAACTTTGGCATGGTTTTTTGCACAGTAACGAAACTGACCAAAACATCACTACTGTGTCCAAAAAAGTGGATTGGGTGCGTTCGTTTAGTTTCTGGCCCGAATCGGTAGTTCGTTTCGGTTCCGGCCCGAATCGGTGCATAAATGCAACTTTGGCATGGTTTTTTGCACAGTAACGAAACTGACCAAAACATCACTACTGTGTCCAAAAAAGTGGATTGGGTGCGTTCGTTTAGTTTCTGGCCCGAATCGGTAGTTCGTTTCGGTTCCGGCCCGAATCGGTGCATAAATGCAACTTTGGCATGGTTTTTTGCACAGTAACGAAACTGACCAAAACATCACTACTGTGTCCAAAAAAGTGGATTGGGTGCGTTCGTTTAGTTTCTGGCCCGAATCGGTAGTTCGTTTCGGTTCCGGCCCGAATCGGTGCATAAATGCAACTTTGGCATGGTTTTTTGCACAGTAACGAAACTGACCAAAACATCACTACTGTGTCCAAAAAAGTGGATTGGGTGCGTTCGTTTAGTTTCTGGCCCGAATCGGTAGTTCGTTTCGGTTCCGGCCCGAATCGGTGCATAAATGCAACTTTGGCATGGTTTTTTGCACAGTAACGAAACTGACCAAAACATCACTACTGTGTCCAAAAAAGTGGATTGGGTGCGTTCGTTTAGTTTCTGGCCCGAATCGGTAGTTCGTTTCGGTTCCGGCCCGAATCGGTGCATAAATGCAACTTTGGCATGGTTTTTTGCACAGTAACGAAACTGACCAAAACATCACTACTGTGTCCAAAAAAGTGGATTGGGTGCGTTCGTTTAGTTTCTGGCCCGAATCGGTAGTTCGTTTCGGTTCCGGCCCGAATCGGTGCATAAATGCAACTTTGGCATGGTTTTTTGCACAGTAACGAAACTGACCAAAACATCACTACTGTGTCCAAAAAAGTGGATTGGGTGCGTTCGTTTAGTTTCTGGCCCGAATCGGTAGTTCGTTTCGCCTGTCTCTTATACACATCTAGATGTGTATAAGAGACAGGAATCAGTGCATCGTTTCGTTTTCGGCCCGAATCAGTGCATTAAATGCGACCCCGGCATGGTTTTCGCCCTGAATCGGTGCATTAAATGGAACCCTAGAGTGGTTTTAGGCACAGTAATAAACTGACCCAATCGAACAGAAACATCAATATTGGGTCAAAAAAAGTGGATGGGTGCGTTCGTTTGTTTCTGGACTGAATCGGTGCATCGTTTCATTTTCGGCCCGAATCGGTGCATTAAAGCAAGCCCGGCATGGTTTTCGGCATAGTACCCATATCGGTACATTAGAGCAACCCCGGCATGGTTTTCGTCACAGTAACGAAACTGATCCAATCGAACCAAAACATCACTATTGGGTCCAAAAACGTGGATTTGGTGAGTTTGTTTCGTTTGTGGACCGAATCGGGGCATCGTTTCATTTCTGCCCCGAATCGGTGCATTAAATGAGACCCTCGCATGGTTTTTGGCACAGTAACGAAACTGACCCAAACAACCCAAAACATCACTATTGGGTCCGAAAAACATGGATTGGGTGCATTCGTTCGTTTCTGGACTGAATCGGTGCATCGTTTCGTTTCCGGCCCGAATCGGTGCATTAAAGCAACCCCGGCATCGTTTTCGGCACAGTAACGAAAATGACCCAAATGAACCAAAACATCACTATTGGGTCCAAAAGCGTGGATTGGGTGCGTTAGTTCGTTTCTGGCCTGAATCGGTGCATCGTTTCGTTTCCGGCCCGAATCGGTGCATTAAAGCAACCCCGGCATGGTTTTCGGCACAGTAACGAAAATGACCCAAACGAACCAAAACATCACTATTGGGTCCAAGAACATGGATTGGGTGCGTTCGTTCGTTTTTGGACCGAATTGGTGCATCATTTCCTTTCCGACCCGTATCGGTACATTAGAGCAACCCCGGCATGGTTTTCGGCACAGTAACGAAACTGACCCAATCGAACCAAAACATCACTATTGGGACCAAGAACGTGGATTGGGTGCGTTCGTTCGTTGTGGACCGAATCGGTGCATCGTTTCCTTTCCGGCCCATATCGGTGCATTAAAGCAACCCCGGCATGGTTTTCGGCACAGTAACGAAACTGACCCAATCGAACCAAAACATCACTATTGGGACCAAGAACGTGGATTGGGTGCGTTCGTTCGTTGTGGACCGAATCGGTGCATCGTTTCCTTTCCGGCCCATATCGGTGCATTAAAGCAACCCCGGCATGATTTTCGGCACAGTAACAAAACTGATCCAATCAAACCAAAACATCATTATTGGGTCCAAAAATGTGGATTGGGTGCGTTCATTACGTTTCTGGAACGAATCGGTGCATTATTTCGTTTCCGGCCCAAATCGATGCATTAAAAGGAACCTTGGCATGGTTTTCGGCACGGTAACGAAACTGACCAAAACAAACCAAAACATCACTATTGGGTCCAAAAACGTGGATTGGGTGCATTCGTCCGTTTCTGGACTGAATCGGTGCATCGTTTCGTTTCCGGGCCGAATCGGTGCATTAAAGCAACCCCGGCATGGTTTTCGGCACAATAACGAAAATGACCCAAATGAACCAAAACATCACTATTGGGTCCAAAAGCGTGGATTGGGTGCGTTAGTTCGTTTCTGGACTGAATCGGTGCATCGTTTCGTTTCCGTCCCGAATCGGTGCATTAAAGCAACCCCGGCATGGTTTTCGGCATAGTAATGAAACTCACCCAATCAAACCAAAACATCACTATTGGGTCCAAGAACATGGATTGGGTGCGTTCGTTCATTTTTGGACCGAATCGGTGCATCATTTCCTTTCCGACCCGTATCGGTACATTAGAGCAACCCCGGCATGGTTTTCGGCACAGTAACGAAACTGATCCAATTGATTCAAAACGTCACTATTGGGTCCAAAAACGTGGATTGGGTGCGTTCGTTTGTTTCTGGACTGAATCGGTGCATCGTTTCATTTTCGGCCCGAATCGGTGCATTAAAGCAACCCCGGGCATGGTTTTCGCCCTGAATCGGTGCATTAAATGGAACCCTAGAGTGGTTTTAGGCACAGTAACGAAACTGACCCAATCGAACCAAAACATCACTATTGGGTCCAAGAACATGGATTGGGTGCGTTCGTTCGTTACTGGTTTGAATCGATTGCATCGTTTCCTTTCCGACCCGTATCGGTGCATTAAAGCAACCCGGCATGGTTTTCGGCACAGTAACGAAACTGATCCAATCGAACCAAAACATCACTATTGGGTCCAAGAACGTGGATTGGGTGCGTTCGTTCGTTCTGGACCGAATCGGTGCATCGTTTCCTTTCCGGACCATATCGGTGCATTAAAGCAACCCCGGCATGATTTTCGGCATAGTAACAAAACTGATCCAATCGAACCAAAACATCACTATTGGGTCCAAAAACGTGGATTGGGTGCGTTCATTTCGATTCAGGAACGAATCGGTGCATTATTTCGTTTCCGGCCCAAATCGGTGCGTTAAGTGGAACCCCGGCATGGTTTTCGGCATAGTTGTGAAACTGACCAAAACGAACTAAAACATCACTATTGGGTCCAAAATCGTGAATTGGGTTCGTTCGTTTCGTTTCTGGACCGAATCGGTGCATTATTTCGGTTCCGGCCCAAATCGGTGCATTAAATGGAACCTCGGCATGGTTTTCGGCACAGTAACGAAAGTAACTAAAACAAACCAAAACATCACTATTGGGTCCAAAAACGTGGATTGGGCGCGTTCGTTTCGTTGCTGGACCGAATCAGTGCATCGTTTCATTTTCGGCCCGAATCGGTGCATTAAAAGCGACCCCGGCATGGTTTTCGCCCTGAATCGGTGCATTAAATGGAACCCTAGAGTGGTTTTAGGCACAGTAACAAAACTGACCCAATTGAACAGAAACATCAATATTGGGTCCAAAAAAGTGGATGGGGTGCGTTCGTTCGTTTCTGGACCGAATCGGTGCTTCATTTCATTTTTGGCCCAAATCGGTGCATTAAATGGAACCTCGGCATGGTTTCGGCACAGTAACGAAACTGACCAAAACAAACCAAAACATCACTATTGCGTCCCAAAACGTGGATTCCGTGGATTGGGTGTGTTCGTTCATTTCTGGACTGAATCGGTGCATTGTTTCGTTTCCGGCCCGAATCGGTGCATTAAATGCGACCCCGGTATGGTTTTCGCCCTAAATCGTTGCATTAATGCGACCCCGGGATGGTTTTCTGCCCCGGATCGGTTCATTAAATGAGACCCTCGCATGGTTTTTAGCACAGTAACGAAACGGACCGAAACAAACAAAAACATCACTATTGGGTCCTAAAATGTGGATTGGGTGCGTTCATTTCGTTTCTGGACCGAATCGGTGCAATGTTTCGTTTCTGGCCCAAATCGGTGCATTAAAGCAACCCCGGCATGGTTTTCGGCACAGTAATGAAACTGACCCAATCGAACCAAAACATCACTATTGGGTCCAAGAACATGGATTGGGTGCGTTCGTTCGTTTCTGGTCCGAATCGGTGCATCGTTTCCTTTCCGGCAGAAATTAGTGCATTAAAGCAACCCCGGCATGGTTTTCGGCACAGTAATGAAAATGACCCAAACGAACCAAAACATCACTATTGGGTCCAAAAGCGTGGATTGGCTGAGTTCGTTCCTTTCTGGACTGAATCGGTGCATCGTTTCGTTTCTGGCCCGAATCGGTGCATTAAAGCAACCCCGGCATGGTTTTCGGCACAGTAATGAAACTCACCCAATCGAACCAAAACATCACTATTGGGTCCAAGAACATGGATTGCGTGCGTTCGTTCGTTTCTGGACCGAATCGGTGCATCATTCCTTTCCGACCCGTATCGGTACATTAGAGCAAACCCGGCATGGTTTTCGGCAGAGTAACGAAACTGATCCAATCGAACCAAAACGTCACTATTGGGTCCAAAAACGTGGATTGGGTGCGTTCGTTCGTTTCTATACTGAATCGGTGCATCGTTTCGTTTCTGGCCCGAATCAGTGCATTAAAGCAACGGTATGGTTTTCGGCGCAGTAACGAAACTGGCCCAATCGAACCAAAACATCACTATTGGGTCCAAGAACATGGATTGGGTGCGTTCGTTCGTTCTGGACCGAATTGGTGCATCGTTTCCTTTCCGGCCCATATCGATGCATTAAATGCGACCCCGGCATGTTTTTCTGCCCCGTATCGGTGCATTAAATGAGACCCTCGCATGG
This sequence comes from Echinochloa crus-galli, assembly GCA_900205405.1. NCBI lineage: Eukaryota > Viridiplantae > Streptophyta > Magnoliopsida > Poales > Poaceae > Echinochloa > Echinochloa crus-galli. Next base: position 136,550 of record OAMR01001124.1, on the reverse strand, counting down.
TTTTTGGCACAGTAATGAAACTGACCGAAACAAACCAAAACATCACTATTGGGTCCTAAAATGTGGATTGGGTGCGTTCATTTTGTTTCTGGACCGAATCGGTGCAATGTTTCGTTTCTGGCCCGAATCGGTGCATTAAAGCAACCCCGGCATGGTTTTCGGCACAGTAACGAAACTGATCCAATCGAACCAAAACATCACTATTGGGTCCAAGAACAAGGATTGGGTGCGTTCGTTCGTTTTTGGTCCGAATCAATTGCATCGTTTCCTTTCCAACCCGTATCGGTACATTAGAGCAACCCCGGCATGGTTTTCGGCACAGTAACGAAACTGATCCAATCGAACCAAAACGTCACTATTGGGTCCAAAAATGTGGATTAGGTGCGTTCGTTCGTTTCTGGACTGAATCGGTGCATCGTTTCGTTTCTGGCCCGAATCGGTGCATTAAAGCAACCCCGGCATGGTTTTCGGCGCAGTAACGAAACTGACCCAATCGAACCAAAACATCACTATTGGGTCCAAGAACATGGATTGGGTGCGTTCGTTCGTTTTTGGTCCGAATCAATTGCATCGTTTCCTTTCCAACCCGTATCGGTACATTAGAGCAACCCCGGCATGGTTTTCGTCACAGTAACGAAACTGATCCAATCGAACCAAAACGTCACTATTGGGTCCAAAAATGTGGATTGGGCGCGTTCGTTTGTTTCTGGACTGAATCGGTGCTTCGTTTTGTTTTCGGCCCGAATCGGTGCATTAAATGCGACCCCGGGATGGTTTTCTGCCCCGTATTGGTGCATTAAATGAGCCCTCGCATGGTTTTGGCACAGAAACGAAACAGACCGAAACAAACCAAAACATCACTATTGGGTCCTAAAATGTGGATTGGGTGCGTTCATTTCGTTTCTGGACCGAATCGGTGCATTATTTAGTTTCCGGCCCAAATCGGTGCATTAAATGGAACCCCGACATGGTTTTCGGCGGTTTCTGGCCAGATATCAGTGCATTAAAGGAACCACGGCATGGTTTTCGGCACAGTAACGAAAATGACCCAAACGAACCAAAACATCACTATTGGGTCCAAAAGCGTGGATTGGCTGCGTTCGTTCCTTTCTGGACTGAATCGGTGCATCGTTTCGTTTCTGGCCCGAATCTGTGCATTAAAGCAACCCCGGCATGGTTTTCGGCACAGTAACGAAACTGACCCAATCGAACCAAAACATCACTATTGGGTCCAAGAACGTGGATTTGGTGCGTTCGTTCGTTCTGGACCGAATCGGTGCATCGTTTCCTTTCCGGCCAATATCTGTGCATTAAAGCAACCCCGGCATGATTTTCGGCACAGTAACAAAACTGATCCAATCGAACCAATACGTCACTATTGGGTCCAAAAATTTGGATTGGGTGCGTTTGTTTGTTTCTGGACTGAATCGGTGCATCGTTTCATTTTCGGCCTGAATCGGTGCATTAAAGCAACCCCGACATGGTTTTCGGCACAGTAATGAAACTTACCCAATCGAACCAAAACATCACTATTGGGCTAAGAACGTGGATTGGGTGCGTTCGTTCATTCTAGACCGAATCGGTGCATCCTTTCCTTTCCGGCCCATATCGGTGCATTAAAGCAACCACGGCATGGTTTTCGGCACAGTAACAAAACTGATCCAATCGAACCAAAACATCACTATTGGGTCCAAAAACGTGGATTGGGTGCGTTCATTACATTTCTGGAACGAATCGGTGCATTATTTCGTTTCCGGCCCAAATCGGTGCGTTAAATGGAACGCCGGCATGATTTTTGGCACAGTTGTGAAACTGACCAAAACGAACTAAAACATCACTATTGGGTCCAAAAATGTGAATTGGGTGCGTTCGTTTCCTTTCTGGACGGAATCGGTGCAATATTTCGTTTCCGGCCCAAATCGGTGCATTAAATGGAACCTCGGCGTGCTTTTCGGAACAGTAACGAAACTGACCAAAACATACCAAAACATCACTATTGGGTCCAAAAACGTGGATTGGGCGCGTTCGTTTCGTTGCTGGACCGAATCAGTGCATCGTTTCATTTTCGGCCCGAATCAGTGCAATAAATGCGACCCCGGCATGGTTTTCGCCCTGAATCGGTGCATTAAAAGGAACCCTAGAGTGGTTTTAGGCACAGTAACGAAACTGACCCAATCGAACAGAAACATCAATATTGGGTCAAAAAAAGTGGATGGGTCCGTTCGTTCGTTTCTGGACCGAATCGGTGCTTTATTTCATTTCCTGCCCAAATCGGTGCAATAAATGGAACCCCGACATGGTTTTCGGCACAGTAATAAAACTGACCAAAATGAATGAAAACATCACTATTGGGTCCAAAAATGTGGATTGGGTGCATTCGTTCGTTTCTGGACCGAATCGGTCCATTATTTCGGTTCCGGCCCAAATCGGTGCATTAAATGGAACCTCGGCATGGTTTTCGGCACAGTAACGAAACTGACTAAAACAAACCAAAACATCACTATTGGGTCCAAAAACATGGATTGGGCGCGTTTGTTTCGTTGCTGGACCGAATCAGTGCATCGTTTCGTTTTCGCCCTGAATCGGTGCATTAAATGCGACCCCGGGATGGTTTTCTGCCCCGGATCGGTGCATTAAATGAGACCCTCGCATGGTTTTTGGCACAGTAACGAAACTAACCGAAACAAACCAAAACATCACTATTGGGTCCTAAAATGTGGATTGGGTGCGCTCATTTCGTTTCTGGACCGAATCGGTGCAATGTTTCGTTTCTGGCCCGAATCGGTGCATTAAAGCAACACCGGCATGGTTTTCGGCACAGTAATGAAACTGACCCAATCGAACCAAAACATCATTGTTGGGTCCAAGAACATGGATTGCTGTCTCTTATACACATCTAGATGTGTATAAGAGACAGGGATTAGGTGCGTTCGTTCGTTTCTGGACTGAATCGGTGCATCGTTTCATTTTCAGCCCGAATCGGTGCATTAAAGCAACCCCGGCATGGTTTTCGGCGCAGTAACGAAACTGACCCAATCGAACCAAAACATCACTATTGGGTCCAAGAACATGGATTGGGTGATTCATTTCGTTTCTGGACCGAATCGGTGCAATGTTTCGTTTCTGGCCACAAATTAGTGCATTAAAGCAACCCCGGCATGGTTTTCGGCACAGTAACGAAAATGACCCAAACGAACCAAAACATCACTATTGGGGTTCCTTTAATGCACCGATTCGGGCAGAAACGAAACGATGCACCGATTCAGTATAGAAACAAACAACGCACCCAATCCACGTTTTTGGACCCAATAGTGATGTTTTGGTTCGTTTTGGTCAGTTTTTTACTGTGCCGAAAACCATGTCGGGGTTCCATTTAATGCACCGATTTGGGCCGGAAATGAAATAAAGCACCGATTCGGTCCAGAAACGAACGAACGCACCCCATCCACTTTTTGGACCCAATATTGATGTTTCTGTTCGATTGGGTCAGTTTCGTTACTGTGCCTAAAACCACTCTAGGGTTCCATTTAATGCACCGATTCAGGGCGAAAACCATGCCGGGGTCGCATTTAATGCACTGATTCGGCCGAAAATGAAACGATGCACCGATTCGGTCCAGAAACGAACGAACGCGCCCAATCCACGTTTTTGGACCCAATAGTGATGTTTTGGTTTGTTTTGGTCAGTTTCGTTACTGTGCCGAAAACCATGTCGGGGTTCCATTTAATGCACCGATTTGGGCCGGAAACGAAATAAAGCACCGATTCGGTCCAGAAATGAACGAACGCACCCAATCCACATTTTTGGACCCAATAGTGATGTTTTAGTTCGTTTTGGTCGGTTTCGTTACTGTGCCGAAAACCATGCCGGGGTTGCTTTAATGCACCGATTCAGGCCAGAAATGAAACATTGCACCGATTCGGTCCGGAAATGAAATGAACGCACCCAATCCACATTTTAGGACCCAATAGTGATGTTTTGGTTTGTTTGGGTCAGTTTCGTTACTGTGCCAAAAACCATGCGAGGGTCTCATTTAATGCACCGATTCGGGGCAGAAATGAAACGATGCCCCGATTCGGTCCACAAATGAAACAAACTCACCAAATCCACGTTTTTGGACCCAATAGTGATGTTTTGATTTGTTTGGGTAAGTTTCGTTATTGTGCCGAAAACCATGCCGGGTTGCTTTAATGCACCGATTCGGGCAAGAAACGAAACGATGCACCGATTCAGTATAGAAACGAACGAACGCACCCAATCCACGTTTTTGGACCCAATAGTGATGTTTTGGTTTGTTTTGGTCTGTTTTGTTACTGTGCCGAAATTTTCGGCCTGAATCGGTGCATTAAAGCAACCCCGGCATGGTTTTCGGCGCAGTAACGAAACTGACCCAATCGATCCAAAACATCACTGTTGGGTCCAAGAACATGGATTGGGTGCGTTCGTTCGTTTCTGGTCCGAATCGATTGCATCGTTTCCTTTCCGACCCGTATCGGTACATTAGAGCAACCCCGGCATGGTTTTCGGCACAGTAACGAAACTGATCCAATCGAACCAAAACGTCACTATTGGGTCCAAGAATGTGGATTGGGTGCGTTCGTTCGTTCTGGACCGAATCGGTGCATCGTTTCATTTTCGGCCCAAATCGGTGCATTAAAGCAACCCCGGCATGGTTTTCGGCACAGTAATGAAACTGACCCAATCAGACAAAAACGTCACTATTGGGTCCAAGAATGTGGATTGGGTGCGTTCGTTCGTTCTGGACCGAATCGGTGCATCGTTTCCTTTCCGGCCCATATCGGTGCATTAAAGCAACCCCGGCATGCTTTTCGGCACAGTAACGAAACTGATCCAATCGAACCAAGACATCACTATTGGGTCCAAAACGTGGATTGGGTGCGTTCATTACGTTTCTGAAACGAATCAGTGCATTATTTCGTTTCCGGCCAAAATCGGTGCGTTAAATGGAACCCCGGCATGATTTTCAGCACAGTTGTGAAACTGACCAAAACGAACTAAAACATCACTATTGGGTCCAAAATCATGAATTGGGTGCCTTCGTTTCGTTTCTGGACCGAATCGGTGCATTATTTCGGTTCCGGCCCAAATCGGTGCATTAAATGGAACCTCGACATGGTTTTCGGCACAGTAACAAAACTGACCAAAACAAACCAAAACATCACTATTGGGTCCAAAAACGTGGATTGGGCGCGTTCGTTTCGTTGCTGGACCGAATCAGTGCATCGTTTCATTTTCGGCCCGAATCAGTGCATTAAATGCGACCCCGGCATGGTTTTCAACCTGAATCGGTGCATTAAATGGAACCCTAGAGTGGTTTTAGGCACAGTAACGAAACTGACCCAATCGAACAGAAACATCAATATTGGGTCAAAAAAAGTGGATGGGTGCGTTCGTTCGTTTCTGGACCGAATCGGTGCTTTATTTCATTTCCGGACCTAATCGATGCATTAAATGGAACCCCGACATGGTTTTCGGCACAGCAACAAAACTGACCAAAACGAATCAAAACTTCACTATCGGGTCCAAAAACGTGGATTGGGTGCATTCGTTCGTTTCTGGACTGAATCGGTGCATCGTTTCGTTTTCGGCCCGAATCGGTGCATTAAAGCAACCCCGGCATGGTTTTTGGCACAGTAACGAAAATGACCCACACGAACCAGAACATCACTATTGGGTCCAAAAGCGTGGATTGGGTGCGTTCGTTCGTTTCTGGACTGAATCGATGCATCGTTTCATTTTCGGCCTGAATCGGTGCATTAAAGGAACCCCGGCATGGTTTTCGGCACAGTAACGAAACTGATCCATGCATTAAATGAGACCCTCGCATGGTTTTTGGCACAGTAACGAAACTGATCCATGCATTAAATGAGACCCTCGCATGGTTTTTGGCACAGTAACGAAACTGATCCATGCATTAAATGAGACCCTCGCATGGTTTTTGGCACAGTAACGAAACTGATCCATGCATTAAATGAGACCCTCGCATGGTTTTTGGCACAGTAACGAAACTGATCCATGCATTAAATGAGACCCTCGCATGGTTTTTGGCACAGTAACGAAACTGATCCATGCATTAAATGAGACCCTCGCATGGTTTTTGGCACAGTAACGAAACTGATCCATGCATTAAATGAGACCCTCGCATGGTTTTTGGCACAGTAACGAAACTGATCCATGCATTAAATGAGACCCTCGCATGGTTTTTGGCACAGTAACGAAACTGATCCATGCATTAAATGAGACCCTCGCATGGTTTTTGGCACAGTAACGAAACTGATCCATGCATTAAATGAGACCCTCGCATGGTTTTTGGCACAGTAACGAAACTGATCCATGCATTAAATGAGACCCTCGCATGGTTTTTGGCACAGTAACGAAAATGACCCACACGAACCAGAACATCACTATTGGGTCCAAAAGCGTGGATTGGGTGCGTTCGTTCGTTTCTGGACTGAATCGATGCATCGTTTCATTTTCGGCCCGAATCGGTGCATTAAAGCAACCCCGGCATGGTTTTCGGCACAGTAACGAAAATGACCCAAACGAACCAGAACATCACTATTGGGTCCAAAAGCGTGGATTGGGTGCGTTCGTTCGTTTCTGGTCCGAATCGATTGCATCGTTTCCTTTCCGACCCGTATCGGTACATTAGAGCAACCCCGGCATGGTTTTCGGCACAGTAACGAAACTGACCAAAACGAACCAAAACATCACTATTGGGTCCAAAAACGTGGATTGGGTGCATTCGTTTGTTTCTGGACTGAATTGGTGCATCGTTTCATTTCCGGCCCGAATCGGTGCATTAAAGCGACCCCGGCATGGTTTTCGGCACAGTAACAAAAATGACCCAAACGAACCAAAACATCACTATTGGGTCCAAAAGCGTGGATTGGGTGCGTTCATTTCATTTCTGGACCGAATCGGTGCAATGTTTCGTTTCTGGCCCGTGGGTCCAAAATCATGAATTGGGTGCCTTCGTTTCGTTTCTGGCCCGTGGGTCCAAAATCATGAATTGGGTGCCTTCGTTTCGTTTCTGGCCCGTGGGTCCAAAATCATGAATTGGGTGCCTTCGTTTCGTTTCTGGCCCGTGGGTCCAAAATCATGAATTGGGTGCCTTCGTTTCGTTTCTGGCCCGTGGGTCCAAAATCATGAATTGGGTGCCTTCGTTTCGTTTCTGGCCCGTGGGTCCAAAATCATGAATTGGGTGCCTTCGTTTCGTTTCTGGCCCGTGGGTCCAAAATCATGAATTGGGTGCCTTCGTTTCGTTTCTGGCCCGTGGGTCCAAAATCATGAATTGGGTGCCTTCGTTTCGTTTCTGGCCCGTGGGTCCAAAATCATGAATTGGGTGCCTTCGTTTCGTTTCTGGCCCGTGGGTCCAAAATCATGAATTGGGTGCCTTCGTTTCGTTTCTGGCCCGTGGGTCCAAAATCATGAATTGGGTGCCTTCGTTTCGTTTCTGGCCCGTGGGTCCAAAATCATGAATTGGGTGCCTTCGTTTCGTTTCTGGCCCGTGGGTCCAAAATCATGAATTGGGTGCCTTCGTTTCGTTTCTGGCCCGTGGGTCCAAAATCATGAATTGGGTGCCTTCGTTTCGTTTCTGGCCCGTGGGTCCAAAATCATGAATTGGGTGCCTTCGTTTCGTTTCTGGCCCGTGGGTCCAAAATCATGAATTGGGTGCCTTCGTTTCGTTTCTGGCCCGTGGGTCCAAAATCATGAATTGGGTGCCTTCGTTTCGTTTCTGGCCCGTGGGTCCAAAATCATGAATTGGGTGCCTTCGTTTCGTTTCTGGCCCGTGGGTCCAAAATCATGAATTGGGTGCCTTCGTTTCGTTTCTGGCCCGTGGGTCCAAAATCATGAATTGGGTGCCTTCGTTTCGTTTCTGGCCCGTGGGTCCAAAATCATGAATTGGGTGCCTTCGTTTCGTTTCTGGCCCGTGGGTCCAAAATCATGAATTGGGTGCCTTCGTTTCGTTTCTGGCCCGTGGGTCCAAAATCATGAATTGGGTGCCTTCGTTTCGTTTCTGGCCCGTGGGTCCAAAATCATGAATTGGGTGCCTTCGTTTCGTTTCTGGCCCGTGGGTCCAAAATCATGAATTGGGTGCCTTCGTTTCGTTTCTGGCCCGTGGGTCCAAAATCATGAATTGGGTGCCTTCGTTTCGTTTCTGGCCCGTGGGTCCAAAATCATGAATTGGGTGCCTTCGTTTCGTTTCTGGCCCGTGGGTCCAAAATCATGAATTGGGTGCCTTCGTTTCGTTTCTGGCCCGTGGGTCCAAAATCATGAATTGGGTGCCTTCGTTTCGTTTCTGGCCCGTGGGTCCAAAATCATGAATTGGGTGCCTTCGTTTCGTTTCTGGCCCGTGGGTCCAAAATCATGAATTGGGTGCCTTCGTTTCGTTTCTGGCCCGTGGGTCCAAAATCATGAATTGGGTGCCTTCGTTTCGTTTCTGGCCCGTGGGTCCAAAATCATGAATTGGGTGCCTTCGTTTCGTTTCTGGCCCGTGGGTCCAAAATCATGAATTGGGTGCCTTCGTTTCGTTTCTGGCCCGTGGGTCCAAAATCATGAATTGGGTGCCTTCGTTTCGTTTCTGGCCCGTGGGTCCAAAATCATGAATTGGGTGCCTTCGTTTCGTTTCTGGCCCGTGGGTCCAAAATCATGAATTGGGTGCCTTCGTTTCGTTTCTGGCCCGTGGGTCCAAAATCATGAATTGGGTGCCTTCGTTTCGTTTCTGGCCCGTGGGTCCAAAATCATGAATTGGGTGCCTTCGTTTCGTTTCTGGCCCGTGGGTCCAAAATCATGAATTGGGTGCCTTCGTTTCGTTTCTGGCCCGTGGGTCCAAAATCATGAATTGGGTGCCTTCGTTTCGTTTCTGGCCCGTGGGTCCAAAATCATGAATTGGGTGCCTTCGTTTCGTTTCTGGCCCGTGGGTCCAAAATCATGAATTGGGTGCCTTCGTTTCGTTTCTGGCCCGTGGGTCCAAAATCATGAATTGGGTGCCTTCGTTTCGTTTCTGGCCCGTGGGTCCAAAATCATGAATTGGGTGCCTTCGTTTCGTTTCTGGCCCGTGGGTCCAAAATCATGAATTGGGTGCCTTCGTTTCGTTTCTGGCCCGTGGGTCCAAAATCATGAATTGGGTGCCTTCGTTTCGTTTCTGGCCCGTGGGTCCAAAATCATGAATTGGGTGCCTTCGTTTCGTTTCTGGCCCGTGGGTCCAAAATCATGAATTGGGTGCCTTCGTTTCGTTTCTGGCCCGTGGGTCCAAAATCATGAATTGGGTGCCTTCGTTTCGTTTCTGGCCCGTGGGTCCAAAATCATGAATTGGGTGCCTTCGTTTCGTTTCTGGCCCGTGGGTCCAAAATCATGAATTGGGTGCCTTCGTTTCGTTTCTGGCCCGTGGGTCCAAAATCATGAATTGGGTGCCTTCGTTTCGTTTCTGGCCCGTGGGTCCAAAATCATGAATTGGGTGCCTTCGTTTCGTTTCTGGCCCGTGGGTCCAAAATCATGAATTGGGTGCCTTCGTTTCGTTTCTGGCCCGTGGGTCCAAAATCATGAATTGGGTGCCTTCGTTTCGTTTCTGGCCCGTGGGTCCAAAATCATGAATTGGGTGCCTTCGTTTCGTTTCTGGCCCGTGGGTCCAAAATCATGAATTGGGTGCCTTCGTTTCGTTTCTGGCCCGTGGGTCCAAAATCATGAATTGGGTGCCTTCGTTTCGTTTCTGGCCCGTGGGTCCAAAATCATGAATTGGGTGCCTTCGTTTCGTTTCTGGCCCGTGGGTCCAAAATCATGAATTGGGTGCCTTCGTTTCGTTTCTGGCCCGTGGGTCCAAAATCATGAATTGGGTGCCTTCGTTTCGTTTCTGGCCCGTGGGTCCAAAATCATGAATTGGGTGCCTTCGTTTCGTTTCTGGCCCGTGGGTCCAAAATCATGAATTGGGTGCCTTCGTTTCGTTTCTGGCCCGTGGGTCCAAAATCATGAATTGGGTGCCTTCGTTTCGTTTCTGGCCCGTGGGTCCAAAATCATGAATTGGGTGCCTTCGTTTCGTTTCTGGCCCGTGGGTCCAAAATCATGAATTGGGTGCCTTCGTTTCGTTTCTGGCCCGTGGGTCCAAAATCATGAATTGGGTGCCTTCGTTTCGTTTCTGGCCCGTGGGTCCAAAATCATGAATTGGGTGCCTTCGTTTCGTTTCTGGCCCGTGGGTCCAAAATCATGAATTGGGTGCCTTCGTTTCGTTTCTGGCCCACATCACTATTGGGTCCGCCCTGAATCGGTGCATTAAATGGAACCCCGGCATGGTTTTTGGCACAGTTGTGAAACTGACCAAAACGAACTAAAACATCGCTATTGGGTCCAAAAACGTGAATTGGGTGCATTCGTTTCGTTTCTGGACGGAATCGGTGCATTATTTCCTTTCCGGCCCAAATCGGTGCATTAAATGGAACCTCGGCATGGTTTTCGGCACAGTTGTGAAACTGACCAAAACAAACTAAAACATCACTATTGGGCCCAAATTGGTGCATTAAATGGAATCCTAGAGTGGTTTTAGGCACAGTAATGAAACTGACCCAATCGAACAGAAACATCAATATTGGGTCCAAAAAAGGGGATGGGGTGCGTTCGTTCGTTTCTGGACCAAATCGGTGCTTTATTTCATTTCCGGCCCAAATCGGTGCATTAAATGGAACCCCGACATGGTTTTCGGCACAGAAACAAAACTGACCAAAACGAATGAAAACATCACTATTGGGTCCAAAAACGTGGATTGGGTGAGTTTGTTTCATTTGTGGACCGAATCGGGGCATCTTTTCATTTCTGCCCCGAATCGGTGCATTAAATGAGACCCTCGCATGGTTTTTGGCACAGTAACAAAACTGACCGAAACAAACCAAAACATCACTATTGGGTCCTAAAATGAGGATTGGGTGCGTTCATTTCATTTCTGGACCGAATCGGTGCAATGTTTCGTTTCTGGCCCGAATCGGTGCATTAAAGCAACCCCGGCATGCTTTTCGGCACCGTAACGAAAATGACCCAAACGAACCAAAACATCACTATTGGGTCCAAAAGCGTGGATTGGCTGTGTTCGTTCATTTCTGGACTGAATTGGTGCATCGTTTCGTTTCTGGCCCGAATCGGTGCATTAAAACAACCCCGACATGGTTTTCGGCAAAGTAATGAAACTGACCCAATCGAACCAAAACATCACTATTGGGTCCAAAAGCGTGGATTGGGTGCGTTCGTTCGTTTCTGGACTGAATCGATGCATCGTTTCGTTTGCGGTCCGAATCGGTGCATTAAAGCAACCCCGGCATGGTTTTTGGAACAGTTGTGAAACTGACCAAAACGAACTAAAACATCGCTATTGGGTTCGTTTCTGGTCCGAATCGGTGCATTAAAGCAACCCCGGCATGGTTTTTGGAACAGTTGTGAAACTGACCAAAACGAACTAAAACATCGCTATTGGGTTCGTTTCTGGTCCGAATCGGTGCATTAAAGCAACCCCGGCATGGTTTTTGGAACAGTTGTGAAACTGACCAAAACGAACTAAAACATCGCTATTGGGTTCGTTTCTGGTCCGAATCGGTGCATTAAAGCAACCCCGGCATGGTTTTTGGAACAGTTGTGAAACTGACCAAAACGAACTAAAACATCGCTATTGGGTTCGTTTCTGGTCCGAATCGGTGCATTAAAGCAACCCCGGCATTGTCTTCGGCACAGTAACGAAAATGATCCAAACGAACCAAAACATCACTATTGGGTCCAAAAGCGTGGATTGGGTGCGTTCGTTCGTTTCTGGACTGAATCGATGCATCGTTTCGTTTCCGGGCCGAATCGGTGCATTAAAGCAACCCCGGCATGGTTTTCGGCACAGTAATGAAACTGACCCAACTGAACCAAAACATCACTATTGGGTCCAAGAACATGGATTGGGTGCGTTCGTTCGTTTCTGGACCCAATCGGTGCATCATTTCCTTTCCGACCCGTATCGGTACATTAGAGCAACCCCGGCATGGTTTTCGGCACAGTAACAAAACTGACCCAATCAAACCAAAACGTCACTATTGGGTCCAAAAACGTGGATTGGGTGCGTTCGTTCGTTTCTGGACTGAATCGGTGCATCGTTTCATTTTCGGTCCGAATCGGTGCATTATAGCAACCCCGGCATGGTTTTCGGCACAGTAACGAAACTGACCCAAACGAACCAAAACATCACTATTGGGTCCAAAAGCGTGGATTGGGTCCGTTCGTTCGTTTCCTGACTGAATCGATGCATCGTTTCCTTTCCGGCCCATATCGGTGCATGAAAGCAACCCCAGCATGGTTTTCGGCACAGTAACGAAACTGATCCAATCGAACCAAAACATCACTATTGGGTCCAAAAACGTGGATTGGGTGCTTTCATTTCGTTTATGGAACGAATCGGAGCATTATTTCGTTTCCGGCCCAAATCGTGCGTTAAATGGAACCCCGGCATGGTTTTTGGCACAGTTGTTAAACTGACCAAAACGAACTAAAACATCGCTATTGGGTCCAAAAACGTGAATTGGGTGCATTCGTTTCGTTTCTGGACCGAATCGGTGCATTATTTCCTTTCCGGCCCAAATCGGTGCATTAAATGGAACCTCGGCATGGTTTTCGGCACAGTTGTGAAACTGACCAAAACAAACTAAAATATCACTATTGGGCCCAAATTGGTGCATTAAATCGAACCCTAGAGTGGTTTTAGGCACAGTAATGAAACTGACCCAATCGAACAGAAACATCAATATTGGGTTAAAAAAAGTGGAAAACCAAAACATCACTATTGGGTCCTAAAATGTGGATTGGAGACCCTCGCATGGTTTTTGGCACAGTAACGAAACTGACCGAAACAAACCAAAACATCACTATTGGGTCCTAAAATGTGGATTGGAGACCCTCGCATGGTTTTTGGCACAGTAACGAAACTGACCGAAACAAACCAAAACATCACTATTGGGTCCTAAAATGTGGATTGGAGACCCTCGCATGGTTTTTGGCACAGTAACGAAACTGACCGAAACAAACCAAAACATCACTATTGGGTCCTAAAATGTGGATTGGAGACCCTCGCATGGTTTTTGGCACAGTAACGAAACTGACCGAAACAAACCAAAACATCACTATTGGGTCCTAAAATGTGGATTGGAGACCCTCGCATGGTTTTTGGCACAGTAACGAAACTGACCGAAACAAACCAAAACATCACTATTGGGTCCTAAAATGTGGATTGGAGACCCTCGCATGGTTTTTGGCACAGTAACGAAACTGACCGAAACAAACCAAAACATCACTATTGGGTCCTAAAATGTGGATTGGAGACCCTCGCATGGTTTTTGGCACAGTAACGAAACTGACCGAAACAAACCAAAACATCACTATTGGGTCCTAAAATGTGGATTGGAGACCCTCGCATGGTTTTTGGCACAGTAACGAAACTGACCGAAACAAACCAAAACATCACTATTGGGTCCTAAAATGTGGATTGGAGACCCTCGCATGGTTTTTGGCACAGTAACGAAACTGACCGAAACAAACCAAAACATCACTATTGGGTCCTAAAATGTGGATTGGAGACCCTCGCATGGTTTTTGGCACAGTAACGAAACTGACCGAAACAAACCAAAACATCACTATTGGGTCCTAAAATGTGGATTGGAGACCCTCGCATGGTTTTTGGCACAGTAACGAAACTGACCGAAACAAACCAAAACATCACTATTGGGTCCTAAAATGTGGATTGGAGACCCTCGCATGGTTTTTGGCACAGTAACGAAACTGACCGAAACAAACCAAAACATCACTATTGGGTCCTAAAATGTGGATTGGAGACCCTCGCATGGTTTTTGGCACAGTAACGAAACTGACCGAAACAAACCAAAACATCACTATTGGGTCCTAAAATGTGGATTGGAGACCCTCGCATGGTTTTTGGCACAGTAACGAAACTGACCGAAACAAACCAAAACATCACTATTGGGTCCTAAAATGTGGATTGGAGACCCTCGCATGGTTTTTGGCACAGTAACGAAACTGACCGAAACAAACCAAAACATCACTATTGGGTCCTAAAATGTGGATTGGAGACCCTCGCATGGTTTTTGGCACAGTAACGAAACTGACCGAAACAAACCAAAACATCACTATTGGGTCCTAAAATGTGGATTGGAGACCCTCGCATGGTTTTTGGCACAGTAACGAAACTGACCGAAACAAACCAAAACATCACTATTGGGTCCTAAAATGTGGATTGGAGACCCTCGCATGGTTTTTGGCACAGTAACGAAACTGACCGAAACAAACCAAAACATCACTATTGGGTCCTAAAATGTGGATTGGAGACCCTCGCATGGTTTTTGGCACAGTAACGAAACTGACCGAAACAAACCAAAACATCACTATTGGGTCCTAAAATGTGGATTGGAGACCCTCGCATGGTTTTTGGCACAGTAACGAAACTGACCGAAACAAACCAAAACATCACTATTGGGTCCTAAAATGTGGATTGGAGACCCTCGCATGGTTTTTGGCACAGTAACGAAACTGACCGAAACAAACCAAAACATCACTATTGGGTCCTAAAATGTGGATTGGAGACCCTCGCATGGTTTTTGGCACAGTAACGAAACTGACCGAAACAAACCAAAACATCACTATTGGGTCCTAAAATGTGGATTGGAGACCCTCGCATGGTTTTTGGCACAGTAACGAAACTGACCGAAACAAACCAAAACATCACTATTGGGTCCTAAAATGTGGATTGGAGACCCTCGCATGGTTTTTGGCACAGTAACGAAACTGACCGAAACAAACCAAAACATCACTATTGGGTCCTAAAATGTGGATTGGAGACCCTCGCATGGTTTTTGGCACAGTAACGAAACTGACCGAAACAAACCAAAACATCACTATTGGGTCCTAAAATGTGGATTGGAGACCCTCGCATGGTTTTTGGCACAGTAACGAAACTGACCGAAACAAACCAAAACATCACTATTGGGTCCTAAAATGTGGATTGGAGACCCTCGCATGGTTTTTGGCACAGTAACGAAACTGACCGAAACAAACCAAAACATCACTATTGGGTCCTAAAATGTGGATTGGAGACCCTCGCATGGTTTTTGGCACAGTAACGAAACTGACCGAAACAAACCAAAACATCACTATTGGGTCCTAAAATGTGGATTGGAGACCCTCGCATGGTTTTTGGCACAGTAACGAAACTGACCGAAACAAACCAAAACATCACTATTGGGTCCTAAAATGTGGATTGGAGACCCTCGCATGGTTTTTGGCACAGTAACGAAACTGACCGAAACAAACCAAAACATCACTATTGGGTCCTAAAATGTGGATTGGAGACCCTCGCATGGTTTTTGGCACAGTAACGAAACTGACCGAAACAAACCAAAACATCACTATTGGGTCCTAAAATGTGGATTGGAGACCCTCGCATGGTTTTTGGCACAGTAACGAAACTGACCGAAACAAACCAAAACATCACTATTGGGTCCTAAAATGTGGATTGGAGACCCTCGCATGGTTTTTGGCACAGTAACGAAACTGACCGAAACAAACCAAAACATCACTATTGGGTCCTAAAATGTGGATTGGAGACCCTCGCATGGTTTTTGGCACAGTAACGAAACTGACCGAAACAAACCAAAACATCACTATTGGGTCCTAAAATGTGGATTGGAGACCCTCGCATGGTTTTTGGCACAGTAACGAAACTGACCGAAACAAACCAAAACATCACTATTGGGTCCTAAAATGTGGATTGGAGACCCTCGCATGGTTTTTGGCACAGTAACGAAACTGACCGAAACAAACCAAAACATCACTATTGGGTCCTAAAATGTGGATTGGAGACCCTCGCATGGTTTTTGGCACAGTAACGAAACTGACCGAAACAAACCAAAACATCACTATTGGGTCCTAAAATGTGGATTGGAGACCCTCGCATGGTTTTTGGCACAGTAACGAAACTGACCGAAACAAACCAAAACATCACTATTGGGTCCTAAAATGTGGATTGGAGACCCTCGCATGGTTTTTGGCACAGTAACGAAACTGACCGAAACAAACCAAAACATCACTATTGGGTCCTAAAATGTGGATTGGAGACCCTCGCATGGTTTTTGGCACAGTAACGAAACTGACCGAAACAAACCAAAACATCACTATTGGGTCCTAAAATGTGGATTGGAGACCCTCGCATGGTTTTTGGCACAGTAACGAAACTGACCGAAACAAACCAAAACATCACTATTGGGTCCTAAAATGTGGATTGGAGACCCTCGCATGGTTTTTGGCACAGTAACGAAACTGACCGAAACAAACCAAAACATCACTATTGGGTCCTAAAATGTGGATTGGAGACCCTCGCATGGTTTTTGGCACAGTAACGAAACTGACCGAAACAAACCAAAACATCACTATTGGGTCCTAAAATGTGGATTGGAGACCCTCGCATGGTTTTTGGCACAGTAACGAAACTGACCGAAACAAACCAAAACATCACTATTGGGTCCTAAAATGTGGATTGGAGACCCTCGCATGGTTTTTGGCACAGTAACGAAACTGACCGAAACAAACCAAAACATCACTATTGGGTCCTAAAATGTGGATTGGAGACCCTCGCATGGTTTTTGGCACAGTAACGAAACTGACCGAAACAAACCAAAACATCACTATTGGGTCCTAAAATGTGGATTGGAGACCCTCGCATGGTTTTTGGCACAGTAACGAAACTGACCCAATCGAACCAAAACATCACTATTGGGTCCAAGAACGTGGATTGGGTGCGTTCGTTGGTTCTGGACCGAATCGGTGCATCGTTTCCTTTCCGGCACATATTGGAGCATTAAAGCAACCCCGGCATGATTTTCGGCACTGTAACAAAACTGATCCAATCGAACCAAAACATCACTATTGGGTCCAAAAACGTGGATTGGGTGCGTTCATTACGTTTCTGGAACGAATCGGTGCATTATTTCGTTTCCGGCCCAAATCTGTGCGTTAAATGGAACCCCGGCATGGTTTTCAGCACAGTTGTGAACCTGACCAAAACGAACTAAAACATCACTATTGGGTCCAAAATCGTGAATTGGGTGCGTTCGTTTCGTTTCTGGACCGAATCGGTGCATTATTTCGTTTCCGGCCCAAATCGGTGCATTAAATGGAACCTCGGCATGGTTTCAGCACAGTAACGAAACTGACCAAAACAAACCAAAACATCACTATTGGGTCCAAAAACGTGGATTGAGCGCGTTTGTTTCGTTGCTGGACCGAATCAGTGCATCATTTCATTTTCGGCCCGAATCAGTGCATTGAATGCGACCCCGGCATGGTTTTCGCCCTGAATCGGTGCATTAAATGGAACCTCGGCATGGTTTTCGGCACAGTAACAAAACTGACCAAAATGAATCAAAACATCACTATTGGGTCCAAGAACTGTCTCTTATACACATCTAGATGTGTATAAGAGACAGCCACGTTTTTGGACCCAATAGTGATGTTTTGATTCATTTTGGTCAGTTTTGTTACTGTGCCGAAACTGTCTCTTATACACATCTAGATGTGTATAAGAGACAGTTTCGGCACAGTAACAAAACTGACCAAAATGAATCAAAACATCACTATTGGGTCCAAAAACGTGGATTGGGTGCATTCGTTAGTTTCTGGACTGAATCGGTGCATCGTTTCATTTCTGGCCCGAATCGGTGCATTAAAGCAACCCCGGCATGGTTTTCTGCACAGTAACGAAACTGAACAAAACAAACCAAAACATCACTATTGGGTCCAAAAAAGTGGATTGGGTGCGTTCGTTTAACGTCACTATTGGGTCCAAAAATGTGGATTAGGTGCGTTCGTTCGTTTCTGGACTGAATCGGTGCATCGTTTCATTTTCAGCCGAATCGGTGCATTAAAGCAACCCCGGCATTGTTTTCGGCACAGTAACGAAACTGATCCAATCGAACCAAAACGTCACTATTGGGTCCAAAAATGTGGATTAGGTGCGTTCGTTCGTTTCTGGACTGAATCGGTGCATCGTTTCATTTTCAGCCGAATCGGTGCATTAAAGCAACCCCGGCATGGTTTTCGGCGCAGTAACGAAACTGACCCAATCGAACCAAAACATCACTATTGGGTCCAAGAACGTGGATTGGGTGCGTTCGTTCATTCTGGACCGAATCGGTGCATCGTTTCCTTTCCGGCCCATATCGGTGCATTAAAGCAACCCCGGCATTGTTTTCGGCACAGTAACGAAACTGATCCAATCGAACCAAAACGTCACTATTGGGTCCAAAAATGTGGATTAGGTGCGTTCGTTCGTTTCTGGACTGAATCGGTGCATCGTTTCATTTTCAGCCGAATCGGTGCATTAAAGCAACCCCGGCATTGTTTTCGGCACAGTAACGAAACTGATCCAATCGAACCAAAACGTCACTATTGGGTCCAAAAATGTGGATTAGGTGCGTTCGTTCGTTTCTGGACTGAATCGGTGCATCGTTTCATTTTCAGCCGAATCGGTGCATTAAAGCAACCCCGGCATTGTTTTCGGCACAGTAACGAAACTGATCCAATCGAACCAAAACGTCACTATTGGGTCCAAAAATGTGGATTAGGTGCGTTCGTTCGTTTCTGGACTGAATCGGTGCATCGTTTCATTTTCAGCCGAATCGGTGCATTAAAGCAACCCCGGCATTGTTTTCGGCACAGTAACGAAACTGATCCAATCGAACCAAAACGTCACTATTGGGTCCAAAAATGTGGATTAGGTGCGTTCGTTCGTTTCTGGACTGAATCGGTGCATCGTTTCATTTTCAGCCGAATCGGTGCATTAAAGCAACCCCGGCATTGTTTTCGGCACAGTAACGAAACTGATCCAATCGAACCAAAACGTCACTATTGGGTCCAAAAATGTGGATTAGGTGCGTTCGTTCGTTTCTGGACTGAATCGGTGCATCGTTTCATTTTCAGCCGAATCGGTGCATTAAAGCAACCCCGGCATTGTTTTCGGCACAGTAACGAAACTGATCCAATCGAACCAAAACGTCACTATTGGGTCCAAAAATGTGGATTAGGTGCGTTCGTTCGTTTCTGGACTGAATCGGTGCATCGTTTCATTTTCAGCCGAATCGGTGCATTAAAGCAACCCCGGCATTGTTTTCGGCACAGTAACGAAACTGATCCAATCGAACCAAAACGTCACTATTGGGTCCAAAAATGTGGATTAGGTGCGTTCGTTCGTTTCTGGACTGAATCGGTGCATCGTTTCATTTTCAGCCGAATCGGTGCATTAAAGCAACCCCGGCATGGTTTTCGGCGCAGTAACGAAACTGACCCAATCGAACCAAAACATCACTATTGGGTCCAAGAACGTGGATTGGGTGCGTTCGTTCATTCTGGACCGAATCGGTGCATCGTTTCCTTTCCGGCCCATATCGGTGCATTAAAGCAACCCCGGCATTGTTTTCGGCACAGTAACGAAACTGATCCAATCGAACCAAAACGTCACTATTGGGTCCAAAAATGTGGATTAGGTGCGTTCGTTCGTTTCTGGACTGAATCGGTGCATCGTTTCATTTTCAGCCGAATCGGTGCATTAAAGCAACCCCGGCATTGTTTTCGGCACAGTAACGAAACTGATCCAATCGAACCAAAACGTCACTATTGGGTCCAAAAATGTGGATTAGGTGCGTTCGTTCGTTTCTGGACTGAATCGGTGCATCGTTTCATTTTCAGCCGAATCGGTGCATTAAAGCAACCCCGGCATTGTTTTCGGCACAGTAACGAAACTGATCCAATCGAACCAAAACGTCACTATTGGGTCCAAAAATGTGGATTAGGTGCGTTCGTTCGTTTCTGGACTGAATCGGTGCATCGTTTCATTTTCAGCCGAATCGGTGCATTAAAGCAACCCCGGCATTGTTTTCGGCACAGTAACGAAACTGATCCAATCGAACCAAAACGTCACTATTGGGTCCAAAAATGTGGATTAGGTGCGTTCGTTCGTTTCTGGACTGAATCGGTGCATCGTTTCATTTTCAGCCGAATCGGTGCATTAAAGCAACCCCGGCATTGTTTTCGGCACAGTAACGAAACTGATCCAATCGAACCAAAACGTCACTATTGGGTCCAAAAATGTGGATTAGGTGCGTTCGTTCGTTTCTGGACTGAATCGGTGCATCGTTTCATTTTCAGCCGAATCGGTGCATTAAAGCAACCCCGGCATTGTTTTCGGCACAGTAACGAAACTGATCCAATCGAACCAAAACGTCACTATTGGGTCCAAAAATGTGGATTAGGTGCGTTCGTTCGTTTCTGGACTGAATCGGTGCATCGTTTCATTTTCAGCCGAATCGGTGCATTAAAGCAACCCCGGCATTGTTTTCGGCACAGTAACGAAACTGATCCAATCGAACCAAAACGTCACTATTGGGTCCAAAAATGTGGATTAGGTGCGTTCGTTCGTTTCTGGACTGAATCGGTGCATCGTTTCATTTTCAGCCGAATCGGTGCATTAAAGCAACCCCGGCATGGTTTTCGGCGCAGTAACGAAACTGACCCAATCGAACCAAAACATCACTATTGGGTCCAAGAACGTGGATTGGGTGCGTTCGTTCATTCTGGACCGAATCGGTGCATCGTTTCCTTTCCGGCCCATATCGGTGCATTAAAGCAACCCCGGCATTGTTTTCGGCACAGTAACGAAACTGATCCAATCGAACCAAAACGTCACTATTGGGTCCAAAAATGTGGATTAGGTGCGTTCGTTCGTTTCTGGACTGAATCGGTGCATCGTTTCATTTTCAGCCGAATCGGTGCATTAAAGCAACCCCGGCATTGTTTTCGGCACAGTAACGAAACTGATCCAATCGAACCAAAACGTCACTATTGGGTCCAAAAATGTGGATTAGGTGCGTTCGTTCGTTTCTGGACTGAATCGGTGCATCGTTTCATTTTCAGCCGAATCGGTGCATTAAAGCAACCCCGGCATTGTTTTCGGCACAGTAACGAAACTGATCCAATCGAACCAAAACGTCACTATTGGGTCCAAAAATGTGGATTAGGTGCGTTCGTTCGTTTCTGGACTGAATCGGTGCATCGTTTCATTTTCAGCCGAATCGGTGCATTAAAGCAACCCCGGCATTGTTTTCGGCACAGTAACGAAACTGATCCAATCGAACCAAAACGTCACTATTGGGTCCAAAAATGTGGATTAGGTGCGTTCGTTCGTTTCTGGACTGAATCGGTGCATCGTTTCATTTTCAGCCGAATCGGTGCATTAAAGCAACCCCGGCATTGTTTTCGGCACAGTAACGAAACTGATCCAATCGAACCAAAACGTCACTATTGGGTCCAAAAATGTGGATTAGGTGCGTTCGTTCGTTTCTGGACTGAATCGGTGCATCGTTTCATTTTCAGCCGAATCGGTGCATTAAAGCAACCCCGGCATTGTTTTCGGCACAGTAACGAAACTGATCCAATCGAACCAAAACGTCACTATTGGGTCCAAAAATGTGGATTAGGTGCGTTCGTTCGTTTCTGGACTGAATCGGTGCATCGTTTCATTTTCAGCCGAATCGGTGCATTAAAGCAACCCCGGCATTGTTTTCGGCACAGTAACGAAACTGATCCAATCGAACCAAAACGTCACTATTGGGTCCAAAAATGTGGATTAGGTGCGTTCGTTCGTTTCTGGACTGAATCGGTGCATCGTTTCATTTTCAGCCGAATCGGTGCATTAAAGCAACCCCGGCATGGTTTTCGGCGCAGTAACGAAACTGACCCAATCGAACCAAAACATCACTATTGGGTCCAAGAACGTGGATTGGGTGCGTTCGTTCATTCTGGACCGAATCGGTGCATCGTTTCCTTTCCGGCCCATATCGGTGCATTAAAGCAACCCCGGCATTGTTTTCGGCACAGTAACGAAACTGATCCAATCGAACCAAAACGTCACTATTGGGTCCAAAAATGTGGATTAGGTGCGTTCGTTCGTTTCTGGACTGAATCGGTGCATCGTTTCATTTTCAGCCGAATCGGTGCATTAAAGCAACCCCGGCATTGTTTTCGGCACAGTAACGAAACTGATCCAATCGAACCAAAACGTCACTATTGGGTCCAAAAATGTGGATTAGGTGCGTTCGTTCGTTTCTGGACTGAATCGGTGCATCGTTTCATTTTCAGCCGAATCGGTGCATTAAAGCAACCCCGGCATTGTTTTCGGCACAGTAACGAAACTGATCCAATCGAACCAAAACGTCACTATTGGGTCCAAAAATGTGGATTAGGTGCGTTCGTTCGTTTCTGGACTGAATCGGTGCATCGTTTCATTTTCAGCCGAATCGGTGCATTAAAGCAACCCCGGCATTGTTTTCGGCACAGTAACGAAACTGATCCAATCGAACCAAAACGTCACTATTGGGTCCAAAAATGTGGATTAGGTGCGTTCGTTCGTTTCTGGACTGAATCGGTGCATCGTTTCATTTTCAGCCGAATCGGTGCATTAAAGCAACCCCGGCATTGTTTTCGGCACAGTAACGAAACTGATCCAATCGAACCAAAACGTCACTATTGGGTCCAAAAATGTGGATTAGGTGCGTTCGTTCGTTTCTGGACTGAATCGGTGCATCGTTTCATTTTCAGCCGAATCGGTGCATTAAAGCAACCCCGGCATTGTTTTCGGCACAGTAACGAAACTGATCCAATCGAACCAAAACGTCACTATTGGGTCCAAAAATGTGGATTAGGTGCGTTCGTTCGTTTCTGGACTGAATCGGTGCATCGTTTCATTTTCAGCCGAATCGGTGCATTAAAGCAACCCCGGCATTGTTTTCGGCACAGTAACGAAACTGATCCAATCGAACCAAAACGTCACTATTGGGTCCAAAAATGTGGATTAGGTGCGTTCGTTCGTTTCTGGACTGAATCGGTGCATCGTTTCATTTTCAGCCGAATCGGTGCATTAAAGCAACCCCGGCATGGTTTTCGGCGCAGTAACGAAACTGACCCAATCGAACCAAAACATCACTATTGGGTCCAAGAACGTGGATTGGGTGCGTTCGTTCATTCTGGACCGAATCGGTGCATCGTTTCCTTTCCGGCCCATATCGGTGCATTAAAGCAACCCCGGCATTGTTTTCGGCACAGTAACGAAACTGATCCAATCGAACCAAAACGTCACTATTGGGTCCAAAAATGTGGATTAGGTGCGTTCGTTCGTTTCTGGACTGAATCGGTGCATCGTTTCATTTTCAGCCGAATCGGTGCATTAAAGCAACCCCGGCATTGTTTTCGGCACAGTAACGAAACTGATCCAATCGAACCAAAACGTCACTATTGGGTCCAAAAATGTGGATTAGGTGCGTTCGTTCGTTTCTGGACTGAATCGGTGCATCGTTTCATTTTCAGCCGAATCGGTGCATTAAAGCAACCCCGGCATTGTTTTCGGCACAGTAACGAAACTGATCCAATCGAACCAAAACGTCACTATTGGGTCCAAAAATGTGGATTAGGTGCGTTCGTTCGTTTCTGGACTGAATCGGTGCATCGTTTCATTTTCAGCCGAATCGGTGCATTAAAGCAACCCCGGCATTGTTTTCGGCACAGTAACGAAACTGATCCAATCGAACCAAAACGTCACTATTGGGTCCAAAAATGTGGATTAGGTGCGTTCGTTCGTTTCTGGACTGAATCGGTGCATCGTTTCATTTTCAGCCGAATCGGTGCATTAAAGCAACCCCGGCATTGTTTTCGGCACAGTAACGAAACTGATCCAATCGAACCAAAACGTCACTATTGGGTCCAAAAATGTGGATTAGGTGCGTTCGTTCGTTTCTGGACTGAATCGGTGCATCGTTTCATTTTCAGCCGAATCGGTGCATTAAAGCAACCCCGGCATTGTTTTCGGCACAGTAACGAAACTGATCCAATCGAACCAAAACGTCACTATTGGGTCCAAAAATGTGGATTAGGTGCGTTCGTTCGTTTCTGGACTGAATCGGTGCATCGTTTCATTTTCAGCCGAATCGGTGCATTAAAGCAACCCCGGCATTGTTTTCGGCACAGTAACGAAACTGATCCAATCGAACCAAAACGTCACTATTGGGTCCAAAAATGTGGATTAGGTGCGTTCGTTCGTTTCTGGACTGAATCGGTGCATCGTTTCATTTTCAGCCGAATCGGTGCATTAAAGCAACCCCGGCATGGTTTTCGGCGCAGTAACGAAACTGACCCAATCGAACCAAAACATCACTATTGGGTCCAAGAACGTGGATTGGGTGCGTTCGTTCATTCTGGACCGAATCGGTGCATCGTTTCCTTTCCGGCCCATATCGGTGCATTAAAGCAACCCCGGCATTGTTTTCGGCACAGTAACGAAACTGATCCAATCGAACCAAAACGTCACTATTGGGTCCAAAAATGTGGATTAGGTGCGTTCGTTCGTTTCTGGACTGAATCGGTGCATCGTTTCATTTTCAGCCGAATCGGTGCATTAAAGCAACCCCGGCATTGTTTTCGGCACAGTAACGAAACTGATCCAATCGAACCAAAACGTCACTATTGGGTCCAAAAATGTGGATTAGGTGCGTTCGTTCGTTTCTGGACTGAATCGGTGCATCGTTTCATTTTCAGCCGAATCGGTGCATTAAAGCAACCCCGGCATTGTTTTCGGCACAGTAACGAAACTGATCCAATCGAACCAAAACGTCACTATTGGGTCCAAAAATGTGGATTAGGTGCGTTCGTTCGTTTCTGGACTGAATCGGTGCATCGTTTCATTTTCAGCCGAATCGGTGCATTAAAGCAACCCCGGCATTGTTTTCGGCACAGTAACGAAACTGATCCAATCGAACCAAAACGTCACTATTGGGTCCAAAAATGTGGATTAGGTGCGTTCGTTCGTTTCTGGACTGAATCGGTGCATCGTTTCATTTTCAGCCGAATCGGTGCATTAAAGCAACCCCGGCATTGTTTTCGGCACAGTAACGAAACTGATCCAATCGAACCAAAACGTCACTATTGGGTCCAAAAATGTGGATTAGGTGCGTTCGTTCGTTTCTGGACTGAATCGGTGCATCGTTTCATTTTCAGCCGAATCGGTGCATTAAAGCAACCCCGGCATTGTTTTCGGCACAGTAACGAAACTGATCCAATCGAACCAAAACGTCACTATTGGGTCCAAAAATGTGGATTAGGTGCGTTCGTTCGTTTCTGGACTGAATCGGTGCATCGTTTCATTTTCAGCCGAATCGGTGCATTAAAGCAACCCCGGCATTGTTTTCGGCACAGTAACGAAACTGATCCAATCGAACCAAAACGTCACTATTGGGTCCAAAAATGTGGATTAGGTGCGTTCGTTCGTTTCTGGACTGAATCGGTGCATCGTTTCATTTTCAGCCGAATCGGTGCATTAAAGCAACCCCGGCATGGTTTTCGGCGCAGTAACGAAACTGACCCAATCGAACCAAAACATCACTATTGGGTCCAAGAACGTGGATTGGGTGCGTTCGTTCATTCTGGACCGAATCGGTGCATCGTTTCCTTTCCGGCCCATATCGGTGCATTAAAGCAACCCCGGCATTGTTTTCGGCACAGTAACGAAACTGATCCAATCGAACCAAAACGTCACTATTGGGTCCAAAAATGTGGATTAGGTGCGTTCGTTCGTTTCTGGACTGAATCGGTGCATCGTTTCATTTTCAGCCGAATCGGTGCATTAAAGCAACCCCGGCATTGTTTTCGGCACAGTAACGAAACTGATCCAATCGAACCAAAACGTCACTATTGGGTCCAAAAATGTGGATTAGGTGCGTTCGTTCGTTTCTGGACTGAATCGGTGCATCGTTTCATTTTCAGCCGAATCGGTGCATTAAAGCAACCCCGGCATTGTTTTCGGCACAGTAACGAAACTGATCCAATCGAACCAAAACGTCACTATTGGGTCCAAAAATGTGGATTAGGTGCGTTCGTTCGTTTCTGGACTGAATCGGTGCATCGTTTCATTTTCAGCCGAATCGGTGCATTAAAGCAACCCCGGCATTGTTTTCGGCACAGTAACGAAACTGATCCAATCGAACCAAAACGTCACTATTGGGTCCAAAAATGTGGATTAGGTGCGTTCGTTCGTTTCTGGACTGAATCGGTGCATCGTTTCATTTTCAGCCGAATCGGTGCATTAAAGCAACCCCGGCATTGTTTTCGGCACAGTAACGAAACTGATCCAATCGAACCAAAACGTCACTATTGGGTCCAAAAATGTGGATTAGGTGCGTTCGTTCGTTTCTGGACTGAATCGGTGCATCGTTTCATTTTCAGCCGAATCGGTGCATTAAAGCAACCCCGGCATTGTTTTCGGCACAGTAACGAAACTGATCCAATCGAACCAAAACGTCACTATTGGGTCCAAAAATGTGGATTAGGTGCGTTCGTTCGTTTCTGGACTGAATCGGTGCATCGTTTCATTTTCAGCCGAATCGGTGCATTAAAGCAACCCCGGCATTGTTTTCGGCACAGTAACGAAACTGATCCAATCGAACCAAAACGTCACTATTGGGTCCAAAAATGTGGATTAGGTGCGTTCGTTCGTTTCTGGACTGAATCGGTGCATCGTTTCATTTTCAGCCGAATCGGTGCATTAAAGCAACCCCGGCATGGTTTTCGGCGCAGTAACGAAACTGACCCAATCGAACCAAAACATCACTATTGGGTCCAAGAACATGGATTGGGTGCGTTCGTTCGTTTTTGGTCCGAATCAATTGCATCGTTTCCTTTCCAACCCGTATCGGTACATTAGAGCAACCCCGGCATGGTTTTCGTCACAGTAACGAAACTGATCCAATCGAACCAAAACGTCACTATTGGGTCCAAAAATGTGGATTAGGTGCGTTCGTTCGTTTCTGGACTGAATCGGTGCATCGTTTCATTTTCAGCCGAATCGGTGCATTAAAGCAACCCCGGCATGGTTTTCGGCGCAGTAACGAAACTGACCCAATCGAACCAAAACATCACTATTGGGTCCAAGAACATGGATTGGGTGCGTTCGTTCGTTTTTGGTCCGAATCAATTGCATCGTTTCCTTTCCTACCCGTATCGGTACATTAGAGCAACCCCGGCATGGTTTTCGTCACAGTAACGAAACTGATCCAATCGAACCAAAACGTCACTATTGGGTCCAAAAATGTGGATTAGGTGCGTTCGTTCGTTTCTGGACTGAATAGTGCATCGTTTCATTTTCGGCCCGAATCGGTGCATTAAAGCAACCCCAACATGGTTTTCGGCACAGTAATGAAACTGACCCAATCAGACCAAAACGTCACTATTGGGTCCAAGAATGTGGATTGGGTGCGTTCGTTCGTTCTGGACCGAATCGGTGCATCGTTTCCTTTCCGGCCCATATCGGTGCATTAAAACAACCCCGGCATGGTTTTCGGCACAGTAACGAAACTGATCCAATCGAACCAAAACGTCACTATTGGGTCCAAAAATGTGGATTAGGTGCGTTCGTTCGTTTCTGGACTGAATCGGTGCATCGTTTCATTTCTGGCCCGAATCGGTGCATTAAAGCAACCCCGGCATGGTTTTCGGCACAGTAACGAAACTGATCCAATCGAACCAAAACGTCACTATTGGGTCCAAAAATGTGGATTAGGTGCGTTCGTTCGTTTCTGGACTGAATCGGTGCATCGTTTCCTTTCCGGCCCATATCGGTGCATTAAAGCAACCCCGGCATGGTTTTCGGCACAGTAACGAAACTGATCCAATCGAACCAAAACGTCACTATTGGGTCCAAAAATGTGGATTAGGTGCGTTCGTTCGTTTCTGGACTGAATCGGTGCATCGTTTCCTTTCCGGCCCATATCGGTGCATTAAAGCAACCCCGGCATGGTTTTCGGCGCAGTAACGAAACTGACCCAATCGAACCAAAACATCACTATTGGGTCCAAGAACGTGGATTGGGTGCGTTCGTTCATTCTGGACCGAATCGGTGCATCGTTTCCTTTCCGGCCCATATCGGTGCATTAAAGCAACCCCGGCATGGTTTTCGGCACAGTAACGAAACTGATCCAATCGAACCAAAACGTCACTATTGGGTCCAAAAATGTGGATTAGGTGCGTTCGTTCGTTTCTGGACTGAATCGGTGCATCGTTTCATTTTCAGCCGAATCGGTGCATTAAAGCAACCCCGGCATGGTTTTCGGCACAGTAACGAAACTGATCCAATCGAACCAAAACGTCACTATTGGGTCCAAAAATGTGGATTAGGTGCGTTCGTTCGTTTCTGGACTGAATCGGTGCATCGTTTCATTTTCAGCCGAATCGGTGCATTAAAGCAACCCCGGCATGGTTTTCGGCGCAGTAACGAAACTGACCCAATCGAACCAAAACATCACTATTGGGTCCAAGAACGTGGATTGGGTGCGTTCGTTCATTCTGGACCGAATCGGTGCATCGTTTCCTTTCCGGCCCATATCGGTGCATTAAAGCAACCCCGGCATGGTTTTCGGCACAGTAACGAAACTGATCCAATCGAACCAAAACGTCACTATTGGGTCCAAAAATGTGGATTAGGTGCGTTCGTTCGTTTCTGGACTGAATCGGTGCATCGTTTCATTTTCAGCCGAATCGGTGCATTAAAGCAACCCCGGCATGGTTTTCGGCACAGTAACGAAACTGATCCAATCGAACCAAAACGTCACTATTGGGTCCAAAAATGTGGATTAGGTGCGTTCGTTCGTTTCTGGACTGAATCGGTGCATCGTTTCATTTTCAGCCGAATCGGTGCATTAAAGCAACCCCGGCATGGTTTTCGGCGCAGTAACGAAACTGACCCAATCGAACCAAAACATCACTATTGGGTCCAAGAACGTGGATTGGGTGCGTTCGTTCATTCTGGACCGAATCGGTGCATCGTTTCCTTTCCGGCCCATATCGGTGCATTAAAGCAACCCCGGCATGGTTTTCGGCACAGTAACGAAACTGATCCAATCGAACCAAAACGTCACTATTGGGTCCAAAAATGTGGATTAGGTGCGTTCGTTCGTTTCTGGACTGAATCGGTGCATCGTTTCATTTTCAGCCGAATCGGTGCATTAAAGCAACCCCGGCATGGTTTTCGGCACAGTAACGAAACTGATCCAATCGAACCAAAACGTCACTATTGGGTCCAAAAATGTGGATTAGGTGCGTTCGTTCGTTTCTGGACTGAATCGGTGCATCGTTTCATTTTCAGCCGAATCGGTGCATTAAAGCAACCCCGGCATGGTTTTCGGCGCAGTAACGAAACTGACCCAATCGAACCAAAACATCACTATTGGGTCCAAGAACGTGGATTGGGTGCGTTCGTTCATTCTGGACCGAATCGGTGCATCGTTTCCTTTCCGGCCCATATCGGTGCATTAAAGCAACCCCGGCATGGTTTTCGGCACAGTAACGAAACTGATCCAATCGAACCAAAACGTCACTATTGGGTCCAAAAATGTGGATTAGGTGCGTTCGTTCGTTTCTGGACTGAATCGGTGCATCGTTTCATTTTCAGCCGAATCGGTGCATTAAAGCAACCCCGGCATGGTTTTCGGCACAGTAACGAAACTGATCCAATCGAACCAAAACGTCACTATTGGGTCCAAAAATGTGGATTAGGTGCGTTCGTTCGTTTCTGGACTGAATCGGTGCATCGTTTCATTTTCAGCCGAATCGGTGCATTAAAGCAACCCCGGCATGGTTTTCGGCGCAGTAACGAAACTGACCCAATCGAACCAAAACATCACTATTGGGTCCAAGAACGTGGATTGGGTGCGTTCGTTCATTCTGGACCGAATCGGTGCATCGTTTCCTTTCCGGCCCATATCGGTGCATTAAAGCAACCCCGGCATGGTTTTCGGCACAGTAACGAAACTGATCCAATCGAACCAAAACGTCACTATTGGGTCCAAAAATGTGGATTAGGTGCGTTCGTTCGTTTCTGGACTGAATCGGTGCATCGTTTCATTTTCAGCCGAATCGGTGCATTAAAGCAACCCCGGCATGGTTTTCGGCACAGTAACGAAACTGATCCAATCGAACCAAAACGTCACTATTGGGTCCAAAAATGTGGATTAGGTGCGTTCGTTCGTTTCTGGACTGAATCGGTGCATCGTTTCATTTTCAGCCGAATCGGTGCATTAAAGCAACCCCGGCATGGTTTTCGGCGCAGTAACGAAACTGACCCAATCGAACCAAAACATCACTATTGGGTCCAAGAACGTGGATTGGGTGCGTTCGTTCATTCTGGACCGAATCGGTGCATCGTTTCCTTTCCGGCCCATATCGGTGCATTAAAGCAACCCCGGCATGGTTTTCGGCACAGTAACGAAACTGATCCAATCGAACCAAAACGTCACTATTGGGTCCAAAAATGTGGATTAGGTGCGTTCGTTCGTTTCTGGACTGAATCGGTGCATCGTTTCATTTTCAGCCGAATCGGTGCATTAAAGCAACCCCGGCATGGTTTTCGGCACAGTAACGAAACTGATCCAATCGAACCAAAACGTCACTATTGGGTCCAAAAATGTGGATTAGGTGCGTTCGTTCGTTTCTGGACTGAATCGGTGCATCGTTTCATTTTCAGCCGAATCGGTGCATTAAAGCAACCCCGGCATGGTTTTCGGCGCAGTAACGAAACTGACCCAATCGAACCAAAACATCACTATTGGGTCCAAGAACGTGGATTGGGTGCGTTCGTTCATTCTGGACCGAATCGGTGCATCGTTTCCTTTCCGGCCCATATCGGTGCATTAAAGCAACCCCGGCATGGTTTTCGGCACAGTAACGAAACTGATCCAATCGAACCAAAACGTCACTATTGGGTCCAAAAATGTGGATTAGGTGCGTTCGTTCGTTTCTGGACTGAATCGGTGCATCGTTTCATTTTCAGCCGAATCGGTGCATTAAAGCAACCCCGGCATGGTTTTCGGCACAGTAACGAAACTGATCCAATCGAACCAAAACGTCACTATTGGGTCCAAAAATGTGGATTAGGTGCGTTCGTTCGTTTCTGGACTGAATCGGTGCATCGTTTCATTTTCAGCCGAATCGGTGCATTAAAGCAACCCCGGCATGGTTTTCGGCGCAGTAACGAAACTGACCCAATCGAACCAAAACATCACTATTGGGTCCAAGAACGTGGATTGGGTGCGTTCGTTCATTCTGGACCGAATCGGTGCATCGTTTCCTTTCCGGCCCATATCGGTGCATTAAAGCAACCCCGGCATGGTTTTCGGCGCAGTAACGAAACTGACCCAATCGAACCAAAACATCACTATTGGGTCCAAGAACGTGGATTGGGTGCGTTCGTTCATTCTGGACCGAATCGGTGCATCGTTTCCTTTCCGGCCCATATCGGTGCATTAAAGCAACCCCGGCATGGTTTTCGGCGCAGTAACGAAACTGACCCAATCGAACCAAAACATCACTATTGGGTCCAAGAACGTGGATTGGGTGCGTTCGTTCATTCTGGACCGAATCGGTGCATCGTTTCCTTTCCGGCCCATATCGGTGCATTAAAGCAACCCCGGCATGGTTTTCGGCGCAGTAACGAAACTGACCCAATCGAACCAAAACATCACTATTGGGTCCAAGAACGTGGATTGGGTGCGTTCGTTCATTCTGGACCGAATCGGTGCATCGTTTCCTTTCCGGCCCATATCGGTGCATTAAAGCAACCCCGGCATGGTTTTCGGCGCAGTAACGAAACTGACCCAATCGAACCAAAACATCACTATTGGGTCCAAGAACGTGGATTGGGTGCGTTCGTTCATTCTGGACCGAATCGGTGCATCGTTTCCTTTCCGGCCCATATCGGTGCATTAAAGCAACCCCGGCATGGTTTTCGGCGCAGTAACGAAACTGACCCAATCGAACCAAAACATCACTATTGGGTCCAAGAACGTGGATTGGGTGCGTTCGTTCATTCTGGACCGAATCGGTGCATCGTTTCCTTTCCGGCCCATATCGGTGCATTAAAGCAACCCCGGCATGGTTTTCGGCGCAGTAACGAAACTGACCCAATCGAACCAAAACATCACTATTGGGTCCAAGAACGTGGATTGGGTGCGTTCGTTCATTCTGGACCGAATCGGTGCATCGTTTCCTTTCCGGCCCATATCGGTGCATTAAAGCAACCCCGGCATGGTTTTCGGCGCAGTAACGAAACTGACCCAATCGAACCAAAACATCACTATTGGGTCCAAGAACGTGGATTGGGTGCGTTCGTTCATTCTGGACCGAATCGGTGCATCGTTTCCTTTCCGGCCCATATCGGTGCATTAAAGCAACCCCGGCATGGTTTTCGGCGCAGTAACGAAACTGACCCAATCGAACCAAAACATCACTATTGGGTCCAAGAACGTGGATTGGGTGCGTTCGTTCATTCTGGACCGAATCGGTGCATCGTTTCCTTTCCGGCCCATATCGGTGCATTAAAGCAACCCCGGCATGGTTTTCGGCGCAGTAACGAAACTGACCCAATCGAACCAAAACATCACTATTGGGTCCAAGAACGTGGATTGGGTGCGTTCGTTCATTCTGGACCGAATCGGTGCATCGTTTCCTTTCCGGCCCATATCGGTGCATTAAAGCAACCCCGGCATGGTTTTCGGCGCAGTAACGAAACTGACCCAATCGAACCAAAACATCACTATTGGGTCCAAGAACGTGGATTGGGTGCGTTCGTTCATTCTGGACCGAATCGGTGCATCGTTTCCTTTCCGGCCCATATCGGTGCATTAAAGCAACCCCGGCATGGTTTTCGGCGCAGTAACGAAACTGACCCAATCGAACCAAAACATCACTATTGGGTCCAAGAACGTGGATTGGGTGCGTTCGTTCATTCTGGACCGAATCGGTGCATCGTTTCCTTTCCGGCCCATATCGGTGCATTAAAGCAACCCCGGCATGGTTTTCGGCGCAGTAACGAAACTGACCCAATCGAACCAAAACATCACTATTGGGTCCAAGAACGTGGATTGGGTGCGTTCGTTCATTCTGGACCGAATCGGTGCATCGTTTCCTTTCCGGCCCATATCGGTGCATTAAAGCAACCCCGGCATGGTTTTCGGCGCAGTAACGAAACTGACCCAATCGAACCAAAACATCACTATTGGGTCCAAGAACGTGGATTGGGTGCGTTCGTTCATTCTGGACCGAATCGGTGCATCGTTTCCTTTCCGGCCCATATCGGTGCATTAAAGCAACCCCGGCATGGTTTTCGGCGCAGTAACGAAACTGACCCAATCGAACCAAAACATCACTATTGGGTCCAAGAACGTGGATTGGGTGCGTTCGTTCATTCTGGACCGAATCGGTGCATCGTTTCCTTTCCGGCCCATATCGGTGCATTAAAGCAACCCCGGCATGGTTTTCGGCGCAGTAACGAAACTGACCCAATCGAACCAAAACATCACTATTGGGTCCAAGAACGTGGATTGGGTGCGTTCGTTCATTCTGGACCGAATCGGTGCATCGTTTCCTTTCCGGCCCATATCGGTGCATTAAAGCAACCCCGGCATGGTTTTCGGCGCAGTAACGAAACTGACCCAATCGAACCAAAACATCACTATTGGGTCCAAGAACGTGGATTGGGTGCGTTCGTTCATTCTGGACCGAATCGGTGCATCGTTTCCTTTCCGGCCCATATCGGTGCATTAAAGCAACCCCGGCATGGTTTTCGGCGCAGTAACGAAACTGACCCAATCGAACCAAAACATCACTATTGGGTCCAAGAACGTGGATTGGGTGCGTTCGTTCATTCTGGACCGAATCGGTGCATCGTTTCCTTTCCGGCCCATATCGGTGCATTAAAGCAACCCCGGCATGGTTTTCGGCGCAGTAACGAAACTGACCCAATCGAACCAAAACATCACTATTGGGTCCAAGAACGTGGATTGGGTGCGTTCGTTCATTCTGGACCGAATCGGTGCATCGTTTCCTTTCCGGCCCATATCGGTGCATTAAAGCAACCCCGGCATGGTTTTCGGCGCAGTAACGAAACTGACCCAATCGAACCAAAACATCACTATTGGGTCCAAGAACGTGGATTGGGTGCGTTCGTTCATTCTGGACCGAATCGGTGCATCGTTTCCTTTCCGGCCCATATCGGTGCATTAAAGCAACCCCGGCATGGTTTTCGGCGCAGTAACGAAACTGACCCAATCGAACCAAAACATCACTATTGGGTCCAAGAACGTGGATTGGGTGCGTTCGTTCATTCTGGACCGAATCGGTGCATCGTTTCCTTTCCGGCCCATATCGGTGCATTAAAGCAACCCCGGCATGGTTTTCGGCGCAGTAACGAAACTGACCCAATCGAACCAAAACATCACTATTGGGTCCAAGAACGTGGATTGGGTGCGTTCGTTCATTCTGGACCGAATCGGTGCATCGTTTCCTTTCCGGCCCATATCGGTGCATTAAAGCAACCCCGGCATGGTTTTCGGCGCAGTAACGAAACTGACCCAATCGAACCAAAACATCACTATTGGGTCCAAGAACGTGGATTGGGTGCGTTCGTTCATTCTGGACCGAATCGGTGCATCGTTTCCTTTCCGGCCCATATCGGTGCATTAAAGCAACCCCGGCATGGTTTTCGGTAGACCAAAACAAACCAAAACATCACTATTGGGTCCAAAAATATGGATTGGGCGCGTTCGTTTCGTTGCTGGACCGAATCAGTGCATCGTTTCATTTTCGGCCCGAATCAGTGCATTAAATGCGACCCCGGCATGGTTTTAGCCCTGAATTGGTGCATTAAATGGAACCCTAGAGTGGTTTTAGGCACAGGAACGAAACAGACCCAATCGCACAGAAACATCAATATTGGGTCCAAAAAAGTGGATGGGCTGCGTTCGTTCGTTTCTGGACCGAATCGGTGCTTTATTTCATTTCCGGCCCAAATCGGTGCATTAAATGGAACCCCGACATGGTTTTCGGCACAGTAACAAAACTGACCAAAATGAATCAAAACATCACTATTGGGTCCAAAAACATGGATTGCGTGCATTCGTTCGTTTTTGGACTGAATCGGTGCATCGTTTCGTTTCTGGCCCGAATCGGTGCATTAAAGCAACCCCGGCATGGTTTTCGGCACAGTAACGAAACTGACCCAATCGAACCAAAACATCACTATTGGGGTCCAAGAACGTGGATTGGGTGCATTCGTTCGTTCTGGACCGAATCGGTGCATCGTTTCCTTTACGGCCCATATCGGTGCATTAAAGCAACCCCGGCATGATTTTCGGCACAGTAACAAAACTGATCCAATCGAACCAAAACATCACTATTGGGTCCAAAAACGTGAATTGGGTGCATTCGTTCATTCTGGACCGAATCGGTGCATCATTTCATTTTTGGCCCGAATCGGTGCATTAAAGCAACCCCGGCATGGTTTTCGGCGCAGTAACGAAACTGACCCAACAAGAACTGTCTCTTATACACATCTAGATGTGTATAAGAGACAGGAATCAGTGCATCGTTTCGTTTTCGGCCCGAATCAGTGCATTAAATGCGACCCCGGCATGGTTTTCGCCCTGAATCTTTCGGCACAGTACCGAAACTGACCAAAACAAACCAAAACATCACTATTGGGTCCAAAAACGTGGATTGGGCGCGTTCATTTCGTTGCTGGACCGAATCGGTGCATCGTTTCCTTTCCGGCCCATATCGGTGCACTAAAACAACCCCGGCATGGTTTTCGGTACAGTAACGAAAATGACCCAAATGAACCAAAACATCACTATTGGGTCCAAAAACGTGGATTGGGCGCGTTCATTTCGTTGCTGGACCGAATCAGTGCATCGTTTCGTTTTCGGCCCGAATCAGTGCATTAAATGCGACCCCGGCATGGTTTTCGCCCTGAATCGGTGCATTAAATGGAACCCTAGAGTGGTTTTAGGCACAGTAACGAAACAGACCCAATCGAACAGAAACATCAATATTGGGTCCAAAAAAGTGGATGGGGTGCGTTCGAATTCGTTCGTTTCTGGACTGAATCGGTGCATCGTTTCGTTTCCGGCCGAATCGGTGCATTAAAGCAACCCCGGCATGGTTTTCGGCATAGTAATGAAACTGACTCAATCGAACCAAAAAATCACTATTGGGTCCAAGAACATGGATTGGGTATGTTCGTTCGTTTCTGGACCGAATCGGTGCATCATTTCATTTCCGACCCGTATCGGTACATTAGAGCAACCCCGGCATGGTTTTCGGCACAGTAACGCAACTGATCCAATCAAACCAAAACGTCACTATTGGGTCCAAAAGAATGGATTGGGTATGTTCGTTCGTTTCTGGACTGAATCGGTGCATCGTTTCCTTTCCGGCTCATATCGGTGCATGAAAGCAACCCCGGCATGGTTTTCGGCACAATAACGAAACTGATCCAATCGAACAAAAACATCACTGTTGGGTCCAAAAGCGTGGATTGGGTCCGTTCGTTCGTTTCTGGACTAAATCGGTGCATCGTTTCCTTTCCGGCTCATATCGGTGCATGAAAGCAACCCCGGCATGGTTTTCGGCACAATAACGAAACTGATCCAATCGAACAAAAACATCACTATTGGGTCCAAAAACGTGGATTGGGTGTGTTCATTTCGTTTCAGGAACGAATCGGTGCTTTATTTCATTTCCGGCCCAAATCGGTGCATTAAATGGAACCCCGACATGGTTTTCGGCACAGTAATGAAACTGACCCAATCGAACCAAAACATCACTGTTGGGTCCAAGAACATGGATTGGGGGCGTTCGTTCATTTCTGGTCCGAATCGATTGCATCTTTTTCTTTCTGACCCGTATCGGTACATTAGCGCAACCCCGGCATGGTTTTCGGCACAGTAATGAAACTGACCCAATCGAACCAAAACATCACTGTTGGGTCCAAGAACATGGATTGGGGGCGTTCGTTCATTTCTGGTCCGAATCGATTGCATCTTTTTCTTTCTGACCCGTATCGGTACATTAGCGCAACCCCGGCATGGTTTTCGGCACAGTAATGAAACTGACCCAATCGAACCAAAACATCACTGTTGGGTCCAAGAACATGGATTGGGTGCGTTCGTTCATTTCTGGTCCGAATCGATTGCATCTTTTTCTTTCTGACCCGTATCGGTACATTAGAGCAACCCCGGCATGGTTTTCGGCACAATAACGAAACTGATCCAATCGAACCAAAACGTCACTATTGGGTCCAAAAATGTGGATTGGGTGGGTTCGTTCGTTTCTGGACTGAATCGGCGCATCGTTTCATTTTCGGCCCGAATCGGTGCATTAAAGCAACCCCGGCATGGTTTTCGGCGCAGTAACGAAACTGACCCAATTAGACCAAAACATCACTCTTGGGTCCAAGAATGTGGATTGGGTGCGTTCGTTCGTTCTGGACCGAATCGGTGCAGCGTTTCCTTTCCGGCCCATATCGGTGCATTAAAGCAACCCCGGCATGGTTTTCAGCACAGTAACGAAACTGATCCAATCGAACCAAAACATCACTATTGGGTCCAAAAACGTGGATTGCACCGTTCATTACGTTTCTGGAACGAATCGGAGCATTATTTCGTTTCCGGCCCAAATCTTGCGTTAAATGGAACCCCGGCATGGTTTTTGGCACAGTTGTGAAACTGACCAAAACGAACTAAAACATCATTATTGGGTCCAAAAACGTGAATTGGGTGCATTTGTTTCGTTTCTGGACCGAATCGGTGCATTATTTCTTTTTGGGCCCAAATCGGTGCATTAAATGGAACCTCGGCATGGTTTTCGGCACAGTTGTGAAACTGACCAAAACAAACTAAAACATCACTATTGGGCCAAAATTGGTGCATTAAAGGGAACCCTAGAGTGGTTTTAGGCACAGTAATGAAACTGACCCAATCGAACAGAAACATCAATATTGGGTCCAAAAAAGTGGATGGGGTGCGTTCGTTCGTTTCTGGACCAAATCGGTGCTTTATTTCATTTCCGGGCCAAATCGGTGCATTAAATGGAACCCCGACATGGTTTTCGGCCCAGAAACAAAACTGACCAAAACGAATCAAAACATCACTATTGGGTCCAAAAACGTGGATTGGGTGAGTTTGTTTCGTCGCTGGACCGAATCAGTGCATCGTTTCGTTTTCGGCCCAAATCAGTGCATTAAATGCGACCCCGGCATGGTTTTCGCCCTGAATCGGTGCATTAAATGGAACCCTAGAGTGGTTTTAGGCACAGTAACCGTATCGGTACATTAGAGCAACCCCGGCATGGTTTTCGGCACAGTAACGAAACTGACCCAAACAACCCAAAACATCACTATTGGGTCCTAAAATGTGGATTGGGTGCGTTCATTTCGTTTCTGGACCGAATCGGTGCAATGTTTCGTTTCTGGCCCGAATCGGTGCATTAAAGCAACCCCGGCATGGTTTTCGGCACAGTAACGAAACTGATCCAATCGAACCAAAACGTCACTATTGGGTCCAAAAATGTGGATTAGGTGCGTTCGTTCGTTTCTGGACTGAATCGGTGCATCGTTTCGTTTCTGGCCCGAATCGGTGCATTAAAGCAACCCCGGCATGGTTTTCGGCACAGTAACGAAACTGATCCAATCGAACCAAAACGTCACTATTGGGTCCAAAAATGTGGATTAGGTGCGTTCGTTCGTTTCTGGACTGAATCGGTGCATCGTTTCGTTTCTGGCCCGAATCGGTGCATTAAAGCAACCCCGGCATGGTTTTCGGCACAGTAACGAAACTGATCCAATCGAACCAAAACGTCACTATTGGGTCCAAAAATGTGGATTAGGTGCGTTCGTTCGTTTCTGGACTGAATCGGTGCATCGTTTCGTTTCTGGCCCGAATCGGTGCATTAAAGCAACCCCGGCATGGTTTTCGGCACAGTAACGAAACTG
The DNA here is from genome assembly GCA_900205405.1 of Echinochloa crus-galli. Taxonomy (NCBI): domain Eukaryota; kingdom Viridiplantae; phylum Streptophyta; class Magnoliopsida; order Poales; family Poaceae; genus Echinochloa; species Echinochloa crus-galli. Next base: position 97,594 of record OAMR01001124.1, on the reverse strand, counting down.
ATCCAATCGAACCAAAACGTCACTATTGGGTCCAAAAATGTGGATTAGGTGCGTTCGTTCGTTTCTGGACTGAATCGGTGCATCGTTTCGTTTCTGGCCCGAATCGGTGCATTAAAGCAACCCCGGCATGGTTTTCGGCACAGTAACGAAACTGATCCAATCGAACCAAAACGTCACTATTGGGTCCAAAAATGTGGATTAGGTGCGTTCGTTCGTTTCTGGACTGAATCGGTGCATCGTTTCGTTTCTGGCCCGAATCGGTGCATTAAAGCAACCCCGGCATGGTTTTCGGCACAGTAACGAAACTGATCCAATCGAACCAAAACGTCACTATTGGGTCCAAAAATGTGGATTAGGTGCGTTCGTTCGTTTCTGGACTGAATCGGTGCATCGTTTCATTTTCAGCCCGAATCGGTGCATTAAAGCAACCCCGGCATGGTTTTCGGCACAGTAACGAAACTGATCCAATCGAACCAAAACGTCACTATTGGGTCCAAAAATGTGGATTAGGTGCGTTCGTTCGTTTCTGGACTGAATCGGTGCATCGTTTCATTTTCAGCCCGAATCGGTGCATTAAAGCAACCCCGGCATGGTTTTCGGCACAGTAACGAAACTGATCCAATCGAACCAAAACGTCACTATTGGGTCCAAAAATGTGGATTAGGTGCGTTCGTTCGTTTCTGGACTGAATCGGTGCATCGTTTCATTTTCAGCCCGAATCGGTGCATTAAAGCAACCCCGGCATGGTTTTCGGCACAGTAACGAAACTGATCCAATCGAACCAAAACGTCACTATTGGGTCCAAAAATGTGGATTAGGTGCGTTCGTTCGTTTCTGGACTGAATCGGTGCATCGTTTCATTTTCAGCCCGAATCGGTGCATTAAAGCAACCCCGGCATGGTTTTCGGCACAGTAACGAAACTGATCCAATCGAACCAAAACGTCACTATTGGGTCCAAAAATGTGGATTAGGTGCGTTCGTTCGTTTCTGGACTGAATCGGTGCATCGTTTCATTTTCAGCCCGAATCGGTGCATTAAAGCAACCCCGGCATGGTTTTCGGCACAGTAACGAAACTGATCCAATCGAACCAAAACGTCACTATTGGGTCCAAAAATGTGGATTAGGTGCGTTCGTTCGTTTCTGGACTGAATCGGTGCATCGTTTCATTTTCAGCCCGAATCGGTGCATTAAAGCAACCCCGGCATGGTTTTCGGCACAGTAACGAAACTGATCCAATCGAACCAAAACGTCACTATTGGGTCCAAAAATGTGGATTAGGTGCGTTCGTTCGTTTCTGGACTGAATCGGTGCATCGTTTCATTTTCAGCCCGAATCGGTGCATTAAAGCAACCCCGGCATGGTTTTCGGCACAGTAACGAAACTGATCCAATCGAACCAAAACGTCACTATTGGGTCCAAAAATGTGGATTAGGTGCGTTCGTTCGTTTCTGGACTGAATCGGTGCATCGTTTCATTTTCAGCCCGAATCGGTGCATTAAAGCAACCCCGGCATGGTTTTCGGCACAGTAACGAAACTGATCCAATCGAACCAAAACGTCACTATTGGGTCCAAAAATGTGGATTAGGTGCGTTCGTTCGTTTCTGGACTGAATCGGTGCATCGTTTCATTTTCAGCCCGAATCGGTGCATTAAAGCAACCCCGGCATGGTTTTCGGCACAGTAACGAAACTGATCCAATCGAACCAAAACGTCACTATTGGGTCCAAAAATGTGGATTAGGTGCGTTCGTTCGTTTCTGGACTGAATCGGTGCATCGTTTCATTTTCAGCCCGAATCGGTGCATTAAAGCAACCCCGGCATGGTTTTCGGCACAGTAACGAAACTGATCCAATCGAACCAAAACGTCACTATTGGGTCCAAAAATGTGGATTAGGTGCGTTCGTTCGTTTCTGGACTGAATCGGTGCATCGTTTCATTTTCAGCCCGAATCGGTGCATTAAAGCAACCCCGGCATGGTTTTCGGCACAGTAACGAAACTGATCCAATCGAACCAAAACGTCACTATTGGGTCCAAAAATGTGGATTAGGTGCGTTCGTTCGTTTCTGGACTGAATCGGTGCATCGTTTCATTTTCAGCCCGAATCGGTGCATTAAAGCAACCCCGGCATGGTTTTCGGCACAGTAACGAAACTGATCCAATCGAACCAAAACGTCACTATTGGGTCCAAAAATGTGGATTAGGTGCGTTCGTTCGTTTCTGGACTGAATCGGTGCATCGTTTCATTTTCAGCCCGAATCGGTGCATTAAAGCAACCCCGGCATGGTTTTCGGCACAGTAACGAAACTGATCCAATCGAACCAAAACGTCACTATTGGGTCCAAAAATGTGGATTAGGTGCGTTCGTTCGTTTCTGGACTGAATCGGTGCATCGTTTCATTTTCAGCCCGAATCGGTGCATTAAAGCAACCCCGGCATGGTTTTCGGCACAGTAACGAAACTGATCCAATCGAACCAAAACGTCACTATTGGGTCCAAAAATGTGGATTAGGTGCGTTCGTTCGTTTCTGGACTGAATCGGTGCATCGTTTCATTTTCAGCCCGAATCGGTGCATTAAAGCAACCCCGGCATGGTTTTCGGCACAGTAACGAAACTGATCCAATCGAACCAAAACGTCACTATTGGGTCCAAAAATGTGGATTAGGTGCGTTCGTTCGTTTCTGGACTGAATCGGTGCATCGTTTCATTTTCAGCCCGAATCGGTGCATTAAAGCAACCCCGGCATGGTTTTCGGCGCAGTAACGAAACTGACCCAATCGAACCAAAACATCACTATTGGGTCCAAGAACGTGGATTGGGTGCGTTCGTTCATTCTGGACCGAATCGGTGCATCGTTTCCTTTCCGGCCCATATCGGTGCATTAAAGCAACCCCGGCATGGTTTTCGGCGCAGTAACGAAACTGACCCAATCGAACCAAAACATCACTATTGGGTCCAAGAACGTGGATTGGGTGCGTTCGTTCATTCTGGACCGAATCGGTGCATCGTTTCCTTTCCGGCCCATATCGGTGCATTAAAGCAACCCCGGCATGGTTTTCGGCGCAGTAACGAAACTGACCCAATCGAACCAAAACATCACTATTGGGTCCAAGAACGTGGATTGGGTGCGTTCGTTCATTCTGGACCGAATCGGTGCATCGTTTCCTTTCCGGCCCATATCGGTGCATTAAAGCAACCCCGGCATGGTTTTCGGCGCAGTAACGAAACTGACCCAATCGAACCAAAACATCACTATTGGGTCCAAGAACGTGGATTGGGTGCGTTCGTTCATTCTGGACCGAATCGGTGCATCGTTTCCTTTCCGGCCCATATCGGTGCATTAAAGCAACCCCGGCATGGTTTTCGGCGCAGTAACGAAACTGACCCAATCGAACCAAAACATCACTATTGGGTCCAAGAACGTGGATTGGGTGCGTTCGTTCATTCTGGACCGAATCGGTGCATCGTTTCCTTTCCGGCCCATATCGGTGCATTAAAGCAACCCCGGCATGGTTTTCGGCGCAGTAACGAAACTGACCCAATCGAACCAAAACATCACTATTGGGTCCAAGAACGTGGATTGGGTGCGTTCGTTCATTCTGGACCGAATCGGTGCATCGTTTCCTTTCCGGCCCATATCGGTGCATTAAAGCAACCCCGGCATGGTTTTCGGCGCAGTAACGAAACTGACCCAATCGAACCAAAACATCACTATTGGGTCCAAGAACGTGGATTGGGTGCGTTCGTTCATTCTGGACCGAATCGGTGCATCGTTTCCTTTCCGGCCCATATCGGTGCATTAAAGCAACCCCGGCATGGTTTTCGGCGCAGTAACGAAACTGACCCAATCGAACCAAAACATCACTATTGGGTCCAAGAACGTGGATTGGGTGCGTTCGTTCATTCTGGACCGAATCGGTGCATCGTTTCCTTTCCGGCCCATATCGGTGCATTAAAGCAACCCCGGCATGGTTTTCGGCGCAGTAACGAAACTGACCCAATCGAACCAAAACATCACTATTGGGTCCAAGAACGTGGATTGGGTGCGTTCGTTCATTCTGGACCGAATCGGTGCATCGTTTCCTTTCCGGCCCATATCGGTGCATTAAAGCAACCCCGGCATGGTTTTCGGCGCAGTAACGAAACTGACCCAATCGAACCAAAACATCACTATTGGGTCCAAGAACGTGGATTGGGTGCGTTCGTTCATTCTGGACCGAATCGGTGCATCGTTTCCTTTCCGGCCCATATCGGTGCATTAAAGCAACCCCGGCATGGTTTTCGGCGCAGTAACGAAACTGACCCAATCGAACCAAAACATCACTATTGGGTCCAAGAACGTGGATTGGGTGCGTTCGTTCATTCTGGACCGAATCGGTGCATCGTTTCCTTTCCGGCCCATATCGGTGCATTAAAGCAACCCCGGCATGGTTTTCGGCGCAGTAACGAAACTGACCCAATCGAACCAAAACATCACTATTGGGTCCAAGAACGTGGATTGGGTGCGTTCGTTCATTCTGGACCGAATCGGTGCATCGTTTCCTTTCCGGCCCATATCGGTGCATTAAAGCAACCCCGGCATGGTTTTCGGCGCAGTAACGAAACTGACCCAATCGAACCAAAACATCACTATTGGGTCCAAGAACGTGGATTGGGTGCGTTCGTTCATTCTGGACCGAATCGGTGCATCGTTTCCTTTCCGGCCCATATCGGTGCATTAAAGCAACCCCGGCATGGTTTTCGGCGCAGTAACGAAACTGACCCAATCGAACCAAAACATCACTATTGGGTCCAAGAACGTGGATTGGGTGCGTTCGTTCATTCTGGACCGAATCGGTGCATCGTTTCCTTTCCGGCCCATATCGGTGCATTAAAGCAACCCCGGCATGGTTTTCGGCGCAGTAACGAAACTGACCCAATCGAACCAAAACATCACTATTGGGTCCAAGAACGTGGATTGGGTGCGTTCGTTCATTCTGGACCGAATCGGTGCATCGTTTCCTTTCCGGCCCATATCGGTGCATTAAAGCAACCCCGGCATGGTTTTCGGCGCAGTAACGAAACTGACCCAATCGAACCAAAACATCACTATTGGGTCCAAGAACGTGGATTGGGTGCGTTCGTTCATTCTGGACCGAATCGGTGCATCGTTTCCTTTCCGGCCCATATCGGTGCATTAAAGCAACCCCGGCATGGTTTTCGGCGCAGTAACGAAACTGACCCAATCGAACCAAAACATCACTATTGGGTCCAAGAACGTGGATTGGGTGCGTTCGTTCATTCTGGACCGAATCGGTGCATCGTTTCCTTTCCGGCCCATATCGGTGCATTAAAGCAACCCCGGCATGGTTTTCGGCGCAGTAACGAAACTGACCCAATCGAACCAAAACATCACTATTGGGTCCAAGAACGTGGATTGGGTGCGTTCGTTCATTCTGGACCGAATCGGTGCATCGTTTCCTTTCCGGCCCATATCGGTGCATTAAAGCAACCCCGGCATGGTTTTCGGCGCAGTAACGAAACTGACCCAATCGAACCAAAACATCACTATTGGGTCCAAGAACGTGGATTGGGTGCGTTCGTTCATTCTGGACCGAATCGGTGCATCGTTTCCTTTCCGGCCCATATCGGTGCATTAAAGCAACCCCGGCATGGTTTTCGGCGCAGTAACGAAACTGACCCAATCGAACCAAAACATCACTATTGGGTCCAAGAACGTGGATTGGGTGCGTTCGTTCATTCTGGACCGAATCGGTGCATCGTTTCCTTTCCGGCCCATATCGGTGCATTAAAGCAACCCCGGCATGGTTTTCGGCGCAGTAACGAAACTGACCCAATCGAACCAAAACATCACTATTGGGTCCAAGAACGTGGATTGGGTGCGTTCGTTCATTCTGGACCGAATCGGTGCATCGTTTCCTTTCCGGCCCATATCGGTGCATTAAAGCAACCCCGGCATGGTTTTCGGCGCAGTAACGAAACTGACCCAATCGAACCAAAACATCACTATTGGGTCCAAGAACGTGGATTGGGTGCGTTCGTTCATTCTGGACCGAATCGGTGCATCGTTTCCTTTCCGGCCCATATCGGTGCATTAAAGCAACCCCGGCATGGTTTTCGGCGCAGTAACGAAACTGACCCAATCGAACCAAAACATCACTATTGGGTCCAAGAACGTGGATTGGGTGCGTTCGTTCATTCTGGACCGAATCGGTGCATCGTTTCCTTTCCGGCCCATATCGGTGCATTAAAGCAACCCCGGCATGGTTTTCGGCGCAGTAACGAAACTGACCCAATCGAACCAAAACATCACTATTGGGTCCAAGAACGTGGATTGGGTGCGTTCGTTCATTCTGGACCGAATCGGTGCATCGTTTCCTTTCCGGCCCATATCGGTGCATTAAAGCAACCCCGGCATGGTTTTCGGCGCAGTAACGAAACTGACCCAATCGAACCAAAACATCACTATTGGGTCCAAGAACGTGGATTGGGTGCGTTCGTTCATTCTGGACCGAATCGGTGCATCGTTTCCTTTCCGGCCCATATCGGTGCATTAAAGCAACCCCGGCATGGTTTTCGGCGCAGTAACGAAACTGACCCAATCGAACCAAAACATCACTATTGGGTCCAAGAACGTGGATTGGGTGCGTTCGTTCATTCTGGACCGAATCGGTGCATCGTTTCCTTTCCGGCCCATATCGGTGCATTAAAGCAACCCCGGCATGGTTTTCGGCGCAGTAACGAAACTGACCCAATCGAACCAAAACATCACTATTGGGTCCAAGAACGTGGATTGGGTGCGTTCGTTCATTCTGGACCGAATCGGTGCATCGTTTCCTTTCCGGCCCATATCGGTGCATTAAAGCAACCCCGGCATGGTTTTCGGCGCAGTAACGAAACTGACCCAATCGAACCAAAACATCACTATTGGGTCCAAGAACGTGGATTGGGTGCGTTCGTTCATTCTGGACCGAATCGGTGCATCGTTTCCTTTCCGGCCCATATCGGTGCATTAAAGCAACCCCGGCATGGTTTTCGGCGCAGTAACGAAACTGACCCAATCGAACCAAAACATCACTATTGGGTCCAAGAACGTGGATTGGGTGCGTTCGTTCATTCTGGACCGAATCGGTGCATCGTTTCCTTTCCGGCCCATATCGGTGCATTAAAGCAACCCCGGCATGGTTTTCGGCGCAGTAACGAAACTGACCCAATCGAACCAAAACATCACTATTGGGTCCAAGAACGTGGATTGGGTGCGTTCGTTCATTCTGGACCGAATCGGTGCATCGTTTCCTTTCCGGCCCATATCGGTGCATTAAAGCAACCCCGGCATGGTTTTCGGCGCAGTAACGAAACTGACCCAATCGAACCAAAACATCACTATTGGGTCCAAGAACGTGGATTGGGTGCGTTCGTTCATTCTGGACCGAATCGGTGCATCGTTTCCTTTCCGGCCCATATCGGTGCATTAAAGCAACCCCGGCATGGTTTTCGGCGCAGTAACGAAACTGACCCAATCGAACCAAAACATCACTATTGGGTCCAAGAACGTGGATTGGGTGCGTTCGTTCATTCTGGACCGAATCGGTGCATCGTTTCCTTTCCGGCCCATATCGGTGCATTAAAGCAACCCCGGCATGGTTTTCGGCGCAGTAACGAAACTGACCCAATCGAACCAAAACATCACTATTGGGTCCAAGAACGTGGATTGGGTGCGTTCGTTCATTCTGGACCGAATCGGTGCATCGTTTCCTTTCCGGCCCATATCGGTGCATTAAAGCAACCCCGGCATGGTTTTCGGCGCAGTAACGAAACTGACCCAATCGAACCAAAACATCACTATTGGGTCCAAGAACGTGGATTGGGTGCGTTCGTTCATTCTGGACCGAATCGGTGCATCGTTTCCTTTCCGGCCCATATCGGTGCATTAAAGCAACCCCGGCATGGTTTTCGGCGCAGTAACGAAACTGACCCAATCGAACCAAAACATCACTATTGGGTCCAAGAACGTGGATTGGGTGCGTTCGTTCATTCTGGACCGAATCGGTGCATCGTTTCCTTTCCGGCCCATATCGGTGCATTAAAGCAACCCCGGCATGGTTTTCGGCGCAGTAACGAAACTGACCCAATCGAACCAAAACATCACTATTGGGTCCAAGAACGTGGATTGGGTGCGTTCGTTCATTCTGGACCGAATCGGTGCATCGTTTCCTTTCCGGCCCATATCGGTGCATTAAAGCAACCCCGGCATGGTTTTCGGCGCAGTAACGAAACTGACCCAATCGAACCAAAACATCACTATTGGGTCCAAGAACGTGGATTGGGTGCGTTCGTTCATTCTGGACCGAATCGGTGCATCGTTTCCTTTCCGGCCCATATCGGTGCATTAAAGCAACCCCGGCATGGTTTTCGGCGCAGTAACGAAACTGACCCAATCGAACCAAAACATCACTATTGGGTCCAAGAACGTGGATTGGGTGCGTTCGTTCATTCTGGACCGAATCGGTGCATCGTTTCCTTTCCGGCCCATATCGGTGCATTAAAGCAACCCCGGCATGGTTTTCGGCGCAGTAACGAAACTGACCCAATCGAACCAAAACATCACTATTGGGTCCAAGAACGTGGATTGGGTGCGTTCGTTCATTCTGGACCGAATCGGTGCATCGTTTCCTTTCCGGCCCATATCGGTGCATTAAAGCAACCCCGGCATGGTTTTCGGCGCAGTAACGAAACTGACCCAATCGAACCAAAACATCACTATTGGGTCCAAGAACGTGGATTGGGTGCGTTCGTTCATTCTGGACCGAATCGGTGCATCGTTTCCTTTCCGGCCCATATCGGTGCATTAAAGCAACCCCGGCATGGTTTTCGGCGCAGTAACGAAACTGACCCAATCGAACCAAAACATCACTATTGGGTCCAAGAACGTGGATTGGGTGCGTTCGTTCATTCTGGACCGAATCGGTGCATCGTTTCCTTTCCGGCCCATATCGGTGCATTAAAGCAACCCCGGCATGGTTTTCGGCGCAGTAACGAAACTGACCCAATCGAACCAAAACATCACTATTGGGTCCAAGAACGTGGATTGGGTGCGTTCGTTCATTCTGGACCGAATCGGTGCATCGTTTCCTTTCCGGCCCATATCGGTGCATTAAAGCAACCCCGGCATGGTTTTCGGCGCAGTAACGAAACTGACCCAATCGAACCAAAACATCACTATTGGGTCCAAGAACGTGGATTGGGTGCGTTCGTTCATTCTGGACCGAATCGGTGCATCGTTTCCTTTCCGGCCCATATCGGTGCATTAAAGCAACCCCGGCATGGTTTTCGGCGCAGTAACGAAACTGACCCAATCGAACCAAAACATCACTATTGGGTCCAAGAACGTGGATTGGGTGCGTTCGTTCATTCTGGACCGAATCGGTGCATCGTTTCCTTTCCGGCCCATATCGGTGCATTAAAGCAACCCCGGCATGGTTTTCGGCGCAGTAACGAAACTGACCCAATCGAACCAAAACATCACTATTGGGTCCAAGAACGTGGATTGGGTGCGTTCGTTCATTCTGGACCGAATCGGTGCATCGTTTCCTTTCCGGCCCATATCGGTGCATTAAAGCAACCCCGGCATGGTTTTCGGCGCAGTAACGAAACTGACCCAATCGAACCAAAACATCACTATTGGGTCCAAGAACGTGGATTGGGTGCGTTCGTTCATTCTGGACCGAATCGGTGCATCGTTTCCTTTCCGGCCCATATCGGTGCATTAAAGCAACCCCGGCATGGTTTTCGGCGCAGTAACGAAACTGACCCAATCGAACCAAAACATCACTATTGGGTCCAAGAACGTGGATTGGGTGCGTTCGTTCATTCTGGACCGAATCGGTGCATCGTTTCCTTTCCGGCCCATATCGGTGCATTAAAGCAACCCCGGCATGGTTTTCGGCGCAGTAACGAAACTGACCCAATCGAACCAAAACATCACTATTGGGTCCAAGAACGTGGATTGGGTGCGTTCGTTCATTCTGGACCGAATCGGTGCATCGTTTCCTTTCCGGCCCATATCGGTGCATTAAAGCAACCCCGGCATGGTTTTCGGCGCAGTAACGAAACTGACCCAATCGAACCAAAACATCACTATTGGGTCCAAGAACGTGGATTGGGTGCGTTCGTTCATTCTGGACCGAATCGGTGCATCGTTTCCTTTCCGGCCCATATCGGTGCATTAAAGCAACCCCGGCATGGTTTTCGGCGCAGTAACGAAACTGACCCAATCGAACCAAAACATCACTATTGGGTCCAAGAACGTGGATTGGGTGCGTTCGTTCATTCTGGACCGAATCGGTGCATCGTTTCCTTTCCGGCCCATATCGGTGCATTAAAGCAACCCCGGCATGGTTTTCGGCGCAGTAACGAAACTGACCCAATCGAACCAAAACATCACTATTGGGTCCAAGAACGTGGATTGGGTGCGTTCGTTCATTCTGGACCGAATCGGTGCATCGTTTCCTTTCCGGCCCATATCGGTGCATTAAAGCAACCCCGGCATGGTTTTCGGCGCAGTAACGAAACTGACCCAATCGAACCAAAACATCACTATTGGGTCCAAGAACGTGGATTGGGTGCGTTCGTTCATTCTGGACCGAATCGGTGCATCGTTTCCTTTCCGGCCCATATCGGTGCATTAAAGCAACCCCGGCATGGTTTTCGGCGCAGTAACGAAACTGACCCAATCGAACCAAAACATCACTATTGGGTCCAAGAACGTGGATTGGGTGCGTTCGTTCATTCTGGACCGAATCGGTGCATCGTTTCCTTTCCGGCCCATATCGGTGCATTAAAGCAACCCCGGCATGGTTTTCGGCGCAGTAACGAAACTGACCCAATCGAACCAAAACATCACTATTGGGTCCAAGAACGTGGATTGGGTGCGTTCGTTCATTCTGGACCGAATCGGTGCATCGTTTCCTTTCCGGCCCATATCGGTGCATTAAAGCAACCCCGGCATGGTTTTCGGCGCAGTAACGAAACTGACCCAATCGAACCAAAACATCACTATTGGGTCCAAGAACGTGGATTGGGTGCGTTCGTTCATTCTGGACCGAATCGGTGCATCGTTTCCTTTCCGGCCCATATCGGTGCATTAAAGCAACCCCGGCATGGTTTTCGGCGCAGTAACGAAACTGACCCAATCGAACCAAAACATCACTATTGGGTCCAAGAACGTGGATTGGGTGCGTTCGTTCATTCTGGACCGAATCGGTGCATCGTTTCCTTTCCGGCCCATATCGGTGCATTAAAGCAACCCCGGCATGGTTTTCGGCGCAGTAACGAAACTGACCCAATCGAACCAAAACATCACTATTGGGTCCAAGAACGTGGATTGGGTGCGTTCGTTCATTCTGGACCGAATCGGTGCATCGTTTCCTTTCCGGCCCATATCGGTGCATTAAAGCAACCCCGGCATGGTTTTCGGCGCAGTAACGAAACTGACCCAATCGAACCAAAACATCACTATTGGGTCCAAGAACGTGGATTGGGTGCGTTCGTTCATTCTGGACCGAATCGGTGCATCGTTTCCTTTCCGGCCCATATCGGTGCATTAAAGCAACCCCGGCATGGTTTTCGGCGCAGTAACGAAACTGACCCAATCGAACCAAAACATCACTATTGGGTCCAAGAACGTGGATTGGGTGCGTTCGTTCATTCTGGACCGAATCGGTGCATCGTTTCCTTTCCGGCCCATATCGGTGCATTAAAGCAACCCCGGCATGGTTTTCGGCGCAGTAACGAAACTGACCCAATCGAACCAAAACATCACTATTGGGTCCAAGAACGTGGATTGGGTGCGTTCGTTCATTCTGGACCGAATCGGTGCATCGTTTCCTTTCCGGCCCATATCGGTGCATTAAAGCAACCCCGGCATGGTTTTCGGCGCAGTAACGAAACTGACCCAATCGAACCAAAACATCACTATTGGGTCCAAGAACGTGGATTGGGTGCGTTCGTTCATTCTGGACCGAATCGGTGCATCGTTTCCTTTCCGGCCCATATCGGTGCATTAAAGCAACCCCGGCATGGTTTTCGGCGCAGTAACGAAACTGACCCAATCGAACCAAAACATCACTATTGGGTCCAAGAACGTGGATTGGGTGCGTTCGTTCATTCTGGACCGAATCGGTGCATCGTTTCCTTTCCGGCCCATATCGGTGCATTAAAGCAACCCCGGCATGGTTTTCGGCGCAGTAACGAAACTGACCCAATCGAACCAAAACATCACTATTGGGTCCAAGAACGTGGATTGGGTGCGTTCGTTCATTCTGGACCGAATCGGTGCATCGTTTCCTTTCCGGCCCATATCGGTGCATTAAAGCAACCCCGGCATGGTTTTCGGCGCAGTAACGAAACTGACCCAATCGAACCAAAACATCACTATTGGGTCCAAGAACGTGGATTGGGTGCGTTCGTTCATTCTGGACCGAATCGGTGCATCGTTTCCTTTCCGGCCCATATCGGTGCATTAAAGCAACCCCGGCATGGTTTTCGGCGCAGTAACGAAACTGACCCAATCGAACCAAAACATCACTATTGGGTCCAAGAACGTGGATTGGGTGCGTTCGTTCATTCTGGACCGAATCGGTGCATCGTTTCCTTTCCGGCCCATATCGGTGCATTAAAGCAACCCCGGCATGGTTTTCGGCACAGTAACGAAAATGACCCAAACGAACCAAAACATCACTGTTGGGTCCAAAAGCGTGGAATTGGTGCGTTCGTTCATTTCTAGACTGAATCGGTGCATCGTTTTGTTTCCGGCCCGAATCGGTGCATTAAAGCAACCCCGGCATGGTTTTCGGCGCAGTAACGAAACTGACCCAATCGAACCAAAACATCACTATTGGGTCCAAGAACGTGGATTGGGTGGGTTCGTTCGTTCTGGACCGAATCGGTGCATCGTTTCCTTTTCGGCCCATATCGGTGCATTAACGCAACCCCGGCATGGTTTTCGGCACAGTAACGAAACTGATCCAATCAAACCAAAACATCACTATTGGGTCCAAAAACGTGGATTGGGTGCGTTCATTATGTTTATGGAACGAATCGGTGCATTATTTCGTTTCCGGCCCAAATCGGTGCGTTCAATGGAACCCCGGCATAGTTTTCGGCACAGTTGTGAAACTGACCAAAACAAACTAAAACATCACTATTGGGTCCAAAAACGTGAATTGGGTGCGTTCGTTTCGTTTCTGGACCGAATCGGTGCATCCCGGCATGGTTTTCGGCGCAGTAACGAAACTGACCCAATCGAACCAAAACATCACTATTGGGTCCAAGAATGTGGATTAGGTGCATTCATTCATTCTGGACCGAATCGGTCCATCGTTTCCTTTCCGGCCCATATCGGTGCATTAAAGCAACCCCGGCATGGTTTTCGGCGCAGTAACGAAACTGACCCAATCGAACCAAAACATCACTATTGGGTCCAAGAACGTGGATTGGGTGCGTTCGTTCATTCTGGACCGAATCGGTGCATCATTTCATTTTTCCAATCGAACAAAAACATCAATATTGGGTCAAAAAAAGTGGATGGGTGCGTTCGTTCGTTTATGGACCAAATCGGTGCTTTATTTCATTTCCGGCCCAAATCGGTGCATTAAATAGAACCCCGACATGGTTTTCGGCACAGTAACGAAACTGATCCAATCGAACCAAACCGTCACTATTGGGTCCAAAAATGTGGATTGGGTGCGTTCGTTCGTTTCTGGACTGAATCCGTGCATCGTTTCATTTTCGGCCCGAATCAGTGCATTAAATGCGACCCCGGCATGGTTTTCGCCCTGAGGTCCAAGAACGTGGATTGGGTGGGTTCGTTCGTTCTGGACCGAATCGGTGCATCGTTTCCTTTCCGGCCCATATCGGTGCATTAAAGCAACCCCGGCATCGTGAATTGGGTGCGTTCGTTTCGTTTCTGGACCGAATCGGTGCATCGTTTCCTTTCCGGCCCATATCGGTGCATTAAAGCAACCCCGGCATCGTGAATTGGGTGCGTTCGTTTCGTTTCTGGACCGAATCGGTGCATCGTTTCCTTTCCGGCCCATATCGGTGCATTAAAGCAACCCCGGCATCGTGAATTGGGTGCGTTCGTTTCGTTTCTGGACCGAATCGGTGCATCGTTTCCTTTCCGGCCCATATCGGTGCATTAAAGCAACCCCGGCATCGTGAATTGGGTGCGTTCGTTTCGTTTCTGGACCGAATCGGTGCATCGTTTCCTTTCCGGCCCATATCGGTGCATTAAAGCAACCCCGGCATCGTGAATTGGGTGCGTTCGTTTCGTTTCTGGACCGAATCGGTGCATCGTTTCCTTTCCGGCCCATATCGGTGCATTAAAGCAACCCCGGCATCGTGAATTGGGTGCGTTCGTTTCGTTTCTGGACCGAATCGGTGCATCGTTTCCTTTCCGGCCCATATCGGTGCATTAAAGCAACCCCGGCATCGTGAATTGGGTGCGTTCGTTTCGTTTCTGGACCGAATCGGTGCATCGTTTCCTTTCCGGCCCATATCGGTGCATTAAAGCAACCCCGGCATCGTGAATTGGGTGCGTTCGTTTCGTTTCTGGACCGAATCGGTGCATCGTTTCCTTTCCGGCCCATATCGGTGCATTAAAGCAACCCCGGCATCGTGAATTGGGTGCGTTCGTTTCGTTTCTGGACCGAATCGGTGCATCGTTTCCTTTCCGGCCCATATCGGTGCATTAAAGCAACCCCGGCATCGTGAATTGGGTGCGTTCGTTTCGTTTCTGGACCGAATCGGTGCATCGTTTCCTTTCCGGCCCATATCGGTGCATTAAAGCAACCCCGGCATCGTGAATTGGGTGCGTTCGTTTCGTTTCTGGACCGAATCGGTGCATCGTTTCCTTTCCGGCCCATATCGGTGCATTAAAGCAACCCCGGCATCGTGAATTGGGTGCGTTCGTTTCGTTTCTGGACCGAATCGGTGCATCGTTTCCTTTCCGGCCCATATCGGTGCATTAAAGCAACCCCGGCATCGTGAATTGGGTGCGTTCGTTTCGTTTCTGGACCGAATCGGTGCATCGTTTCCTTTCCGGCCCATATCGGTGCATTAAAGCAACCCCGGCATCGTGAATTGGGTGCGTTCGTTTCGTTTCTGGACCGAATCGGTGCATCGTTTCCTTTCCGGCCCATATCGGTGCATTAAAGCAACCCCGGCATCGTGAATTGGGTGCGTTCGTTTCGTTTCTGGACCGAATCGGTGCATCGTTTCCTTTCCGGCCCATATCGGTGCATTAAAGCAACCCCGGCATCGTGAATTGGGTGCGTTCGTTTCGTTTCTGGACCGAATCGGTGCATCGTTTCCTTTCCGGCCCATATCGGTGCATTAAAGCAACCCCGGCATCGTGAATTGGGTGCGTTCGTTTCGTTTCTGGACCGAATCGGTGCATCGTTTCCTTTCCGGCCCATATCGGTGCATTAAAGCAACCCCGGCATCGTGAATTGGGTGCGTTCGTTTCGTTTCTGGACCGAATCGGTGCATCGTTTCCTTTCCG
The DNA here is from genome assembly GCA_900205405.1 of Echinochloa crus-galli. Lineage (NCBI taxonomy): Eukaryota > Viridiplantae > Streptophyta > Magnoliopsida > Poales > Poaceae > Echinochloa > Echinochloa crus-galli. The sequence goes on along the minus strand of OAMR01001124.1, from coordinate 82,031 downwards.
GCCCATATCGGTGCATTAAAGCAACCCCGGCATCGTGAATTGGGTGCGTTCGTTTCGTTTCTGGACCGAATCGGTGCATCGTTTCCTTTCCGGCCCATATCGGTGCATTAAAGCAACCCCGGCATCGTGAATTGGGTGCGTTCGTTTCGTTTCTGGACCGAATCGGTGCATCGTTTCCTTTCCGGCCCATATCGGTGCATTAAAGCAACCCCGGCATCGTGAATTGGGTGCGTTCGTTTCGTTTCTGGACCGAATCGGTGCATCGTTTCCTTTCCGGCCCATATCGGTGCATTAAAGCAACCCCGGCATCGTGAATTGGGTGCGTTCGTTTCGTTTCTGGACCGAATCGGTGCATCGTTTCCTTTCCGGCCCATATCGGTGCATTAAAGCAACCCCGGCATCGTGAATTGGGTGCGTTCGTTTCGTTTCTGGACCGAATCGGTGCATCGTTTCCTTTCCGGCCCATATCGGTGCATTAAAGCAACCCCGGCATCGTGAATTGGGTGCGTTCGTTTCGTTTCTGGACCGAATCGGTGCATCGTTTCCTTTCCGGCCCATATCGGTGCATTAAAGCAACCCCGGCATCGTGAATTGGGTGCGTTCGTTTCGTTTCTGGACCGAATCGGTGCATCGTTTCCTTTCCGGCCCATATCGGTGCATTAAAGCAACCCCGGCATCGTGAATTGGGTGCGTTCGTTTCGTTTCTGGACCGAATCGGTGCATCGTTTCCTTTCCGGCCCATATCGGTGCATTAAAGCAACCCCGGCATCGTGAATTGGGTGCGTTCGTTTCGTTTCTGGACCGAATCGGTGCATCGTTTCCTTTCCGGCCCATATCGGTGCATTAAAGCAACCCCGGCATCGTGAATTGGGTGCGTTCGTTTCGTTTCTGGACCGAATCGGTGCATCGTTTCCTTTCCGGCCCATATCGGTGCATTAAAGCAACCCCGGCATCGTGAATTGGGTGCGTTCGTTTCGTTTCTGGACCGAATCGGTGCATCGTTTCCTTTCCGGCCCATATCGGTGCATTAAAGCAACCCCGGCATCGTGAATTGGGTGCGTTCGTTTCGTTTCTGGACCGAATCGGTGCATCGTTTCCTTTCCGGCCCATATCGGTGCATTAAAGCAACCCCGGCATCGTGAATTGGGTGCGTTCGTTTCGTTTCTGGACCGAATCGGTGCATCGTTTCCTTTCCGGCCCATATCGGTGCATTAAAGCAACCCCGGCATCGTGAATTGGGTGCGTTCGTTTCGTTTCTGGACCGAATCGGTGCATCGTTTCCTTTCCGGCCCATATCGGTGCATTAAAGCAACCCCGGCATCGTGAATTGGGTGCGTTCGTTTCGTTTCTGGACCGAATCGGTGCATCGTTTCCTTTCCGGCCCATATCGGTGCATTAAAGCAACCCCGGCATCGTGAATTGGGTGCGTTCGTTTCGTTTCTGGACCGAATCGGTGCATCGTTTCCTTTCCGGCCCATATCGGTGCATTAAAGCAACCCCGGCATCGTGAATTGGGTGCGTTCGTTTCGTTTCTGGACCGAATCGGTGCATCGTTTCCTTTCCGGCCCATATCGGTGCATTAAAGCAACCCCGGCATCGTGAATTGGGTGCGTTCGTTTCGTTTCTGGACCGAATCGGTGCATCGTTTCCTTTCCGGCCCATATCGGTGCATTAAAGCAACCCCGGCATCGTGAATTGGGTGCGTTCGTTTCGTTTCTGGACCGAATCGGTGCATCGTTTCCTTTCCGGCCCATATCGGTGCATTAAAGCAACCCCGGCATCGTGAATTGGGTGCGTTCGTTTCGTTTCTGGACCGAATCGGTGCATCGTTTCCTTTCCGGCCCATATCGGTGCATTAAAGCAACCCCGGCATCGTGAATTGGGTGCGTTCGTTTCGTTTCTGGACCGAATCGGTGCATCGTTTCCTTTCCGGCCCATATCGGTGCATTAAAGCAACCCCGGCATCGTGAATTGGGTGCGTTCGTTTCGTTTCTGGACCGAATCGGTGCATCGTTTCCTTTCCGGCCCATATCGGTGCATTAAAGCAACCCCGGCATCGTGAATTGGGTGCGTTCGTTTCGTTTCTGGACCGAATCGGTGCATCGTTTCCTTTCCGGCCCATATCGGTGCATTAAAGCAACCCCGGCATGCTGTCTCTTATACACATCTAGATGTGTATAAGAGACAGGTGCATTATTTCATTTTCGGCCCGAATCGGGGCATTAAATGGAACCCCGACATGGTTTTCGGCACAGTAACGAAACTGATCCAATCGAACCAAAACGTCACTATTAGGTCCAAAAATGTGGATTGGGTGCGTTCGTTCGTTTCTGGACTGAATCCGTGCATCGTTTCATTTTCGGCCTGAATCAGTGCATTAAAGCAACCCAGGCATGGTTTTCGGCACAGTAACGAAACTGATCCAATCGAACCAAAACGTCACTATTGGGTCCAAAAATGTGGATTAGGTGCGTTCGTTCGTTTCTGGACTGAATCGGTGCATCGTTTCATTTTCAGCCGAATCGGTGCATTAAAGCAACCCCGGCATGGTTTTCGGCGCAGTAACGAAACTGACCCAATCGAACCAAAACATCACTATTGGGTCCAAGAACGTGGATTGGGTGCGTTCGTTCATTCTGGACCGAATCGGTGCATCGTTTCCTTTCCGGCCCATATCGGTGCATTAAAGCAACCCCGGCATGGTTTTCGGCGCAGTAACGAAACTGACCCAATCGAACCAAAACATCACTATTGGGTCCAAGAACGTGGATTGGGATGCGTTCATTACATTTCTGGAACGAATCGGTGCATTATTTCGTTTCCGGCCCAAATCGGTGCGTTAAATGGAACCCGAGCATGGTTTTCGGCACAGTTGTGAAACTGACCAAAACGAACTAAAACATCACTATTGGGTCCAAAAACGTGAATTGGGTGCGTTCGTTTCGTTTCTGTACCGAATTGGTGCATTATTTCGTTTCCGGCCCAAATCGGTGCATTAAATGGAACCTCGGCATGGTTTTCGGCACAGTAACGAAACTGACCAAAACAAACCAAAACATCACTATTGGGTCCAAAATTGTGGATTGGGCGCGTTCGTTTCATTAATGGACCGAATCAGTGCATCGTTTCATTTTCGGCCCGAATCAGTGCATTAAATGCGACCCCGGCATGGTTTTCGCCCTGAATCGGTGCATTAAATGGAACCCTAGAGTGGTTTTAGGCACAGTAACGAAACTGACCCAATCGAACCAAAACATCACTATTGGGTCCAAGAACGTGGATTGGGTGCGTTCGTTCATTCTGGACCGAATCGGTGCATCGTTTCCTTTCCGGCCCATATCGGTGCATTAAAGCAACCCCGGCATGGTTTTCGGCGCAGTAACGAAACTGACCCAATCGAACCAAAACATCACTATTGGGTCCAAGAACGTGGATTGGGTGCGTTCGTTCATTCTGGACGTTTGTTCATTTCTGGACTGAATCGGTGCATCGTTTTGTTTCTGGCCCGAATCGGTGCATTAAATGCGACCCCGGTATGGTTTTCGCCCTAAATCGGTGCATTAAATGTGACCCCAGGATGTTTTCTGCCCCGGATCGGTGCATTAAATGAGACCCTCGCATGGTTTTTGGCACAGTAACGAAACTGGCCGAAACAAACCAAAACATCACTATTGGGTCCTAAAATGTGGATTGGGTGCGTTCATTTCATTTCTGGACCGAATCGGTGCAATGTTACGTTTCTGACCCAAATAGGTGCATTAAAGCAACCCCCGCATGGTTTTCGGCACAGTAACGAAACTGACCCAATCGAACCAAAACATCACTATTGGGTCCAAGAACGTGGATTGGGTGCGTTCGTTCATTCTGGACCGAATCGGTGCATCGTTTCCTTTCCGGCCCATATCGGTGCATTAAAGCAACCCCGGCATGGTTTTCGGCACAGTAATCAAACTGACCCAATCGAACCAAAATATCACTGTTGGGTCCAAGAACATGGATTGGGTGTGTTCATTCGTTTCTGGTCCGAATCGATTGCATCGTTTCCTTTCCGACCCGTGTCGGTACATTAAAGCAACCCCGGCATGGTTTTCGGCACAGTAACGAAACTCCAATCAAACCAAAACGTCACTATTGGGTCCAAAAATGTGGATTGGGTGCGTTCGTTCGTTTCTGGACTGAATCGGTGCATCGTTTCATTTTCGGCCTGAATCGGTGCATTGAAGCAACCCCGGCATGGTTTTCGGCATAGTAATGAAACTTACCCAATCGAACCAAAACATCACTATTGGGTCCAAGAACGTGGATTGGGTGCGTTCGTTCATTCTGGACCGAATCGGTGCATCGTTTCCTTTCCGGCCCATATCGGTGCATTAAAGCAACCCCGGCATGGTTTTCGGCGCAGTAACGAAACTGACCCAATCGAACCAAAACATCACTATTGGGTCCAAGAACATGGATTGGGTGCATTCGTTCATTCTGGACCGAATCGGTGCATCGTTTCCTTTCCGGCCCATATCGGTGCATTAAAGCAACCCCGGCATGGTTTTCGGCGCAGTAACGAAACTGACCCAATCGAACCAAAACATCACTATTGGGTCCAAGAACGTGGATTGGGTGCGTTCGTTCATTCTGGACCGAATCGGTGCATCGTTTCCTTTCCGGCCCATATCGGTGCATTAAAGCAACCCCGGCATGGTTTTCGGCGCAGTAACGAAACTGACCCAATCGAACCAAAACATCACTATTGGGTCCAAGAACGTGGATTGGGTGCGTTCGTTCATTCTGGACCGAATCGGTGCATCGTTTCGATTGGGTGAGTTTGTTTCGTTTGTGGACTAAATCGGGGCATCGTTTCATTTCTGCCCCGAATCGGTGCATTAAATGAGACCCTCGCATGGTTTTTGGCACAGTAACGAAACTGACTAAAACAAACCAAAACATCACTATTGGGTCCAAAAACGTGGATTGGGCGCGTTCGTTTCGTTGCTGGACCAAATCAGTGCATCGTTTCATTTTCGGCCCGAATCAGTGCATTAAATGCGACCCCGGCATGGTTTTCGGCATAGTAACGAAAATGACCCAAACGAACCAAAACATCACTATTGGGTCCAAAAGCGTGGATTGGGTGCGTTCGTTCGTTTCTGGACTGAATCGGTGCATCATTTCCTTTCCGACCCGTATCGGTACATTAGAGCAACCCCGGCATGGTTTTCGGTACAGTAACGAAACTGATCCAATCGAACAAAACCGTCACTATTGGGTCCAAAAACGTGGATTGGGTGCGTTCGTTCGTTTCTGGACTGAATCGGTGCATCGTTTCATTTTCGGCCCGAATAGGTGCATTAAAGCAACACCGGCATGGTTTTCGGCACAGTAACGAAACTGACCCAAACGAACCAAAACATCACTATTGGGTCCAAAAAAGTCGATTGGGCGCGTTCGTCTAGTTTCTGGACGAATCGGTGCATCGTTTCATTTCCGGCCCGGATCGGTGCATTAAATGCAACACCGGCATGGTTTTCGGCACAGTAACGAAACTGACCCAAACGAACCAAAACAAAACTATTGGGTCCAAAAATGTCGATTGGGCACGTTCGTTTCGTGCTGGACGAATCGGTGCATCGTTTCGTTTCGGGCCCGGATCGGTGCATTAAATGCAACACCGGCATGGTTTTCGGCACAGTAACGAAACTGACCCAAACGAACCAAAACAAAACTATTGGGTCCAAAAATGTCGATTGGGCACGTTCGTTTCGTGCTGGACGAATCGGTGCATCGTTTCGTTTCGGGCCCGGATCGGTGCATTAAATGCAACACCGGCATGGTTTTCGGCACAGTAACGAAACTGACCCAAACGAACCAAAACAAAACTATTGGGTCCAAAAATGTCGATTGGGCACGTTCGTTTCGTGCTGGACGAATCGGTGCATCGTTTCGTTTCGGGCCCGGATCGGTGCATTAAATGCAACACCGGCATGGTTTTCGGCACAGTAACGAAACTGACCCAAACGAACCAAAACAAAACTATTGGGTCCAAAAATGTCGATTGGGCACGTTCGTTTCGTGCTGGACGAATCGGTGCATCGTTTCGTTTCGGGCCCGGATCGGTGCATTAAATGCAACACCGGCATGGTTTTCGGCACAGTAACGAAACTGACCCAAACGAACCAAAACAAAACTATTGGGTCCAAAAATGTCGATTGGGCACGTTCGTTTCGTGCTGGACGAATCGGTGCATCGTTTCGTTTCGGGCCCGGATCGGTGCATTAAATGCAACACCGGCATGGTTTTCGGCACAGTAACGAAACTGACCCAAACGAACCAAAACAAAACTATTGGGTCCAAAAAAGTCGATTGGGCGCGTTCGTCTAGTTTCTGGACGAATCGGTGCATCGTTTCATTTCCGGCCCGGATCGGTGCATTAAATGCAACACCGGCATGGTTTTCGGCACAGTAACGAAACTGACCCAAACGAACCAAAACAAAACTATTGGGTCCAAAAAAGTCGATTGGGCGCGTTCGTTTAGTTTCTGGACGAATCGGTGCATCGTTTCATTTCCGGCCCGGATCGGTGCATTAAATGCAACACCGGCATGGTTTTCGGCACAGTAACGAAACTGACCCAAACGAACCAAAACAAAACTATTGGGTCCAAAAAAGTCGATTGGGTGCGTTTGTTTCATTTCTGGACGAATCGGTGCATCCTTTCATCTCCGGCCCGGATCGGTGCATTAAATGCAACACCGGCATGGTTTTCGGCACAGTAACGAAACTGACCCAAACGAACCAAAACAAAACTATTGGGTCCAAAAAAGTCGATTGGGTGCGTTCGTTTAGTTTCTGGACGAATCGGTGCATCGTTTCATTTCCGGCCCGGATCGGTGCATTAAATGCAACACCGGCATGGTTTTCGGCACAGTAACGAAACTGACCCAAACGAACCAAAACAAAACTATTGGGTCCAAAAAAGTCGATTGGGTGCGTTCGTTTAGTTTCTGGACGAATCGGTGCATCGTTTCATTTCCGGCCCGGATCGGTGCATTAAATGCAACACCGGCATGGTTTTCGGCACAGTAACGAAACTGACCCAAACGAACCAAAACAAAACTATTGGGTCCAAAAAAGTCGATTGGGTGCGTTCGTTTAGTTTCTGGACGAATCGGTGCATCGTTTCATTTCCGGCCCGGATCGGTGCATTAAATGCAACACCGGCATGGTTTTCGGCACAGTAACGAAACTGACCCAAACGAACCAAAACAAAACTATTGGGTCCAAAAAAGTCGATTGGGTGCGTTCGTTTAGTTTCTGGACGAATCGGTGCATCGTTTCATTTCCGGCCCGGATCGGTGCATTAAATGCAACACCGGCATGGTTTTCGGCACAGTAACGAAACTGACCCAAACGAACCAAAACAAAACTATTGGGTCCAAAAAAGTCGATTGGGTGCGTTTGTTTCATTTCTGGACGAATCGGTGCATCCTTTCATCTCCGGCCCGGATCGGTGCATTAAATGCAACACCGGCATGGTTTTCGGCACAGTAACGAAACTGACCCAAACGAACCAAAACAAAACTATTGGGTCCAAAAAAGTCGATTGGGTGCGTTTGTTTCATTTCTGGACGAATCGGTGCATCCTTTCATCTCCGGCCCGGATCGGTGCATTAAATGCAACACCGGCATGGTTTTCGGCACAGTAACGAAACTGACCCAAACGAACCAAAACAAAACTATTGGGTCCAAAAAAGTCGATTGGGCGCGTTCGTTTAGTTTCTGGACGAATCGGTGCATCGTTTCATTTCCGGCCCGGATCGGTGCATTAAATGCAACACCGGCATGGTTTTCGGCACAGTAACGAAACTGACCCAAACGAACCAAAACAAAACTATTGGGTCCAAAAAAGTCGATTGGGTGCGTTTGTTTCATTTCTGGACGAATCGGTGCATCCTTTCATCTCCGGCCCGGATCGGTGCATTAAATGCAACACCGGCATGGTTTTCGGCACAGTAACGAAACTGACCCAAACGAACCAAAACAAAACTATTGGGTCCAAAAAAGTCGATTGGGTGCGTTTGTTTCATTTCTGGACGAATCGGTGCATCCTTTCATCTCCGGCCCGGATCGGTGCATTAAATGCAACACCGGCATGGTTTTCGGCACAGTAACGAAACTGACCCAAACGAACCAAAACAAAACTATTGGGTCCAAAAAAGTCGATTGGGCGCGTTCGTTTAGTTTCTGGACGAATCGGTGCATCGTTTCATTTCCGGCCCGGATCGGTGCATTAAATGCAACACCGGCATGGTTTTCGGCACAGTAACGAAACTGACCCAAACGAACCAAAACAAAACTATTGGGTCCAAAAAAGTCGATTGGGTGCGTTTGTTTCATTTCTGGACGAATCGGTGCATCCTTTCATCTCCGGCCCGGATCGGTGCATTAAATGCAACACCGGCATGGTTTTCGGCACAGTAACGAAACTGACCCAAACGAACCAAAACAAAACTATTGGGTCCAAAAAAGTCGATTGGGTGCGTTTGTTTCATTTCTGGACGAATCGGTGCATCCTTTCATCTCCGGCCCGGATCGGTGCATTAAATGCAACACCGGCATGGTTTTCGGCACAGTAACGAAACTGACCCAAACGAACCAAAACAAAACTATTGGGTCCAAAAAAGTCGATTGGGCGCGTTCGTTTAGTTTCTGGACGAATCGGTGCATCGTTTCATTTCCGGCCCGGATCGGTGCATTAAATGCAACACCGGCATGGTTTTCGGCACAGTAACGAAACTGACCCAAACGAACCAAAACAAAACTATTGGGTCCAAAAAAGTCGATTGGGTGCGTTTGTTTCATTTCTGGACGAATCGGTGCATCCTTTCATCTCCGGCCCGGATCGGTGCATTAAATGCAACACCGGCATGGTTTTCGGCACAGTAACGAAACTGACCCAAACGAACCAAAACAAAACTATTGGGTCCAAAAAAGTCGATTGGGTGCGTTTGTTTCATTTCTGGACGAATCGGTGCATCCTTTCATCTCCGGCCCGGATCGGTGCATTAAATGCAACACCGGCATGGTTTTCGGCACAGTAACGAAACTGACCCAAACGAACCAAAACAAAACTATTGGGTCCAAAAAAGTCGATTGGGCGCGTTCGTTTAGTTTCTGGACGAATCGGTGCATCGTTTCATTTCCGGCCCGGATCGGTGCATTAAATGCAACACCGGCATGGTTTTCGGCACAGTAACGAAACTGACCCAAACGAACCAAAACAAAACTATTGGGTCCAAAAAAGTCGATTGGGTGCGTTTGTTTCATTTCTGGACGAATCGGTGCATCCTTTCATCTCCGGCCCGGATCGGTGCATTAAATGCAACACCGGCATGGTTTTCGGCACAGTAACGAAACTGACCCAAACGAACCAAAACAAAACTATTGGGTCCAAAAAAGTCGATTGGGTGCGTTTGTTTCATTTCTGGACGAATCGGTGCATCCTTTCATCTCCGGCCCGGATCGGTGCATTAAATGCAACACCGGCATGGTTTTCGGCACAGTAACGAAACTGACCCAAACGAACCAAAACAAAACTATTGGGTCCAAAAAAGTCGATTGGGCGCGTTCGTTTAGTTTCTGGACGAATCGGTGCATCGTTTCATTTCCGGCCCGGATCGGTGCATTAAATGCAACACCGGCATGGTTTTCGGCACAGTAACGAAACTGACCCAAACGAACCAAAACAAAACTATTGGGTCCAAAAAAGTCGATTGGGTGCGTTTGTTTCATTTCTGGACGAATCGGTGCATCCTTTCATCTCCGGCCCGGATCGGTGCATTAAATGCAACACCGGCATGGTTTTCGGCACAGTAACGAAACTGACCCAAACGAACCAAAACAAAACTATTGGGTCCAAAAAAGTCGATTGGGTGCGTTTGTTTCATTTCTGGACGAATCGGTGCATCCTTTCATCTCCGGCCCGGATCGGTGCATTAAATGCAACACCGGCATGGTTTTCGGCACAGTAACGAAACTGACCCAAACGAACCAAAACAAAACTATTGGGTCCAAAAAAGTCGATTGGGCGCGTTCGTTTAGTTTCTGGACGAATCGGTGCATCGTTTCATTTCCGGCCCGGATCGGTGCATTAAATGCAACACCGGCATGGTTTTCGGCACAGTAACGAAACTGACCCAAACGAACCAAAACAAAACTATTGGGTCCAAAAAAGTCGATTGGGTGCGTTTGTTTCATTTCTGGACGAATCGGTGCATCCTTTCATCTCCGGCCCGGATCGGTGCATTAAATGCAACACCGGCATGGTTTTCGGCACAGTAACGAAACTGACCCAAACGAACCAAAACAAAACTATTGGGTCCAAAAAAGTCGATTGGGTGCGTTTGTTTCATTTCTGGACGAATCGGTGCATCCTTTCATCTCCGGCCCGGATCGGTGCATTAAATGCAACACCGGCATGGTTTTCGGCACAGTAACGAAACTGACCCAAACGAACCAAAACAAAACTATTGGGTCCAAAAAAGTCGATTGGGCGCGTTCGTTTAGTTTCTGGACGAATCGGTGCATCGTTTCATTTCCGGCCCGGATCGGTGCATTAAATGCAACACCGGCATGGTTTTCGGCACAGTAACGAAACTGACCCAAACGAACCAAAACAAAACTATTGGGTCCAAAAAAGTCGATTGGGTGCGTTTGTTTCATTTCTGGACGAATCGGTGCATCCTTTCATCTCCGGCCCGGATCGGTGCATTAAATGCAACACCGGCATGGTTTTCGGCACAGTAACGAAACTGACCCAAACGAACCAAAACAAAACTATTGGGTCCAAAAAAGTCGATTGGGTGCGTTTGTTTCATTTCTGGACGAATCGGTGCATCCTTTCATCTCCGGCCCGGATCGGTGCATTAAATGCAACACCGGCATGGTTTTCGGCACAGTAACGAAACTGACCCAAACGAACCAAAACAAAACTATTGGGTCCAAAAAAGTCGATTGGGCGCGTTCGTTTAGTTTCTGGACGAATCGGTGCATCGTTTCATTTCCGGCCCGGATCGGTGCATTAAATGCAACACCGGCATGGTTTTCGGCACAGTAACGAAACTGACCCAAACGAACCAAAACAAAACTATTGGGTCCAAAAAAGTCGATTGGGTGCGTTTGTTTCATTTCTGGACGAATCGGTGCATCCTTTCATCTCCGGCCCGGATCGGTGCATTAAATGCAACACCGGCATGGTTTTCGGCACAGTAACGAAACTGACCCAAACGAACCAAAACAAAACTATTGGGTCCAAAAAAGTCGATTGGGTGCGTTTGTTTCATTTCTGGACGAATCGGTGCATCCTTTCATCTCCGGCCCGGATCGGTGCATTAAATGCAACACCGGCATGGTTTTCGGCACAGTAACGAAACTGACCCAAACGAACCAAAACAAAACTATTGGGTCCAAAAAAGTCGATTGGGCGCGTTCGTTTAGTTTCTGGACGAATCGGTGCATCGTTTCATTTCCGGCCCGGATCGGTGCATTAAATGCAACACCGGCATGGTTTTCGGCACAGTAACGAAACTGACCCAAACGAACCAAAACAAAACTATTGGGTCCAAAAAAGTCGATTGGGTGCGTTTGTTTCATTTCTGGACGAATCGGTGCATCCTTTCATCTCCGGCCCGGATCGGTGCATTAAATGCAACACCGGCATGGTTTTCGGCACAGTAACGAAACTGACCCAAACGAACCAAAACAAAACTATTGGGTCCAAAAAAGTCGATTGGGTGCGTTTGTTTCATTTCTGGACGAATCGGTGCATCCTTTCATCTCCGGCCCGGATCGGTGCATTAAATGCAACACCGGCATGGTTTTCGGCACAGTAACGAAACTGACCCAAACGAACCAAAACAAAACTATTGGGTCCAAAAAAGTCGATTGGGCGCGTTCGTTTAGTTTCTGGACGAATCGGTGCATCGTTTCATTTCCGGCCCGGATCGGTGCATTAAATGCAACACCGGCATGGTTTTCGGCACAGTAACGAAACTGACCCAAACGAACCAAAACAAAACTATTGGGTCCAAAAAAGTCGATTGGGTGCGTTTGTTTCATTTCTGGACGAATCGGTGCATCCTTTCATCTCCGGCCCGGATCGGTGCATTAAATGCAACACCGGCATGGTTTTCGGCACAGTAACGAAACTGACCCAAACGAACCAAAACAAAACTATTGGGTCCAAAAAAGTCGATTGGGTGCGTTTGTTTCATTTCTGGACGAATCGGTGCATCCTTTCATCTCCGGCCCGGATCGGTGCATTAAATGCAACACCGGCATGGTTTTCGGCACAGTAACGAAACTGACCCAAACGAACCAAAACAAAACTATTGGGTCCAAAAAAGTCGATTGGGCGCGTTCGTTTAGTTTCTGGACGAATCGGTGCATCGTTTCATTTCCGGCCCGGATCGGTGCATTAAATGCAACACCGGCATGGTTTTCGGCACAGTAACGAAACTGACCCAAACGAACCAAAACAAAACTATTGGGTCCAAAAAAGTCGATTGGGTGCGTTTGTTTCATTTCTGGACGAATCGGTGCATCCTTTCATCTCCGGCCCGGATCGGTGCATTAAATGCAACACCGGCATGGTTTTCGGCACAGTAACGAAACTGACCCAAACGAACCAAAACAAAACTATTGGGTCCAAAAAAGTCGATTGGGTGCGTTTGTTTCATTTCTGGACGAATCGGTGCATCCTTTCATCTCCGGCCCGGATCGGTGCATTAAATGCAACACCGGCATGGTTTTCGGCACAGTAACGAAACTGACCCAAACGAACCAAAACAAAACTATTGGGTCCAAAAAAGTCGATTGGGCGCGTTCGTTTAGTTTCTGGACGAATCGGTGCATCGTTTCATTTCCGGCCCGGATCGGTGCATTAAATGCAACACCGGCATGGTTTTCGGCACAGTAACGAAACTGACCCAAACGAACCAAAACAAAACTATTGGGTCCAAAAAAGTCGATTGGGTGCGTTTGTTTCATTTCTGGACGAATCGGTGCATCCTTTCATCTCCGGCCCGGATCGGTGCATTAAATGCAACACCGGCATGGTTTTCGGCACAGTAACGAAACTGACCCAAACGAACCAAAACAAAACTATTGGGTCCAAAAAAGTCGATTGGGTGCGTTTGTTTCATTTCTGGACGAATCGGTGCATCCTTTCATCTCCGGCCCGGATCGGTGCATTAAATGCAACACCGGCATGGTTTTCGGCACAGTAACGAAACTGACCCAAACGAACCAAAACAAAACTATTGGGTCCAAAAAAGTCGATTGGGCGCGTTCGTTTAGTTTCTGGACGAATCGGTGCATCGTTTCATTTCCGGCCCGGATCGGTGCATTAAATGCAACACCGGCATGGTTTTCGGCACAGTAACGAAACTGACCCAAACGAACCAAAACAAAACTATTGGGTCCAAAAAAGTCGATTGGGTGCGTTTGTTTCATTTCTGGACGAATCGGTGCATCCTTTCATCTCCGGCCCGGATCGGTGCATTAAATGCAACACCGGCATGGTTTTCGGCACAGTAACGAAACTGACCCAAACGAACCAAAACAAAACTATTGGGTCCAAAAAAGTCGATTGGGTGCGTTTGTTTCATTTCTGGACGAATCGGTGCATCCTTTCATCTCCGGCCCGGATCGGTGCATTAAATGCAACACCGGCATGGTTTTCGGCACAGTAACGAAACTGACCCAAACGAACCAAAACAAAACTATTGGGTCCAAAAAAGTCGATTGGGCGCGTTCGTTTAGTTTCTGGACGAATCGGTGCATCGTTTCATTTCCGGCCCGGATCGGTGCATTAAATGCAACACCGGCATGGTTTTCGGCACAGTAACGAAACTGACCCAAACGAACCAAAACAAAACTATTGGGTCCAAAAAAGTCGATTGGGTGCGTTTGTTTCATTTCTGGACGAATCGGTGCATCCTTTCATCTCCGGCCCGGATCGGTGCATTAAATGCAACACCGGCATGGTTTTCGGCACAGTAACGAAACTGACCCAAACGAACCAAAACAAAACTATTGGGTCCAAAAAAGTCGATTGGGTGCGTTTGTTTCATTTCTGGACGAATCGGTGCATCCTTTCATCTCCGGCCCGGATCGGTGCATTAAATGCAACACCGGCATGGTTTTCGGCACAGTAACGAAACTGACCCAAACGAACCAAAACAAAACTATTGGGTCCAAAAAAGTCGATTGGGCGCGTTCGTTTAGTTTCTGGACGAATCGGTGCATCGTTTCATTTCCGGCCCGGATCGGTGCATTAAATGCAACACCGGCATGGTTTTCGGCACAGTAACGAAACTGACCCAAACGAACCAAAACAAAACTATTGGGTCCAAAAAAGTCGATTGGGTGCGTTTGTTTCATTTCTGGACGAATCGGTGCATCCTTTCATCTCCGGCCCGGATCGGTGCATTAAATGCAACACCGGCATGGTTTTCGGCACAGTAACGAAACTGACCCAAACGAACCAAAACAAAACTATTGGGTCCAAAAAAGTCGATTGGGTGCGTTTGTTTCATTTCTGGACGAATCGGTGCATCCTTTCATCTCCGGCCCGGATCGGTGCATTAAATGCAACACCGGCATGGTTTTCGGCACAGTAACGAAACTGACCCAAACGAACCAAAACAAAACTATTGGGTCCAAAAAAGTCGATTGGGCGCGTTCGTTTAGTTTCTGGACGAATCGGTGCATCGTTTCATTTCCGGCCCGGATCGGTGCATTAAATGCAACACCGGCATGGTTTTCGGCACAGTAACGAAACTGACCCAAACGAACCAAAACAAAACTATTGGGTCCAAAAAAGTCGATTGGGTGCGTTTGTTTCATTTCTGGACGAATCGGTGCATCCTTTCATCTCCGGCCCGGATCGGTGCATTAAATGCAACACCGGCATGGTTTTCGGCACAGTAACGAAACTGACCCAAACGAACCAAAACAAAACTATTGGGTCCAAAAAAGTCGATTGGGTGCGTTTGTTTCATTTCTGGACGAATCGGTGCATCCTTTCATCTCCGGCCCGGATCGGTGCATTAAATGCAACACCGGCATGGTTTTCGGCACAGTAACGAAACTGACCCAAACGAACCAAAACAAAACTATTGGGTCCAAAAAAGTCGATTGGGCGCGTTCGTTTAGTTTCTGGACGAATCGGTGCATCGTTTCATTTCCGGCCCGGATCGGTGCATTAAATGCAACACCGGCATGGTTTTCGGCACAGTAACGAAACTGACCCAAACGAACCAAAACAAAACTATTGGGTCCAAAAAAGTCGATTGGGTGCGTTTGTTTCATTTCTGGACGAATCGGTGCATCCTTTCATCTCCGGCCCGGATCGGTGCATTAAATGCAACACCGGCATGGTTTTCGGCACAGTAACGAAACTGACCCAAACGAACCAAAACAAAACTATTGGGTCCAAAAAAGTCGATTGGGTGCGTTTGTTTCATTTCTGGACGAATCGGTGCATCCTTTCATCTCCGGCCCGGATCGGTGCATTAAATGCAACACCGGCATGGTTTTCGGCACAGTAACGAAACTGACCCAAACGAACCAAAACAAAACTATTGGGTCCAAAAAAGTCGATTGGGCGCGTTCGTTTAGTTTCTGGACGAATCGGTGCATCGTTTCATTTCCGGCCCGGATCGGTGCATTAAATGCAACACCGGCATGGTTTTCGGCACAGTAACGAAACTGACCCAAACGAACCAAAACAAAACTATTGGGTCCAAAAAAGTCGATTGGGTGCGTTTGTTTCATTTCTGGACGAATCGGTGCATCCTTTCATCTCCGGCCCGGATCGGTGCATTAAATGCAACACCGGCATGGTTTTCGGCACAGTAACGAAACTGACCCAAACGAACCAAAACAAAACTATTGGGTCCAAAAAAGTCGATTGGGTGCGTTTGTTTCATTTCTGGACGAATCGGTGCATCCTTTCATCTCCGGCCCGGATCGGTGCATTAAATGCAACACCGGCATGGTTTTCGGCACAGTAACGAAACTGACCCAAACGAACCAAAACAAAACTATTGGGTCCAAAAAAGTCGATTGGGCGCGTTCGTTTAGTTTCTGGACGAATCGGTGCATCGTTTCATTTCCGGCCCGGATCGGTGCATTAAATGCAACACCGGCATGGTTTTCGGCACAGTAACGAAACTGACCCAAACGAACCAAAACAAAACTATTGGGTCCAAAAAAGTCGATTGGGTGCGTTTGTTTCATTTCTGGACGAATCGGTGCATCCTTTCATCTCCGGCCCGGATCGGTGCATTAAATGCAACACCGGCATGGTTTTCGGCACAGTAACGAAACTGACCCAAACGAACCAAAACAAAACTATTGGGTCCAAAAAAGTCGATTGGGTGCGTTTGTTTCATTTCTGGACGAATCGGTGCATCCTTTCATCTCCGGCCCGGATCGGTGCATTAAATGCAACACCGGCATGGTTTTCGGCACAGTAACGAAACTGACCCAAACGAACCAAAACAAAACTATTGGGTCCAAAAAAGTCGATTGGGCGCGTTCGTTTAGTTTCTGGACGAATCGGTGCATCGTTTCATTTCCGGCCCGGATCGGTGCATTAAATGCAACACCGGCATGGTTTTCGGCACAGTAACGAAACTGACCCAAACGAACCAAAACAAAACTATTGGGTCCAAAAAAGTCGATTGGGTGCGTTTGTTTCATTTCTGGACGAATCGGTGCATCCTTTCATCTCCGGCCCGGATCGGTGCATTAAATGCAACACCGGCATGGTTTTCGGCACAGTAACGAAACTGACCCAAACGAACCAAAACAAAACTATTGGGTCCAAAAAAGTCGATTGGGTGCGTTTGTTTCATTTCTGGACGAATCGGTGCATCCTTTCATCTCCGGCCCGGATCGGTGCATTAAATGCAACACCGGCATGGTTTTCGGCACAGTAACGAAACTGACCCAAACGAACCAAAACAAAACTATTGGGTCCAAAAAAGTCGATTGGGCGCGTTCGTTTAGTTTCTGGACGAATCGGTGCATCGTTTCATTTCCGGCCCGGATCGGTGCATTAAATGCAACACCGGCATGGTTTTCGGCACAGTAACGAAACTGACCCAAACGAACCAAAACAAAACTATTGGGTCCAAAAAAGTCGATTGGGTGCGTTTGTTTCATTTCTGGACGAATCGGTGCATCCTTTCATCTCCGGCCCGGATCGGTGCATTAAATGCAACACCGGCATGGTTTTCGGCACAGTAACGAAACTGACCCAAACGAACCAAAACAAAACTATTGGGTCCAAAAAAGTCGATTGGGTGCGTTTGTTTCATTTCTGGACGAATCGGTGCATCCTTTCATCTCCGGCCCGGATCGGTGCATTAAATGCAACACCGGCATGGTTTTCGGCACAGTAACGAAACTGACCCAAACGAACCAAAACAAAACTATTGGGTCCAAAAAAGTCGATTGGGCGCGTTCGTTTAGTTTCTGGACGAATCGGTGCATCGTTTCATTTCCGGCCCGGATCGGTGCATTAAATGCAACACCGGCATGGTTTTCGGCACAGTAACGAAACTGACCCAAACGAACCAAAACAAAACTATTGGGTCCAAAAAAGTCGATTGGGTGCGTTTGTTTCATTTCTGGACGAATCGGTGCATCCTTTCATCTCCGGCCCGGATCGGTGCATTAAATGCAACACCGGCATGGTTTTCGGCACAGTAACGAAACTGACCCAAACGAACCAAAACAAAACTATTGGGTCCAAAAAAGTCGATTGGGTGCGTTTGTTTCATTTCTGGACGAATCGGTGCATCCTTTCATCTCCGGCCCGGATCGGTGCATTAAATGCAACACCGGCATGGTTTTCGGCACAGTAACGAAACTGACCCAAACGAACCAAAACAAAACTATTGGGTCCAAAAAAGTCGATTGGGCGCGTTCGTTTAGTTTCTGGACGAATCGGTGCATCGTTTCATTTCCGGCCCGGATCGGTGCATTAAATGCAACACCGGCATGGTTTTCGGCACAGTAACGAAACTGACCCAAACGAACCAAAACAAAACTATTGGGTCCAAAAAAGTCGATTGGGTGCGTTTGTTTCATTTCTGGACGAATCGGTGCATCCTTTCATCTCCGGCCCGGATCGGTGCATTAAATGCAACACCGGCATGGTTTTCGGCACAGTAACGAAACTGACCCAAACGAACCAAAACAAAACTATTGGGTCCAAAAAAGTCGATTGGGTGCGTTTGTTTCATTTCTGGACGAATCGGTGCATCCTTTCATCTCCGGCCCGGATCGGTGCATTAAATGCAACACCGGCATGGTTTTCGGCACAGTAACGAAACTGACCCAAACGAACCAAAACAAAACTATTGGGTCCAAAAAAGTCGATTGGGCGCGTTCGTTTAGTTTCTGGACGAATCGGTGCATCGTTTCATTTCCGGCCCGGATCGGTGCATTAAATGCAACACCGGCATGGTTTTCGGCACAGTAACGAAACTGACCCAAACGAACCAAAACAAAACTATTGGGTCCAAAAAAGTCGATTGGGTGCGTTTGTTTCATTTCTGGACGAATCGGTGCATCCTTTCATCTCCGGCCCGGATCGGTGCATTAAATGCAACACCGGCATGGTTTTCGGCACAGTAACGAAACTGACCCAAACGAACCAAAACAAAACTATTGGGTCCAAAAAAGTCGATTGGGTGCGTTTGTTTCATTTCTGGACGAATCGGTGCATCCTTTCATCTCCGGCCCGGATCGGTGCATTAAATGCAACACCGGCATGGTTTTCGGCACAGTAACGAAACTGACCCAAACGAACCAAAACAAAACTATTGGGTCCAAAAAAGTCGATTGGGCGCGTTCGTTTAGTTTCTGGACGAATCGGTGCATCGTTTCATTTCCGGCCCGGATCGGTGCATTAAATGCAACACCGGCATGGTTTTCGGCACAGTAACGAAACTGACCCAAACGAACCAAAACAAAACTATTGGGTCCAAAAAAGTCGATTGGGTGCGTTTGTTTCATTTCTGGACGAATCGGTGCATCCTTTCATCTCCGGCCCGGATCGGTGCATTAAATGCAACACCGGCATGGTTTTCGGCACAGTAACGAAACTGACCCAAACGAACCAAAACAAAACTATTGGGTCCAAAAAAGTCGATTGGGTGCGTTTGTTTCATTTCTGGACGAATCGGTGCATCCTTTCATCTCCGGCCCGGATCGGTGCATTAAATGCAACACCGGCATGGTTTTCGGCACAGTAACGAAACTGACCCAAACGAACCAAAACAAAACTATTGGGTCCAAAAAAGTCGATTGGGCGCGTTCGTTTAGTTTCTGGACGAATCGGTGCATCGTTTCATTTCCGGCCCGGATCGGTGCATTAAATGCAACACCGGCATGGTTTTCGGCACAGTAACGAAACTGACCCAAACGAACCAAAACAAAACTATTGGGTCCAAAAAAGTCGATTGGGTGCGTTTGTTTCATTTCTGGACGAATCGGTGCATCCTTTCATCTCCGGCCCGGATCGGTGCATTAAATGCAACACCGGCATGGTTTTCGGCACAGTAACGAAACTGACCCAAACGAACCAAAACAAAACTATTGGGTCCAAAAAAGTCGATTGGGTGCGTTTGTTTCATTTCTGGACGAATCGGTGCATCCTTTCATCTCCGGCCCGGATCGGTGCATTAAATGCAACACCGGCATGGTTTTCGGCACAGTAACGAAACTGACCCAAACGAACCAAAACAAAACTATTGGGTCCAAAAAAGTCGATTGGGCGCGTTCGTTTAGTTTCTGGACGAATCGGTGCATCGTTTCATTTCCGGCCCGGATCGGTGCATTAAATGCAACACCGGCATGGTTTTCGGCACAGTAACGAAACTGACCCAAACGAACCAAAACAAAACTATTGGGTCCAAAAAAGTCGATTGGGTGCGTTTGTTTCATTTCTGGACGAATCGGTGCATCCTTTCATCTCCGGCCCGGATCGGTGCATTAAATGCAACACCGGCATGGTTTTCGGCACAGTAACGAAACTGACCCAAACGAACCAAAACAAAACTATTGGGTCCAAAAAAGTCGATTGGGTGCGTTTGTTTCATTTCTGGACGAATCGGTGCATCCTTTCATCTCCGGCCCGGATCGGTGCATTAAATGCAACACCGGCATGGTTTTCGGCACAGTAACGAAACTGACCCAAACGAACCAAAACAAAACTATTGGGTCCAAAAAAGTCGATTGGGCGCGTTCGTTTAGTTTCTGGACGAATCGGTGCATCGTTTCATTTCCGGCCCGGATCGGTGCATTAAATGCAACACCGGCATGGTTTTCGGCACAGTAACGAAACTGACCCAAACGAACCAAAACAAAACTATTGGGTCCAAAAAAGTCGATTGGGTGCGTTTGTTTCATTTCTGGACGAATCGGTGCATCCTTTCATCTCCGGCCCGGATCGGTGCATTAAATGCAACACCGGCATGGTTTTCGGCACAGTAACGAAACTGACCCAAACGAACCAAAACAAAACTATTGGGTCCAAAAAAGTCGATTGGGTGCGTTTGTTTCATTTCTGGACGAATCGGTGCATCCTTTCATCTCCGGCCCGGATCGGTGCATTAAATGCAACACCGGCATGGTTTTCGGCACAGTAACGAAACTGACCCAAACGAACCAAAACAAAACTATTGGGTCCAAAAAAGTCGATTGGGCGCGTTCGTTTAGTTTCTGGACGAATCGGTGCATCGTTTCATTTCCGGCCCGGATCGGTGCATTAAATGCAACACCGGCATGGTTTTCGGCACAGTAACGAAACTGACCCAAACGAACCAAAACAAAACTATTGGGTCCAAAAAAGTCGATTGGGTGCGTTTGTTTCATTTCTGGACGAATCGGTGCATCCTTTCATCTCCGGCCCGGATCGGTGCATTAAATGCAACACCGGCATGGTTTTCGGCACAGTAACGAAACTGACCCAAACGAACCAAAACAAAACTATTGGGTCCAAAAAAGTCGATTGGGTGCGTTTGTTTCATTTCTGGACGAATCGGTGCATCCTTTCATCTCCGGCCCGGATCGGTGCATTAAATGCAACACCGGCATGGTTTTCGGCACAGTAACGAAACTGACCCAAACGAACCAAAACAAAACTATTGGGTCCAAAAAAGTCGATTGGGCGCGTTCGTTTAGTTTCTGGACGAATCGGTGCATCGTTTCATTTCCGGCCCGGATCGGTGCATTAAATGCAACACCGGCATGGTTTTCGGCACAGTAACGAAACTGACCCAAACGAACCAAAACAAAACTATTGGGTCCAAAAAAGTCGATTGGGTGCGTTTGTTTCATTTCTGGACGAATCGGTGCATCCTTTCATCTCCGGCCCGGATCGGTGCATTAAATGCAACACCGGCATGGTTTTCGGCACAGTAACGAAACTGACCCAAACGAACCAAAACAAAACTATTGGGTCCAAAAAAGTCGATTGGGTGCGTTTGTTTCATTTCTGGACGAATCGGTGCATCCTTTCATCTCCGGCCCGGATCGGTGCATTAAATGCAACACCGGCATGGTTTTCGGCACAGTAACGAAACTGACCCAAACGAACCAAAACAAAACTATTGGGTCCAAAAAAGTCGATTGGGCGCGTTCGTTTAGTTTCTGGACGAATCGGTGCATCGTTTCATTTCCGGCCCGGATCGGTGCATTAAATGCAACACCGGCATGGTTTTCGGCACAGTAACGAAACTGACCCAAACGAACCAAAACAAAACTATTGGGTCCAAAAAAGTCGATTGGGTGCGTTTGTTTCATTTCTGGACGAATCGGTGCATCCTTTCATCTCCGGCCCGGATCGGTGCATTAAATGCAACACCGGCATGGTTTTCGGCACAGTAACGAAACTGACCCAAACGAACCAAAACAAAACTATTGGGTCCAAAAAAGTCGATTGGGTGCGTTTGTTTCATTTCTGGACGAATCGGTGCATCCTTTCATCTCCGGCCCGGATCGGTGCATTAAATGCAACACCGGCATGGTTTTCGGCACAGTAACGAAACTGACCCAAACGAACCAAAACAAAACTATTGGGTCCAAAAAAGTCGATTGGGCGCGTTCGTTTAGTTTCTGGACGAATCGGTGCATCGTTTCATTTCCGGCCCGGATCGGTGCATTAAATGCAACACCGGCATGGTTTTCGGCACAGTAACGAAACTGACCCAAACGAACCAAAACAAAACTATTGGGTCCAAAAAAGTCGATTGGGTGCGTTTGTTTCATTTCTGGACGAATCGGTGCATCCTTTCATCTCCGGCCCGGATCGGTGCATTAAATGCAACACCGGCATGGTTTTCGGCACAGTAACGAAACTGACCCAAACGAACCAAAACAAAACTATTGGGTCCAAAAAAGTCGATTGGGTGCGTTTGTTTCATTTCTGGACGAATCGGTGCATCCTTTCATCTCCGGCCCGGATCGGTGCATTAAATGCAACACCGGCATGGTTTTCGGCACAGTAACGAAACTGACCCAAACGAACCAAAACAAAACTATTGGGTCCAAAAAAGTCGATTGGGCGCGTTCGTTTAGTTTCTGGACGAATCGGTGCATCGTTTCATTTCCGGCCCGGATCGGTGCATTAAATGCAACACCGGCATGGTTTTCGGCACAGTAACGAAACTGACCCAAACGAACCAAAACAAAACTATTGGGTCCAAAAAAGTCGATTGGGTGCGTTTGTTTCATTTCTGGACGAATCGGTGCATCCTTTCATCTCCGGCCCGGATCGGTGCATTAAATGCAACACCGGCATGGTTTTCGGCACAGTAACGAAACTGACCCAAACGAACCAAAACAAAACTATTGGGTCCAAAAAAGTCGATTGGGTGCGTTTGTTTCATTTCTGGACGAATCGGTGCATCCTTTCATCTCCGGCCCGGATCGGTGCATTAAATGCAACACCGGCATGGTTTTCGGCACAGTAACGAAACTGACCCAAACGAACCAAAACAAAACTATTGGGTCCAAAAAAGTCGATTGGGCGCGTTCGTTTAGTTTCTGGACGAATCGGTGCATCGTTTCATTTCCGGCCCGGATCGGTGCATTAAATGCAACACCGGCATGGTTTTCGGCACAGTAACGAAACTGACCCAAACGAACCAAAACAAAACTATTGGGTCCAAAAAAGTCGATTGGGTGCGTTTGTTTCATTTCTGGACGAATCGGTGCATCCTTTCATCTCCGGCCCGGATCGGTGCATTAAATGCAACACCGGCATGGTTTTCGGCACAGTAACGAAACTGACCCAAACGAACCAAAACAAAACTATTGGGTCCAAAAAAGTCGATTGGGTGCGTTTGTTTCATTTCTGGACGAATCGGTGCATCCTTTCATCTCCGGCCCGGATCGGTGCATTAAATGCAACACCGGCATGGTTTTCGGCACAGTAACGAAACTGACCCAAACGAACCAAAACAAAACTATTGGGTCCAAAAAAGTCGATTGGGCGCGTTCGTTTAGTTTCTGGACGAATCGGTGCATCGTTTCATTTCCGGCCCGGATCGGTGCATTAAATGCAACACCGGCATGGTTTTCGGCACAGTAACGAAACTGACCCAAACGAACCAAAACAAAACTATTGGGTCCAAAAAAGTCGATTGGGTGCGTTTGTTTCATTTCTGGACGAATCGGTGCATCCTTTCATCTCCGGCCCGGATCGGTGCATTAAATGCAACACCGGCATGGTTTTCGGCACAGTAACGAAACTGACCCAAACGAACCAAAACAAAACTATTGGGTCCAAAAAAGTCGATTGGGTGCGTTTGTTTCATTTCTGGACGAATCGGTGCATCCTTTCATCTCCGGCCCGGATCGGTGCATTAAATGCAACACCGGCATGGTTTTCGGCACAGTAACGAAACTGACCCAAACGAACCAAAACAAAACTATTGGGTCCAAAAAAGTCGATTGGGCGCGTTCGTTTAGTTTCTGGACGAATCGGTGCATCGTTTCATTTCCGGCCCGGATCGGTGCATTAAATGCAACACCGGCATGGTTTTCGGCACAGTAACGAAACTGACCCAAACGAACCAAAACAAAACTATTGGGTCCAAAAAAGTCGATTGGGTGCGTTTGTTTCATTTCTGGACGAATCGGTGCATCCTTTCATCTCCGGCCCGGATCGGTGCATTAAATGCAACACCGGCATGGTTTTCGGCACAGTAACGAAACTGACCCAAACGAACCAAAACAAAACTATTGGGTCCAAAAAAGTCGATTGGGTGCGTTTGTTTCATTTCTGGACGAATCGGTGCATCCTTTCATCTCCGGCCCGGATCGGTGCATTAAATGCAACACCGGCATGGTTTTCGGCACAGTAACGAAACTGACCCAAACGAACCAAAACAAAACTATTGGGTCCAAAAAAGTCGATTGGGCGCGTTCGTTTAGTTTCTGGACGAATCGGTGCATCGTTTCATTTCCGGCCCGGATCGGTGCATTAAATGCAACACCGGCATGGTTTTCGGCACAGTAACGAAACTGACCCAAACGAACCAAAACAAAACTATTGGGTCCAAAAAAGTCGATTGGGTGCGTTTGTTTCATTTCTGGACGAATCGGTGCATCCTTTCATCTCCGGCCCGGATCGGTGCATTAAATGCAACACCGGCATGGTTTTCGGCACAGTAACGAAACTGACCCAAACGAACCAAAACAAAACTATTGGGTCCAAAAAAGTCGATTGGGTGCGTTTGTTTCATTTCTGGACGAATCGGTGCATCCTTTCATCTCCGGCCCGGATCGGTGCATTAAATGCAACACCGGCATGGTTTTCGGCACAGTAACGAAACTGACCCAAACGAACCAAAACAAAACTATTGGGTCCAAAAAAGTCGATTGGGCGCGTTCGTTTAGTTTCTGGACGAATCGGTGCATCGTTTCATTTCCGGCCCGGATCGGTGCATTAAATGCAACACCGGCATGGTTTTCGGCACAGTAACGAAACTGACCCAAACGAACCAAAACAAAACTATTGGGTCCAAAAAAGTCGATTGGGTGCGTTTGTTTCATTTCTGGACGAATCGGTGCATCCTTTCATCTCCGGCCCGGATCGGTGCATTAAATGCAACACCGGCATGGTTTTCGGCACAGTAACGAAACTGACCCAAACGAACCAAAACAAAACTATTGGGTCCAAAAAAGTCGATTGGGTGCGTTTGTTTCATTTCTGGACGAATCGGTGCATCCTTTCATCTCCGGCCCGGATCGGTGCATTAAATGCAACACCGGCATGGTTTTCGGCACAGTAACGAAACTGACCCAAACGAACCAAAACAAAACTATTGGGTCCAAAAAAGTCGATTGGGCGCGTTCGTTTAGTTTCTGGACGAATCGGTGCATCGTTTCATTTCCGGCCCGGATCGGTGCATTAAATGCAACACCGGCATGGTTTTCGGCACAGTAACGAAACTGACCCAAACGAACCAAAACAAAACTATTGGGTCCAAAAAAGTCGATTGGGTGCGTTTGTTTCATTTCTGGACGAATCGGTGCATCCTTTCATCTCCGGCCCGGATCGGTGCATTAAATGCAACACCGGCATGGTTTTCGGCACAGTAACGAAACTGACCCAAACGAACCAAAACAAAACTATTGGGTCCAAAAAAGTCGATTGGGTGCGTTTGTTTCATTTCTGGACGAATCGGTGCATCCTTTCATCTCCGGCCCGGATCGGTGCATTAAATGCAACACCGGCATGGTTTTCGGCACAGTAACGAAACTGACCCAAACGAACCAAAACAAAACTATTGGGTCCAAAAAAGTCGATTGGGCGCGTTCGTTTAGTTTCTGGACGAATCGGTGCATCGTTTCATTTCCGGCCCGGATCGGTGCATTAAATGCAACACCGGCATGGTTTTCGGCACAGTAACGAAACTGACCCAAACGAACCAAAACAAAACTATTGGGTCCAAAAAAGTCGATTGGGTGCGTTTGTTTCATTTCTGGACGAATCGGTGCATCCTTTCATCTCCGGCCCGGATCGGTGCATTAAATGCAACACCGGCATGGTTTTCGGCACAGTAACGAAACTGACCCAAACGAACCAAAACAAAACTATTGGGTCCAAAAAAGTCGATTGGGTGCGTTTGTTTCATTTCTGGACGAATCGGTGCATCCTTTCATCTCCGGCCCGGATCGGTGCATTAAATGCAACACCGGCATGGTTTTCGGCACAGTAACGAAACTGACCCAAACGAACCAAAACAAAACTATTGGGTCCAAAAAAGTCGATTGGGCGCGTTCGTTTAGTTTCTGGACGAATCGGTGCATCGTTTCATTTCCGGCCCGGATCGGTGCATTAAATGCAACACCGGCATGGTTTTCGGCACAGTAACGAAACTGACCCAAACGAACCAAAACAAAACTATTGGGTCCAAAAAAGTCGATTGGGTGCGTTTGTTTCATTTCTGGACGAATCGGTGCATCCTTTCATCTCCGGCCCGGATCGGTGCATTAAATGCAACACCGGCATGGTTTTCGGCACAGTAACGAAACTGACCCAAACGAACCAAAACAAAACTATTGGGTCCAAAAAAGTCGATTGGGTGCGTTTGTTTCATTTCTGGACGAATCGGTGCATCCTTTCATCTCCGGCCCGGATCGGTGCATTAAATGCAACACCGGCATGGTTTTCGGCACAGTAACGAAACTGACCCAAACGAACCAAAACAAAACTATTGGGTCCAAAAAAGTCGATTGGGCGCGTTCGTTTAGTTTCTGGACGAATCGGTGCATCGTTTCATTTCCGGCCCGGATCGGTGCATTAAATGCAACACCGGCATGGTTTTCGGCACAGTAACGAAACTGACCCAAACGAACCAAAACAAAACTATTGGGTCCAAAAAAGTCGATTGGGTGCGTTTGTTTCATTTCTGGACGAATCGGTGCATCCTTTCATCTCCGGCCCGGATCGGTGCATTAAATGCAACACCGGCATGGTTTTCGGCACAGTAACGAAACTGACCCAAACGAACCAAAACAAAACTATTGGGTCCAAAAAAGTCGATTGGGTGCGTTTGTTTCATTTCTGGACGAATCGGTGCATCCTTTCATCTCCGGCCCGGATCGGTGCATTAAATGCAACACCGGCATGGTTTTCGGCACAGTAACGAAACTGACCCAAACGAACCAAAACAAAACTATTGGGTCCAAAAAAGTCGATTGGGCGCGTTCGTTTAGTTTCTGGACGAATCGGTGCATCGTTTCATTTCCGGCCCGGATCGGTGCATTAAATGCAACACCGGCATGGTTTTCGGCACAGTAACGAAACTGACCCAAACGAACCAAAACAAAACTATTGGGTCCAAAAAAGTCGATTGGGTGCGTTTGTTTCATTTCTGGACGAATCGGTGCATCCTTTCATCTCCGGCCCGGATCGGTGCATTAAATGCAACACCGGCATGGTTTTCGGCACAGTAACGAAACTGACCCAAACGAACCAAAACAAAACTATTGGGTCCAAAAAAGTCGATTGGGTGCGTTTGTTTCATTTCTGGACGAATCGGTGCATCCTTTCATCTCCGGCCCGGATCGGTGCATTAAATGCAACACCGGCATGGTTTTCGGCACAGTAACGAAACTGACCCAAACGAACCAAAACAAAACTATTGGGTCCAAAAAAGTCGATTGGGCGCGTTCGTTTAGTTTCTGGACGAATCGGTGCATCGTTTCATTTCCGGCCCGGATCGGTGCATTAAATGCAACACCGGCATGGTTTTCGGCACAGTAACGAAACTGACCCAAACGAACCAAAACAAAACTATTGGGTCCAAAAAAGTCGATTGGGTGCGTTTGTTTCATTTCTGGACGAATCGGTGCATCCTTTCATCTCCGGCCCGGATCGGTGCATTAAATGCAACACCGGCATGGTTTTCGGCACAGTAACGAAACTGACCCAAACGAACCAAAACAAAACTATTGGGTCCAAAAAAGTCGATTGGGTGCGTTTGTTTCATTTCTGGACGAATCGGTGCATCCTTTCATCTCCGGCCCGGATCGGTGCATTAAATGCAACACCGGCATGGTTTTCGGCACAGTAACGAAACTGACCCAAACGAACCAAAACAAAACTATTGGGTCCAAAAAAGTCGATTGGGCGCGTTCGTTTAGTTTCTGGACGAATCGGTGCATCGTTTCATTTCCGGCCCGGATCGGTGCATTAAATGCAACACCGGCATGGTTTTCGGCACAGTAACGAAACTGACCCAAACGAACCAAAACAAAACTATTGGGTCCAAAAAAGTCGATTGGGTGCGTTTGTTTCATTTCTGGACGAATCGGTGCATCCTTTCATCTCCGGCCCGGATCGGTGCATTAAATGCAACACCGGCATGGTTTTCGGCACAGTAACGAAACTGACCCAAACGAACCAAAACAAAACTATTGGGTCCAAAAAAGTCGATTGGGTGCGTTTGTTTCATTTCTGGACGAATCGGTGCATCCTTTCATCTCCGGCCCGGATCGGTGCATTAAATGCAACACCGGCATGGTTTTCGGCACAGTAACGAAACTGACCCAAACGAACCAAAACAAAACTATTGGGTCCAAAAAAGTCGATTGGGCGCGTTCGTTTAGTTTCTGGACGAATCGGTGCATCGTTTCATTTCCGGCCCGGATCGGTGCATTAAATGCAACACCGGCATGGTTTTCGGCACAGTAACGAAACTGACCCAAACGAACCAAAACAAAACTATTGGGTCCAAAAAAGTCGATTGGGTGCGTTTGTTTCATTTCTGGACGAATCGGTGCATCCTTTCATCTCCGGCCCGGATCGGTGCATTAAATGCAACACCGGCATGGTTTTCGGCACAGTAACGAAACTGACCCAAACGAACCAAAACAAAACTATTGGGTCCAAAAAAGTCGATTGGGTGCGTTTGTTTCATTTCTGGACGAATCGGTGCATCCTTTCATCTCCGGCCCGGATCGGTGCATTAAATGCAACACCGGCATGGTTTTCGGCACAGTAACGAAACTGACCCAAACGAACCAAAACAAAACTATTGGGTCCAAAAAAGTCGATTGGGCGCGTTCGTTTAGTTTCTGGACGAATCGGTGCATCGTTTCATTTCCGGCCCGGATCGGTGCATTAAATGCAACACCGGCATGGTTTTCGGCACAGTAACGAAACTGACCCAAACGAACCAAAACAAAACTATTGGGTCCAAAAAAGTCGATTGGGTGCGTTTGTTTCATTTCTGGACGAATCGGTGCATCCTTTCATCTCCGGCCCGGATCGGTGCATTAAATGCAACACCGGCATGGTTTTCGGCACAGTAACGAAACTGACCCAAACGAACCAAAACAAAACTATTGGGTCCAAAAAAGTCGATTGGGTGCGTTTGTTTCATTTCTGGACGAATCGGTGCATCCTTTCATCTCCGGCCCGGATCGGTGCATTAAATGCAACACCGGCATGGTTTTCGGCACAGTAACGAAACTGACCCAAACGAACCAAAACAAAACTATTGGGTCCAAAAAAGTCGATTGGGCGCGTTCGTTTAGTTTCTGGACGAATCGGTGCATCGTTTCATTTCCGGCCCGGATCGGTGCATTAAATGCAACACCGGCATGGTTTTCGGCACAGTAACGAAACTGACCCAAACGAACCAAAACAAAACTATTGGGTCCAAAAAAGTCGATTGGGTGCGTTTGTTTCATTTCTGGACGAATCGGTGCATCCTTTCATCTCCGGCCCGGATCGGTGCATTAAATGCAACACCGGCATGGTTTTCGGCACAGTAACGAAACTGACCCAAACGAACCAAAACAAAACTATTGGGTCCAAAAAAGTCGATTGGGTGCGTTTGTTTCATTTCTGGACGAATCGGTGCATCCTTTCATCTCCGGCCCGGATCGGTGCATTAAATGCAACACCGGCATGGTTTTCGGCACAGTAACGAAACTGACCCAAACGAACCAAAACAAAACTATTGGGTCCAAAAAAGTCGATTGGGCGCGTTCGTTTAGTTTCTGGACGAATCGGTGCATCGTTTCATTTCCGGCCCGGATCGGTGCATTAAATGCAACACCGGCATGGTTTTCGGCACAGTAACGAAACTGACCCAAACGAACCAAAACAAAACTATTGGGTCCAAAAAAGTCGATTGGGTGCGTTTGTTTCATTTCTGGACGAATCGGTGCATCCTTTCATCTCCGGCCCGGATCGGTGCATTAAATGCAACACCGGCATGGTTTTCGGCACAGTAACGAAACTGACCCAAACGAACCAAAACAAAACTATTGGGTCCAAAAAAGTCGATTGGGTGCGTTTGTTTCATTTCTGGACGAATCGGTGCATCCTTTCATCTCCGGCCCGGATCGGTGCATTAAATGCAACACCGGCATGGTTTTCGGCACAGTAACGAAACTGACCCAAACGAACCAAAACAAAACTATTGGGTCCAAAAAAGTCGATTGGGCGCGTTCGTTTAGTTTCTGGACGAATCGGTGCATCGTTTCATTTCCGGCCCGGATCGGTGCATTAAATGCAACACCGGCATGGTTTTCGGCACAGTAACGAAACTGACCCAAACGAACCAAAACAAAACTATTGGGTCCAAAAAAGTCGATTGGGTGCGTTTGTTTCATTTCTGGACGAATCGGTGCATCCTTTCATCTCCGGCCCGGATCGGTGCATTAAATGCAACACCGGCATGGTTTTCGGCACAGTAACGAAACTGACCCAAACGAACCAAAACAAAACTATTGGGTCCAAAAAAGTCGATTGGGTGCGTTTGTTTCATTTCTGGACGAATCGGTGCATCCTTTCATCTCCGGCCCGGATCGGTGCATTAAATGCAACACCGGCATGGTTTTCGGCACAGTAACGAAACTGACCCAAACGAACCAAAACAAAACTATTGGGTCCAAAAAAGTCGATTGGGCGCGTTCGTTTAGTTTCTGGACGAATCGGTGCATCGTTTCATTTCCGGCCCGGATCGGTGCATTAAATGCAACACCGGCATGGTTTTCGGCACAGTAACGAAACTGACCCAAACGAACCAAAACAAAACTATTGGGTCCAAAAAAGTCGATTGGGTGCGTTTGTTTCATTTCTGGACGAATCGGTGCATCCTTTCATCTCCGGCCCGGATCGGTGCATTAAATGCAACACCGGCATGGTTTTCGGCACAGTAACGAAACTGACCCAAACGAACCAAAACAAAACTATTGGGTCCAAAAAAGTCGATTGGGTGCGTTTGTTTCATTTCTGGACGAATCGGTGCATCCTTTCATCTCCGGCCCGGATCGGTGCATTAAATGCAACACCGGCATGGTTTTCGGCACAGTAACGAAACTGACCCAAACGAACCAAAACAAAACTATTGGGTCCAAAAAAGTCGATTGGGCG
This sequence comes from Echinochloa crus-galli, assembly GCA_900205405.1. Classification (NCBI taxonomy): domain Eukaryota; kingdom Viridiplantae; phylum Streptophyta; class Magnoliopsida; order Poales; family Poaceae; genus Echinochloa; species Echinochloa crus-galli. Next base: position 50,560 of record OAMR01001124.1, on the reverse strand, counting down.
CGTTCGTTTAGTTTCTGGACGAATCGGTGCATCGTTTCATTTCCGGCCCGGATCGGTGCATTAAATGCAACACCGGCATGGTTTTCGGCACAGTAACGAAACTGACCCAAACGAACCAAAACAAAACTATTGGGTCCAAAAAAGTCGATTGGGTGCGTTTGTTTCATTTCTGGACGAATCGGTGCATCCTTTCATCTCCGGCCCGGATCGGTGCATTAAATGCAACACCGGCATGGTTTTCGGCACAGTAACGAAACTGACCCAAACGAACCAAAACAAAACTATTGGGTCCAAAAAAGTCGATTGGGTGCGTTTGTTTCATTTCTGGACGAATCGGTGCATCCTTTCATCTCCGGCCCGGATCGGTGCATTAAATGCAACACCGGCATGGTTTTCGGCACAGTAACGAAACTGACCCAAACGAACCAAAACAAAACTATTGGGTCCAAAAAAGTCGATTGGGCGCGTTCGTTTAGTTTCTGGACGAATCGGTGCATCGTTTCATTTCCGGCCCGGATCGGTGCATTAAATGCAACACCGGCATGGTTTTCGGCACAGTAACGAAACTGACCCAAACGAACCAAAACAAAACTATTGGGTCCAAAAAAGTCGATTGGGTGCGTTTGTTTCATTTCTGGACGAATCGGTGCATCCTTTCATCTCCGGCCCGGATCGGTGCATTAAATGCAACACCGGCATGGTTTTCGGCACAGTAACGAAACTGACCCAAACGAACCAAAACAAAACTATTGGGTCCAAAAAAGTCGATTGGGTGCGTTTGTTTCATTTCTGGACGAATCGGTGCATCCTTTCATCTCCGGCCCGGATCGGTGCATTAAATGCAACACCGGCATGGTTTTCGGCACAGTAACGAAACTGACCCAAACGAACCAAAACAAAACTATTGGGTCCAAAAAAGTCGATTGGGCGCGTTCGTTTAGTTTCTGGACGAATCGGTGCATCGTTTCATTTCCGGCCCGGATCGGTGCATTAAATGCAACACCGGCATGGTTTTCGGCACAGTAACGAAACTGACCCAAACGAACCAAAACAAAACTATTGGGTCCAAAAAAGTCGATTGGGTGCGTTTGTTTCATTTCTGGACGAATCGGTGCATCCTTTCATCTCCGGCCCGGATCGGTGCATTAAATGCAACACCGGCATGGTTTTCGGCACAGTAACGAAACTGACCCAAACGAACCAAAACAAAACTATTGGGTCCAAAAAAGTCGATTGGGTGCGTTTGTTTCATTTCTGGACGAATCGGTGCATCCTTTCATCTCCGGCCCGGATCGGTGCATTAAATGCAACACCGGCATGGTTTTCGGCACAGTAACGAAACTGACCCAAACGAACCAAAACAAAACTATTGGGTCCAAAAAAGTCGATTGGGCGCGTTCGTTTAGTTTCTGGACGAATCGGTGCATCGTTTCATTTCCGGCCCGGATCGGTGCATTAAATGCAACACCGGCATGGTTTTCGGCACAGTAACGAAACTGACCCAAACGAACCAAAACAAAACTATTGGGTCCAAAAAAGTCGATTGGGTGCGTTTGTTTCATTTCTGGACGAATCGGTGCATCCTTTCATCTCCGGCCCGGATCGGTGCATTAAATGCAACACCGGCATGGTTTTCGGCACAGTAACGAAACTGACCCAAACGAACCAAAACAAAACTATTGGGTCCAAAAAAGTCGATTGGGTGCGTTTGTTTCATTTCTGGACGAATCGGTGCATCCTTTCATCTCCGGCCCGGATCGGTGCATTAAATGCAACACCGGCATGGTTTTCGGCACAGTAACGAAACTGACCCAAACGAACCAAAACAAAACTATTGGGTCCAAAAAAGTCGATTGGGCGCGTTCGTTTAGTTTCTGGACGAATCGGTGCATCGTTTCATTTCCGGCCCGGATCGGTGCATTAAATGCAACACCGGCATGGTTTTCGGCACAGTAACGAAACTGACCCAAACGAACCAAAACAAAACTATTGGGTCCAAAAAAGTCGATTGGGTGCGTTTGTTTCATTTCTGGACGAATCGGTGCATCCTTTCATCTCCGGCCCGGATCGGTGCATTAAATGCAACACCGGCATGGTTTTCGGCACAGTAACGAAACTGACCCAAACGAACCAAAACAAAACTATTGGGTCCAAAAAAGTCGATTGGGTGCGTTTGTTTCATTTCTGGACGAATCGGTGCATCCTTTCATCTCCGGCCCGGATCGGTGCATTAAATGCAACACCGGCATGGTTTTCGGCACAGTAACGAAACTGACCCAAACGAACCAAAACAAAACTATTGGGTCCAAAAAAGTCGATTGGGCGCGTTCGTTTAGTTTCTGGACGAATCGGTGCATCGTTTCATTTCCGGCCCGGATCGGTGCATTAAATGCAACACCGGCATGGTTTTCGGCACAGTAACGAAACTGACCCAAACGAACCAAAACAAAACTATTGGGTCCAAAAAAGTCGATTGGGTGCGTTTGTTTCATTTCTGGACGAATCGGTGCATCCTTTCATCTCCGGCCCGGATCGGTGCATTAAATGCAACACCGGCATGGTTTTCGGCACAGTAACGAAACTGACCCAAACGAACCAAAACAAAACTATTGGGTCCAAAAAAGTCGATTGGGTGCGTTTGTTTCATTTCTGGATAACGAAAATGACCCAAACGAACCAAAACATCACTATTGGGTCCAAGAACGTGGATTGGGTGCGTTCGTTCATTTTTGGTCCAAATCAATTGCATCGTTTCCTTTCCAACCCGTATCAGTACATTAGAGCAACCCCGGCATGGTTTTCGTCACAGTAACGAAACTGATCCAATCGAACCAAAACGTCACTATTCGGTCCAAAAACGTGGATTGGGTGCGTTCGTTCGTTCTGGACCGAATCGGTGCATCGTTTCCTTTCCGGCCCATATCGGTGCATTAAAGCAACCCCGGCATGGTTTTCGGCACAGTAACGAAACTGATCCAATCGAACCAAAACAGCACTATTGGGTCCGAAAACGTGGATGGGGTGCGTTCATTTCGTTTCTGGAACGAATCGGTGCATTATTTTGTTTCCGGCCCAAATCAGTGCGTTAAATGGAACCCCGGCATGGTTTTCGGCACAGTTGCGAAACTGACCAAAACGAACTAAAACATCACTATTGGGTCCAAAAACGTGAATTGGGTGCATTCATTACGTTTCTGGAACGAATCGGTGCATTATTTCGTTTCCGGCCCAAATCGGTGCATTAAATGGAACCCCGACATGGTTTTCGGCACAGCAACAAAACTGACCAATACGAAACTGACCAAAACAAACCAAAACATCACTATTGGGTCCAAAAACGTGGATTGGGCGCGTTCGTTTCGTTGCCGGCTCAAGTCGGCGCATTATTTCGTTTCCGGCCCAAATCGGTGTTATCAGTGCATCGTTTCGTTTTCGGCCCAAATCAGAGCATTAAATGCGACCCCGGCATGGTTTTCGCCCTGAATCGGTGCATTAAATGGAACCCTTGAGTGGTTTTAGGCACAGTAACGAAACTGACCCAATCGAACAGAAACATCAATATTGGGTCCAAAAAAGTGGATGGGGTGCGTTCGTTCGTTTCAGGACCGAATCGGTGCTGCGTTCATTTCCGGCCCAAATCGGTGCATTAAATGGAACCCCGACATGGTTTTCGGCACAGTAACAAAATTGACCAAAATGAACCAAAACATCACTATTGGGTCCAAAAACGTGGATTGGGTGCGTTCGTTCATTTATATACTGAATCGGTGCATCGTTTCGTTTCTTGCCCGAATCGGTGCATTAAAGCAACCCCGGCATGGTTTTCGGCACAGTAACGAAACTGACCCAATCGAACCAAAACATCACTATTGGGTCCAAGAACATGGATTGGGTGTGTTCGTTCGTTTCTGGACCGAATCGGTGCATCGTTTCGTTTTCGGCCCGAATCAGTGTATTAAATGCGACCCCGGCATGGTTTTCGCCCTGAATCGGTGCATTAAATGGAACCCTAGAGTGGTTTTAGGCACAGTAACGAAACTGACCCAATCGAACAGAAACAACAATATTGGGTCCAAAAAAGTGGATGGGGTGCGTTCATTCGTTTCTGGACCGAATCGGTGCTTTATTTCATTATCGGCCCAAATCGGTGCATTAAATGGAACCCCGACATGGTTTTCGGCACAGTAACAAAACTGACCAAAACAAACCAAAACATCACTATTGGGTCCAAAAATGTGGATTGGGTGCGTTCGTTCATTTCTATACTGAATCGGTGCATCGTTTCGTTTCTTGCCAGAATCGGTGCATTAAAGCAACCCCGGCATGGTTTTCGGCACAGTAACGAAAATGACCCAAACGAACCAAAACATCACTATTGGGTCCAAGAACGTGAATTGGGTGCGTTCGTTCGTTTCTGGACCGAATCGGTGCATCCTTTCCTTTCCGACCCGTATCTGTGCATTAGAGCAACCCCGACATGGTTTTCGGCACAGTAACGAAACTGATCCAATCGAACCAAAACGTCAATATTGGGTCCAAAAATGTGGATTGGGTGCGTTCGTTCGTTTCTGGACTGAATCGGTGCATCGTTTCATTTTTGGCCCGAATCGGTGCATTAAAGCAACCCCGGCATGGTTTTCGGCGCAGTAACGAAACTGACCCAATCGAACCAAAACATCACTATTGGGTCCAAGAACATGGATTGGGTGCGTTCGTTCGTTTCTGGACCGAATCGATGCATCCTTTCCTTTCCGACCCGTATCGGTACATTAGAGCAACCCCGGCATGGTTTTCGGCACAGTAACGAAACTGATCCAATCGAACCAAAACGTCACTATTGGGTCCAAAAATGTGGATTAGGTGCGTTCGTTCGTTTCTGGACTGAATCGGTGCATCGTTTCCTTTCCGGCCCATATCGGTGCATTAAAGCAACCCCGGTATGGTCTTAGGCACAGTAACGAAACTAACCCAATCGAACAGAAACATCAATATTGGGTCCAAAAAAGTGGATGGGGTGCGTTCGTTTATTTCTGGACCGAATCGGTGCTTTATTTCATTTCCGGCCCAAATCAGTGCATTAAATGGAACCCCGCCATGGTTTTCGGCACAGTAACGAAACTGATCCAATCGAACCAAAACGTCACTATTGGGTCCAAAAATGTGGATTAGGTGCGTTCGTTCGTTTCTGGACTGAATCGGTGCATCGTTTCCTTTCCGGCCCATATCGGTGCATTAAAGCAACCCCGGCATGGTTTTCGGCACAGTAACGAAACTGATCCAATCGAACCAAAACGTCACTATTGGGTCCAAAAATGTGGATTAGGTGCGTTCGTTCGTTTCTGGACTGAATCGGTGCATCGTTTCATTTTCAGCCCGAATCGGTGCATTAAAGCAACCCCGGCATGGTTTTCGGCACAGTAACGAAAATGACCCAAACGAACCAAAACATAACTATTGGGTCCAAAAGCGTGGAATGGCTGCGTTCGTTCATTTCCGGACCGAATTGGTGCATTGTTTCGTTTCTGGCCCAAATCGGTGCATTAGAGCAACCCCGGCATGGTTTTCGGCACAGTAACGAAACTGATCCAATCGAACCAAAATGTCACTATTGGGTCCAAGAATGTGGATTAGGTGCGTTCATTCATTCTGGACCGAATCGGTGCATCGTTTCCTTTCCGGCCCATATCGGTGCATTAAAGCAACCCCGGCATGGTTTTCGGCGCAGTAACGAAACTGACCCAATCGAACCAAAACATCACTATTGGGTCCAAGAATGTGGATTAGGTGCGTTCATTCATTCTGGACCTTTGTCCCAATCAATTGCATTGTTTCCTTTCCAACCCGTATCGATACATTAGAGCAACCCCGGCATGGTTTTCGTGACAGTAACGAAACTGATCCAATCGAACCAAAACGTCACTATTGGGTCCAAAAATGTGGATTGGGTGCGTTCGTTCGTTCTGGACTGAATCGGTGCATCGTTTCATTTTCGGCCCGAATCGGTGCATTAAAGCAACCCCGGCATGGTTTTCGGCACAGTAACGAAACTGACACAATCGAACCAAAACATCACTACTGGGTCCAAGAACGTGGATTGGGTGCGTTCGTTCGTTCTGGACTGAATCGGTGCATCGTTTCCTTTCCGGCCCATATCGGTGCATTAAAGCAACCCCGGCATGGTTTTCGGCGCAGTAACGAAACTGACCCAATCGAACCAAAACATCACTATTGGGTCCAAGAACATGGATTGGGTGCGTTCGTTCGTTTCTGGACCGAATCGGTGCATCATTTCATTTTTGGCCCGAATCGGTGCATTAAAGCAACCCCGGCATGGTTTTCGGCGCAGTAACGATTACAAAACTGACCAAAACGAACCAAAACATCACTATTGGGTCCAAAAATGTGGATTGGATGAGTTCATTCGTTTCTATACTGAATCGGTGCATCGTTTCGTTTCTTGCCCAAATCGGTGCATTAAAGCAACCCCGGCATGGTTTTCGGCACAGTAATGAAACTGACCCAATCGAACCAAAACGTCACTATTGGGTCCAAAAATGTGGATTAGGTGCGTTCGTTCGTTTCTGGACTGAATCGGTGCATCGTTTCATTTTCAGCCGAATCGGTGCATTAAAGCAACCCCGGCATGGTTTTCGGCGCAGTAACGAAACTGACCCAATCGAACCAAAACATCACTATTGGGTCCAAGAACGTGGATTGGGTGCGTTCGTTCATTCTGGACCGAATCGGTGCATCGTTTCCTTTCCGGCCCATATCGGTGCATTAAAGCAACCCCGGCATGGTTTTCGGCGCAGTAACGAAACTGACCCAATCGAACCAAAACATCACTATTGGGTCCAAGAACGTGGATTGGGTGCGTTCGTTCATTCTGGACCGAATCGGTGCATCGTTTCCTTTCCGGCCCATATCGGTGCATTAAAGCAACCCCGGCATGGTTTTCGGCGCAGTAACGAAACTGACCCAATCGAACCAAAACATCACTATTGGGTCCAAGAACGTGGATTGGGTGCGTTCGTTCATTCTGGACCGAATCGGTGCATCGTTTCCTTTCCGGCCCATATCGGTGCATTAAAGCAACCCCGGCATGGTTTTCGGCGCAGTAACGAAACTGACCCAATCGAACCAAAACATCACTATTGGGTCCAAGAACGTGGATTGGGTGCGTTCGTTCATTCTGGACCGAATCGGTGCATCGTTTCCTTTCCGGCCCATATCGGTGCATTAAAGCAACCCCGGCATGGTTTTCGGCGCAGTAACGAAACTGACCCAATCGAACCAAAACATCACTATTGGGTCCAAGAATGTGGATTAGGTGCGTTCATTCATTCTGGACCGAATCGGTGCATCGTTTCCTTTCCGGCCCATATCGGTGCATTAAAGCAACCCCGGCATGGTTTTCGGCGCAGTAACGAAACTGACCCAATCGAACCAAAACATCACTATTGGGTCCAAGAATGTGGATTAGGTGCGTTCATTCATTCTGGACCGAATCGGTGCATCGTTTCCTTTCCGGCCCATATCGGTGCATTAAAGCAACCCCGGCATGGTTTTCGGCGCAGTAACGAAACTGACCCAATCGAACCAAAACATCACTATTGGGTCCAAGAATGTGGATTAGGTGCGTTCATTCATTCTGGACCGAATCGGTGCATCGTTTCCTTTCCGGCCCATATCGGTGCATTAAAGCAACCCCGGCATGGTTTTCGGCGCAGTAACGAAACTGACCCAATCGAACCAAAACATCACTATTGGGTCCAAGAATGTGGATTAGGTGCGTTCATTCATTCTGGACCGAATCGGTGCATCGTTTCCTTTCCGGCCCATATCGGTGCATTAAAGCAACCCCGGCATGGTTTTCGGCGCAGTAACGAAACTGACCCAATCGAACCAAAACATCACTATTGGGTCCAAGAATGTGGATTAGGTGCGTTCATTCATTCTGGACCGAATCGGTGCATCGTTTCCTTTCCGGCCCATATCGGTGCATTAAAGCAACCCCGGCATGGTTTTCGGCGCAGTAACGAAACTGACCCAATCGAACCAAAACATCACTATTGGGTCCAAGAATGTGGATTAGGTGCGTTCATTCATTCTGGACCGAATCGGTGCATCGTTTCCTTTCCGGCCCATATCGGTGCATTAAAGCAACCCCGGCATGGTTTTCGGCGCAGTAACGAAACTGACCCAATCGAACCAAAACATCACTATTGGGTCCAAGAATGTGGATTAGGTGCGTTCATTCATTCTGGACCGAATCGGTGCATCGTTTCCTTTCCGGCCCATATCGGTGCATTAAAGCAACCCCGGCATGGTTTTCGGCGCAGTAACGAAACTGACCCAATCGAACCAAAACATCACTATTGGGTCCAAGAATGTGGATTAGGTGCGTTCATTCATTCTGGACCGAATCGGTGCATCGTTTCCTTTCCGGCCCATATCGGTGCATTAAAGCAACCCCGGCATGGTTTTCGGCGCAGTAACGAAACTGACCCAATCGAACCAAAACATCACTATTGGGTCCAAGAATGTGGATTAGGTGCGTTCATTCATTCTGGACCGAATCGGTGCATCGTTTCCTTTCCGGCCCATATCGGTGCATTAAAGCAACCCCGGCATGGTTTTCGGCGCAGTAACGAAACTGACCCAATCGAACCAAAACATCACTATTGGGTCCAAGAATGTGGATTAGGTGCGTTCATTCATTCTGGACCGAATCGGTGCATCGTTTCCTTTCCGGCCCATATCGGTGCATTAAAGCAACCCCGGCATGGTTTTCGGCGCAGTAACGAAACTGACCCAATCGAACCAAAACATCACTATTGGGTCCAAGAATGTGGATTAGGTGCGTTCATTCATTCTGGACCGAATCGGTGCATCGTTTCCTTTCCGGCCCATATCGGTGCATTAAAGCAACCCCGGCATGGTTTTCGGCGCAGTAACGAAACTGACCCAATCGAACCAAAACATCACTATTGGGTCCAAGAATGTGGATTAGGTGCGTTCATTCATTCTGGACCGAATCGGTGCATCGTTTCCTTTCCGGCCCATATCGGTGCATTAAAGCAACCCCGGCATGGTTTTCGGCGCAGTAACGAAACTGACCCAATCGAACCAAAACATCACTATTGGGTCCAAGAATGTGGATTAGGTGCGTTCATTCATTCTGGACCGAATCGGTGCATCGTTTCCTTTCCGGCCCATATCGGTGCATTAAAGCAACCCCGGCATGGTTTTCGGCGCAGTAACGAAACTGACCCAATCGAACCAAAACATCACTATTGGGTCCAAGAATGTGGATTAGGTGCGTTCATTCATTCTGGACCGAATCGGTGCATCGTTTCCTTTCCGGCCCATATCGGTGCATTAAAGCAACCCCGGCATGGTTTTCGGCGCAGTAACGAAACTGACCCAATCGAACCAAAACATCACTATTGGGTCCAAGAATGTGGATTAGGTGCGTTCATTCATTCTGGACCGAATCGGTGCATCGTTTCCTTTCCGGCCCATATCGGTGCATTAAAGCAACCCCGGCATGGTTTTCGGCGCAGTAACGAAACTGACCCAATCGAACCAAAACATCACTATTGGGTCCAAGAATGTGGATTAGGTGCGTTCATTCATTCTGGACCGAATCGGTGCATCGTTTCCTTTCCGGCCCATATCGGTGCATTAAAGCAACCCCGGCATGGTTTTCGGCGCAGTAACGAAACTGACCCAATCGAACCAAAACATCACTATTGGGTCCAAGAATGTGGATTAGGTGCGTTCATTCATTCTGGACCGAATCGGTGCATCGTTTCCTTTCCGGCCCATATCGGTGCATTAAAGCAACCCCGGCATGGTTTTCGGCGCAGTAACGAAACTGACCCAATCGAACCAAAACATCACTATTGGGTCCAAGAATGTGGATTAGGTGCGTTCATTCATTCTGGACCGAATCGGTGCATCGTTTCCTTTCCGGCCCATATCGGTGCATTAAAGCAACCCCGGCATGGTTTTCGGCGCAGTAACGAAACTGACCCAATCGAACCAAAACATCACTATTGGGTCCAAGAATGTGGATTAGGTGCGTTCATTCATTCTGGACCGAATCGGTGCATCGTTTCCTTTCCGGCCCATATCGGTGCATTAAAGCAACCCCGGCATGGTTTTCGGCGCAGTAACGAAACTGACCCAATCGAACCAAAACATCACTATTGGGTCCAAGAATGTGGATTAGGTGCGTTCATTCATTCTGGACCGAATCGGTGCATCGTTTCCTTTCCGGCCCATATCGGTGCATTAAAGCAACCCCGGCATGGTTTTCGGCGCAGTAACGAAACTGACCCAATCGAACCAAAACATCACTATTGGGTCCAAGAATGTGGATTAGGTGCGTTCATTCATTCTGGACCGAATCGGTGCATCGTTTCCTTTCCGGCCCATATCGGTGCATTAAAGCAACCCCGGCATGGTTTTCGGCGCAGTAACGAAACTGACCCAATCGAACCAAAACATCACTATTGGGTCCAAGAATGTGGATTAGGTGCGTTCATTCATTCTGGACCGAATCGGTGCATCGTTTCCTTTCCGGCCCATATCGGTGCATTAAAGCAACCCCGGCATGGTTTTCGGCGCAGTAACGAAACTGACCCAATCGAACCAAAACATCACTATTGGGTCCAAGAATGTGGATTAGGTGCGTTCATTCATTCTGGACCGAATCGGTGCATCGTTTCCTTTCCGGCCCATATCGGTGCATTAAAGCAACCCCGGCATGGTTTTCGGCGCAGTAACGAAACTGACCCAATCGAACCAAAACATCACTATTGGGTCCAAGAATGTGGATTAGGTGCGTTCATTCATTCTGGACCGAATCGGTGCATCGTTTCCTTTCCGGCCCATATCGGTGCATTAAAGCAACCCCGGCATGGTTTTCGGCGCAGTAACGAAACTGACCCAATCGAACCAAAACATCACTATTGGGTCCAAGAATGTGGATTAGGTGCGTTCATTCATTCTGGACCGAATCGGTGCATCGTTTCCTTTCCGGCCCATATCGGTGCATTAAAGCAACCCCGGCATGGTTTTCGGCGCAGTAACGAAACTGACCCAATCGAACCAAAACATCACTATTGGGTCCAAGAATGTGGATTAGGTGCGTTCATTCATTCTGGACCGAATCGGTGCATCGTTTCCTTTCCGGCCCATATCGGTGCATTAAAGCAACCCCGGCATGGTTTTCGGCGCAGTAACGAAACTGACCCAATCGAACCAAAACATCACTATTGGGTCCAAGAATGTGGATTAGGTGCGTTCATTCATTCTGGACCGAATCGGTGCATCGTTTCCTTTCCGGCCCATATCGGTGCATTAAAGCAACCCCGGCATGGTTTTCGGCGCAGTAACGAAACTGACCCAATCGAACCAAAACATCACTATTGGGTCCAAGAATGTGGATTAGGTGCGTTCATTCATTCTGGACCGAATCGGTGCATCGTTTCCTTTCCGGCCCATATCGGTGCATTAAAGCAACCCCGGCATGGTTTTCGGCGCAGTAACGAAACTGACCCAATCGAACCAAAACATCACTATTGGGTCCAAGAATGTGGATTAGGTGCGTTCATTCATTCTGGACCGAATCGGTGCATCGTTTCCTTTCCGGCCCATATCGGTGCATTAAAGCAACCCCGGCATGGTTTTCGGCGCAGTAACGAAACTGACCCAATCGAACCAAAACATCACTATTGGGTCCAAGAATGTGGATTAGGTGCGTTCATTCATTCTGGACCGAATCGGTGCATCGTTTCCTTTCCGGCCCATATCGGTGCATTAAAGCAACCCCGGCATGGTTTTCGGCGCAGTAACGAAACTGACCCAATCGAACCAAAACATCACTATTGGGTCCAAGAATGTGGATTAGGTGCGTTCATTCATTCTGGACCGAATCGGTGCATCGTTTCCTTTCCGGCCCATATCGGTGCATTAAAGCAACCCCGGCATGGTTTTCGGCGCAGTAACGAAACTGACCCAATCGAACCAAAACATCACTATTGGGTCCAAGAATGTGGATTAGGTGCGTTCATTCATTCTGGACCGAATCGGTGCATCGTTTCCTTTCCGGCCCATATCGGTGCATTAAAGCAACCCCGGCATGGTTTTCGGCGCAGTAACGAAACTGACCCAATCGAACCAAAACATCACTATTGGGTCCAAGAATGTGGATTAGGTGCGTTCATTCATTCTGGACCGAATCGGTGCATCGTTTCCTTTCCGGCCCATATCGGTGCATTAAAGCAACCCCGGCATGGTTTTCGGCGCAGTAACGAAACTGACCCAATCGAACCAAAACATCACTATTGGGTCCAAGAATGTGGATTAGGTGCGTTCATTCATTCTGGACCGAATCGGTGCATCGTTTCCTTTCCGGCCCATATCGGTGCATTAAAGCAACCCCGGCATGGTTTTCGGCGCAGTAACGAAACTGACCCAATCGAACCAAAACATCACTATTGGGTCCAAGAATGTGGATTAGGTGCGTTCATTCATTCTGGACCGAATCGGTGCATCGTTTCCTTTCCGGCCCATATCGGTGCATTAAAGCAACCCCGGCATGGTTTTCGGCGCAGTAACGAAACTGACCCAATCGAACCAAAACATCACTATTGGGTCCAAGAATGTGGATTAGGTGCGTTCATTCATTCTGGACCGAATCGGTGCATCGTTTCCTTTCCGGCCCATATCGGTGCATTAAAGCAACCCCGGCATGGTTTTCGGCGCAGTAACGAAACTGACCCAATCGAACCAAAACATCACTATTGGGTCCAAGAATGTGGATTAGGTGCGTTCATTCATTCTGGACCGAATCGGTGCATCGTTTCCTTTCCGGCCCATATCGGTGCATTAAAGCAACCCCGGCATGGTTTTCGGCGCAGTAACGAAACTGACCCAATCGAACCAAAACATCACTATTGGGTCCAAGAATGTGGATTAGGTGCGTTCATTCATTCTGGACCGAATCGGTGCATCGTTTCCTTTCCGGCCCATATCGGTGCATTAAAGCAACCCCGGCATGGTTTTCGGCGCAGTAACGAAACTGACCCAATCGAACCAAAACATCACTATTGGGTCCAAGAATGTGGATTAGGTGCGTTCATTCATTCTGGACCGAATCGGTGCATCGTTTCCTTTCCGGCCCATATCGGTGCATTAAAGCAACCCCGGCATGGTTTTCGGCGCAGTAACGAAACTGACCCAATCGAACCAAAACATCACTATTGGGTCCAAGAATGTGGATTAGGTGCGTTCATTCATTCTGGACCGAATCGGTGCATCGTTTCCTTTCCGGCCCATATCGGTGCATTAAAGCAACCCCGGCATGGTTTTCGGCGCAGTAACGAAACTGACCCAATCGAACCAAAACATCACTATTGGGTCCAAGAATGTGGATTAGGTGCGTTCATTCATTCTGGACCGAATCGGTGCATCGTTTCCTTTCCGGCCCATATCGGTGCATTAAAGCAACCCCGGCATGGTTTTCGGCGCAGTAACGAAACTGACCCAATCGAACCAAAACATCACTATTGGGTCCAAGAATGTGGATTAGGTGCGTTCATTCATTCTGGACCGAATCGGTGCATCGTTTCCTTTCCGGCCCATATCGGTGCATTAAAGCAACCCCGGCATGGTTTTCGGCGCAGTAACGAAACTGACCCAATCGAACCAAAACATCACTATTGGGTCCAAGAATGTGGATTAGGTGCGTTCATTCATTCTGGACCGAATCGGTGCATCGTTTCCTTTCCGGCCCATATCGGTGCATTAAAGCAACCCCGGCATGGTTTTCGGCGCAGTAACGAAACTGACCCAATCGAACCAAAACATCACTATTGGGTCCAAGAATGTGGATTAGGTGCGTTCATTCATTCTGGACCGAATCGGTGCATCGTTTCCTTTCCGGCCCATATCGGTGCATTAAAGCAACCCCGGCATGGTTTTCGGCGCAGTAACGAAACTGACCCAATCGAACCAAAACATCACTATTGGGTCCAAGAATGTGGATTAGGTGCGTTCATTCATTCTGGACCGAATCGGTGCATCGTTTCCTTTCCGGCCCATATCGGTGCATTAAAGCAACCCCGGCATGGTTTTCGGCGCAGTAACGAAACTGACCCAATCGAACCAAAACATCACTATTGGGTCCAAGAATGTGGATTAGGTGCGTTCATTCATTCTGGACCGAATCGGTGCATCGTTTCCTTTCCGGCCCATATCGGTGCATTAAAGCAACCCCGGCATGGTTTTCGGCGCAGTAACGAAACTGACCCAATCGAACCAAAACATCACTATTGGGTCCAAGAATGTGGATTAGGTGCGTTCATTCATTCTGGACCGAATCGGTGCATCGTTTCCTTTCCGGCCCATATCGGTGCATTAAAGCAACCCCGGCATGGTTTTCGGCACAGTAACGAAACTGACCCAATCGAACCAAAACATCACTATTGGGTCCAAGAACATGGATTGGGTGCGTTCGTTCGTTTTTGGTCCGAATCAATTGCATCGTTTCCTTTCCAACCCGTATCGGTACATTAGAGCAACCCCGGCATGGTTTTCGTCACAGTAACGAAACTGATCCAATCGAACCAAAACGTCACTATTGGGTCCAAAAATGTGGATTGGGTGCGTTCGTTCGTTTCTGGTCCGAATCGATTGCATCGTTTCCTTTCCGACCCGTATCGGTACATTAGAGCAACCCCGGCATGGTTTTCGTCACAGTAACGAAACTGATCCAATCGAACCAAAACATTACTATTGGGTCCAAGAACATGGATTGGGTGCGTTTGTTCATTTTTGGTCCAAATCAATTGCATCGTTTCCTTTCCAACCCGTATCGGTACATTAGAGCAACCCCGACATGGTTTTCGTCACAGTAACGAAAATGACCCAAACGAACCAAAACATCACTATTGGGTCCAAAAGCGTGGAATGGCTGCGATCGTTCATTTCTGGACCGAATCAGTGCATCGTTTCATTTTCGGCCCGAATCGGTGCATTAAAGCAACCCCGGCATGGTTTTCGGCGCAGTAACGAAACTGACCCAATCGAACCAAAACATCACTATTGGGTCCAAGAACGTGGATTGGGTGCGTTCGTTCATTCTGGACCGAATCGGTGCATCGTTTCCTTTCCGGCCCATATCGGTGCATTAAAGCAACCCCGGCATGGTTTTCGGCGCAGTAACGAAACTGACCCAATCGAACCAAAACATCACTATTGGGTCCAAGAACGTGGATTGGGTGCGTTCGTTCATTCTGGACCGAATCGGTGCATCGTTTCCTTTCCGGCCCATATCGGTGCATTAAAGCAACCCCGGCATGGTTTTCGGCGCAGTAACGAAACTGACCCAATCGAACCAAAACATCACTATTGGGTCCAAGAACGTGGATTGGGTGCGTTCGTTCATTCTGGACCGAATCGGTGCATCGTTTCCTTTCCGGCCCATATCGGTGCATTAAAGCAACCCCGGATCTATGGAACAAATCCAAGTTTCTACGGTCCAATATGTCGATTGCGGAGGTTGGGAGGGTTGGGGAGGGAGGAAAACCGAGAGCTAGGAAGAACAAATGCAGGATGTCTTGGGCAGGGAAGGTTCTGTGTTGGTTTAGAATTAATGCTTGGCGCCACGATTTACGGCGCTGAGCTCGGCGCCAAGCTTGTGACGCTGAGCTGTGTGCCACGTAAACGCCACCTCCACCAGCTCATCTTCCTATGCTGGCACCTCGGCGCCAGGATTCGTGGCGCCGAAACGTGTTACCTTGGCGCCATGAGCCATGGTGCCGACCCCTAGGGTTCAAAAACGTAACTCGTTCCTCCAGGGGTCTAAACGTGAGATGTTTTCAAAAAGGTCAAAATGTAAAAAAAAGACGGATGCATAGCTGGGATGGTAAGGAAGCAACGCGTGAGGCTAGAGGTCATGGGTTTGAGTCCTCGCGGCCGCGCACGCCCATTTATGCGTGAAAAATTACGTGACTTGTGACTTGCGATGGTACTAAATGTCTCGCACGTTAGTGCCGGCCAGCCAGCACCGGCTGGGGGCGACCGGTACTGATGTGAACCCGCTGGGGTTTGTGCCCGATCTTTCGATGAGAGGCGTGGGGGATAACTCGATTGGAGGAGACGACGTTCACGGCCCGACTACAACCTTTCAAAGACTGCGCCTTAGCGATCGATACACCACCTCCTATGGATGTCGTGATCTTGTGGAAGCACGTCACCCGGTCTTGTCCTGCAAGCAATCGAAGAACTAGCAAGAACAAGTATGATACAAGTACTGAATTTACTAGATGGGAATTGAAGTGTCTCAATCTCAAACTCAATCACCAACGAAGTGGGGTTCCGTCGACTCGAAGACGGGCGGCTGGACCAGCACGCGCGCTTACAAGCAAGTAGCAATGGCTAAACTTGATCTAAACAAAACCCAATCTGTTTGTGGCGGCTATGAAGGTATAAAAGAGGGTGGATGATGACCAGGACGAGGTTGGGGTCATCCTACAACCCTAGGACGCGCCCCTAATGGACCCAACTTGATACACGGCCCATTGGCCCAAAATAAGGTGACGCAGTACCGTGGGCAGAAAAGGTCTCTGTAATAAATCGACGATTGTGGCCGCATCCCAACAGATATGAGGGTGAGTCCAGATCCATCTGAAAGTAGACTTGATAAGCTTTCCATCAAGTACTTAAACGCGCAAAACGGAGTCCGGATGAAACCGTGGTGGCCGTCGTAAGTCAGCACTTTCCTGCAGTCCGAATCCAGACTTTCCAAAACGTGTTGGATTTGGTCTCCTTCCTTCCTTAGGCCAATGTGACGTGGTAACCTGATGGGGGACGTGGGAATACTTAGAATTGGTCCCCAATCAACTTCTTTGGTCCTCCATGTCTTCCATATGTGTCTAGCACTCTTTTTAATCCACGTATGTATTTCTGAAAATGAGAATGAACACACATCATGGCGCAGCATCAATTCATCGAATGTACCAACAATAATTGTGATATAGGATTGATTCACCTTTGGTTTGCAAGCCATTAATATGGTCGTATCTAAGCCAGTGATGTCCTTGGATGGGGTGCGTGCGTTCATTTCCGGCCCAAATCGGTGTATTAAATGGAACCCCGACATGGTTTTCGGCACAGTAACAAAACTGACCAAAATGAACCAAAACATCACTATTGGGACCAAGAACATGGATTGGGTGCGTTCGTTCGTTTCTGGACCGAATCGGTGCATCGTTTCGTTTCTGGCCTGAATCGGTGTATTAAAGCAACCCCGGCATGGTTTTCGGCACAGTAACGAAACTGACCCAATCGAACCAAAACATCACTATTGGGACCAAGAACATGGATTGGGTGCGTTCGTTCGTTTCTGGACCGAATCGGTGCATCGTTTCGTTTTCGGCCCGAAACAGTGCATTAAATGCGACCCCGGCATGGTTTTCGCCCTGGATCGGTGCATTAAATGGAACCCTAGAGTGGTTTTAGGCATAGTAACGAAACTGACCCAATCAAACAGAAACAACAATATTGGGTCCAAAAAAGTGGATGGGGTGCGTTCATTCATTTCTGGACCGAATCGGTGCTTTATTTCATTATCGGCCCAAATCGGTGCATTAAATGGAACCCCGACATGGTTTTCGGCACAGTAACAAAACTGACCAAAACAAACCAAAACATCACTATTGGGTCAAAAAATGTGGATTGGGTGCGTTCGTTCGTTTCTATACTGAATCGGTGCATCGTTTCGTTTCTTGCCAGAATCGGTGCATTAAATGAGACCCTCACATGGTGTTTAGCACAGTAACGAAACTGATCCAAACGAAGCAAAACATCGCTATTGGGTCCAAAAACGTGGATTTGGTGAGTTTGTTTCATTTGTGGACCGAATCGGGGCATCGTTTCATTTCTGCCCCGAATCGGTGCATTAAATGAGACCCTCACATGGTGTTTAGCACAGTAACGAAACTGACCCAAACAAACCAAAACATCACTATTGGGTCCTAAAATGTGGATTGGGTGCGTTCATTTCGTTTCTGGACCGAATCAGTACAATGTTTCGTTTCTGGCCCGAATCGGTGCATTAAAGCAACCCCGGCATGGTTTTCGGCACAGTAACGAAACTGACCCAAACAAATCAAAACATCACTATTGGGTCCAAAAACGTGGATTGGGTGCGTTCATTTCGTTTCTGGACCGAATCGGTGCATTATTTCGTTTCCGGCCCAAATCGGTGCATTAAATGGAACCCCGACATGGTTTTCGGCACAGTAACAAAACTGACCAAAATGAACCAAAACATCACTATTGGGTCCAAAAACGTGGATTTGGTGAGTTTGTTTCATTTGTGGACCGAATCGGGGCATCGTTTCATTTCTGCCCCGAATCGGTGCATTAAATGAGACCCTCGCATGGTTTTTGGCACAGTAACGAAACTGACCCAAACAAATCAAAACATCACTATTGGGTCCAAAAACGTGGATTTGGTGAGTTTGTTTCATTTGTGGACCGAATCGGGGCATCGTTTCATTTCTGCCCCGAATCGGTGCATTAAATGAGACCCTCGCATGGTTTTTGGCACAGTAACGAAACTGACCCAAACAAATCAAAACATCACTATTGGGTCGAAAAAAGTGGATTGGGTGCGTTTGTTTCATTTCTGGACGAATCGGTGCATCCTTTCATCTCCGGCCCGGATCGGTGCATTAAATGCAACACCGGCATGGTTTTCGGCACAGTAACGAAACTGACCCAAACGAACCAAAACAAAACTATTGGGTCCAAAAAAGTCGATTGGGCGCGTTCGTTTAGTTTCTGGACGAATCGGTGCATCGTTTCATTTCCGGCCCGGATCGGTGCATTAAATGCAACACCGGCATGGTTTTCGGCACAGTAACGAAACTGACCCAAACGAACCAAAACAAAACTATTGGGTCCAAAAAAGTCGATTGGGTGCGTTTGTTTCATTTCTGGACGAATCGGTGCATCCTTTCATCTCCGGCCCGGATCGGTGCATTAAATGCAACACCGGCATGGTTTTCGGCACAGTAACGAAACTGACCCAAACGAACCAAAACAAAACTATTGGGTCCAAAAAAGTCGATTGGGTGCGTTTGTTTCATTTCTGGACGAATCGGTGCATCCTTTCATCTCCGGCCCGGATCGGTGCATTAAATGCAACACCGGCATGGTTTTCGGCACAGTAACGAAACTGACCCAAACGAACCAAAACAAAACTATTGGGTCCAAAAAAGTCGATTGGGTGCGTTTGTTTCATTTCTGGACGAATCGGTGCATCCTTTCATCTCCGGCCCGGATCGGTGCATTAAATGCAACACCGGCATGGTTTTCGGCACAGTAACGAAACTGACCCAAACGAACCAAAACAAAACTATTGGGTCCAAAAAAGTCGATTGGGTGCGTTTGTTTCATTTCTGGACGAATCGGTGCATCCTTTCATCTCCGGCCCGGATCGGTGCATTAAATGCAACACCGGCATGGTTTTCGGCACAGTAACGAAACTGACCCAAACGAACCAAAACAAAACTATTGGGTCCAAAAAAGTCGATTGGGCGCGTTCGTTTAGTTTCTGGACGAATCGGTGCATCGTTTCATTTCCGGCCCGGATCGGTGCATTAAATGCAACACCGGCATGGTTTTCGGCACAGTAACGAAACTGACCCAAACGAACCAAAACAAAACTATTGGGTCCAAAAAAGTCGATTGGGTGCGTTTGTTTCATTTCTGGACGAATCGGTGCATCCTTTCATCTCCGGCCCGGATCGGTGCATTAAATGCAACACCGGCATGGTTTTCGGCACAGTAACGAAACTGACCCAAACGAACCAAAACAAAACTATTGGGTCCAAAAAAGTCGATTGGGTGCGTTTGTTTCATTTCTGGACGAATCGGTGCATCCTTTCATCTCCGGCCCGGATCGGTGCATTAAATGCAACACCGGCATGGTTTTCGGCACAGTAACGAAACTGACCCAAACGAACCAAAACATCACTATTGGGTCCAAGAACATGGATTGGGTGCGTTCGTTCGTTTCTGAACCGAATCGGTGCATCATTTCCTTTCCGGCCCGTATCGGTTCATTAGAGCAAGCCCGACATGGTTTTCGGCGCAGTAACGAAGCTGACCAAAACGAACCAAAACATCACTATTGGGTGCAAAACGTGGATTGGGTGCGTTCATTCATTTCTGGACCCAATCGGTGCATCGTTTCATTTCTGCCCCGAATCGGTGCATTAAAGCAACCCCGACATGGTTTTCGGCACAGTAACGAAACTGACCAAAATGAACCAAAACATCACTATTGGGTTCAAAAAAGTGGATTGGGTGCTTTTGTTTCGTTTTTCGAAGGAGTCGGTGCATCGTTTCATTTCCGGTCCAAATATGTCCATTAAATTCAACCCCGGCATGGTTTGTTTCTGACACGAAATGGTGCATTTAAACAAGCCCGACATGGTTTTCGGCGCAGTAATGAAGCTGACCAAAATGAACAAAAACATCAGTATTGGGTCCAAAAAAGTGGATTGGGTGCGTTCGTTTCGTTTTTGGACCGAATTGGTGCAATATTTCATTTCTGGCCTGAATCGATGCATTAAATGGAACCCTGACATGGTTTTCGGCACAGTAATGAAACTGACCAAAATGAACCAAAACAGCACTATTGGGTCCAAAAACGTGGATTGGGTGCGTTCGTTCGTTTCTGGACCGAATCGGTGCATCGTTTCGTTTCTGGCCTGAATCGGTGTATTAAAGCAACCCCGACATGGTTTTCGGCACAGTAATGAAACTGACCCAATCGAACCAAAACATCACTATTGGGTCCAAAAAAGTGGATTCGGTGCGTTTTTTTCGTTTTTGGACCGAACTGGTGCATCGTTCCCCTGCTTGGTTTTCGGCACAGTAACGAAAATGACCCAAACGAACCAAAACATCACTATTGAGTCCAAAAAAGTGGATTGCATCCGTTCGTTTTGTTTATGGACTGAATCAGTGCATCATTTGGTTTCTCGCATGAATCGATGCATTAAAGGAACCTCAGCATGGTTTTCGGCACAGTAACAAAACTGACCAAAATGAACCAAAACATCACTATTGGGTCCAAAAACGTGGATTGGGTGCATTCGTTTAATTTCTAGACCGAATCGGTGCATCATTTCGTTTCCAGCCCAAATCGGTGCATTAAAGCAAGCCCGACATGGTTTTCGGTTTTTTGCACAGTAACGAAACTGACCAAAACGAACCAAAACATCACTATTGGGTCCAAAAACGTGGATTGGGTGCGTTCGTTTTGTTTCTGGATCGAAACTGTGCATCGTTTCGTTAACGACCCGAATGGGTGCATTAAATGCAACATTTGCATGGTTTTTTGCACAGTAACGAAACTGACCAAAACGAACCAAAACATCACTATTGGGCTCAAAAAAGTGGATTGGGTGCTATTATTTTGTTTTTCGACGGAGTCGGTGCATCGTTTCATTTCCGGTCCAAATATGTCCATTAAATTCAACCCCAGCATGGTTTGTTTCTGACACGAAACGGTGCATTTAAACAAGCCCGACATGGTTTTCGGCGCAGTAATGAAGCTGACCAAAATGAACGAAAACATCACTATTGGGTCCAAAAAAGTGGATTGGGTGCGTTCGTTTTGTTTTTGGACCGAATTGGTGCAATATTTCATTTCTGGCCTGAATCGGTGCATTAAATGGAACCCTGACATGGTTTTCGGCACAGTAACAAAACTGACCAAAACGAACCAAAACAGCACTATTGGGTCCAAAAACGTGGATTGGGTGCGTTCGTTCGTTTCTGGACCGAATCGGTGCATCGTTTCGTTTCCGGCCCGAATCGGTGCATTAAAGCAACCCCGACATGGTTTTCGGCACAGTAATGAAACTGACCCAATCGAACCAAAACATCACTACTGGGTCCAAAAAAGTGGATTGGGTGCGTTCGTTTTGTTTATGGACCGAATCGGTGCATCGTTTCGTTTCCGGCCCGAATCGGTGCATTAAAGCAACCCCGACATGGTTTTCGGCGCAGTAATGAAGCTGACCAAAATGAACGAAAACATCACTATTGGGTCCAAAAAAGTGGGGATTGGGTGCGTTCATTGTGTTCTGGACCCAATCAGTGCATCATTTCATTTCCGCCCCGAATCGGTGCATTAAAGCAACCCCGGCATGGTTTTCGGCACAGTAACGAAACTGATCCAATCGAACCAAAACGTCACTATTGGGTCCAAAAATGTGGATTAGGTGCGTTCGTTCGTTTCTGGACTGAATCGGTGCATCGTTTCATTTTCAGCCCGAATCGGTGCATTAAAGCAACCCCGGCATGGTTTTCGGCGCAGTAACGAAACTGACCCAATCGAACCAAAACATCACTATTGGGTCCAAGAACGTGGATTGGGTGCGTTCGTTCATTCTGGACCGAATCGGTGCATCGTTTCCTTTCCGGCCCATATCGGTGCATTAAAGCAACCCCGGCATGGTTTTCGGCGCAGTAACGAAACTGACCCAATCGAACCAAAACATCACTATTGGGTCCAAGAACGTGGATTGGGTGCGTTCGTTCATTCTGGACCGAATCGGTGCATCGTTTCCTTTCCGGCCCATATCGGTGCATTAAAGCAACCCCGGCATGGTTTTCGGCGCAGTAACGAAACTGACCCAATCGAACCAAAACATCACTATTGGGTCCAAGAATGTGGATTAGGTGCGTTCATTCATTCTGGACCGAATCGGTGCATCGTTTCCTTTCCGGCCCATATCGGTGCATTAAAGCAACCCCGGCATGGTTTTCGGCGCAGTAACGAAACTGACCCAATCGAACCAAAACATCACTATTGGGTCCAAGAATGTGGATTAGGTGCGTTCATTCATTCTGGACCGAATCGGTGCATCGTTTCCTTTCCGGCCCATATCGGTGCATTAAAGCAACCCCGGCATGGTTTTCGGCGCAGTAACGAAACTGACCCAATCGAACCAAAACATCACTATTGGGTCCAAGAATGTGGATTAGGTGCGTTCATTCATTCTGGACCGAATCGGTGCATCGTTTCCTTTCCGGCCCATATCGGTGCATTAAAGCAACCCCGGCATGGTTTTCGGCGCAGTAACGAAACTGACCCAATCGAACCAAAACATCACTATTGGGTCCAAGAATGTGGATTAGGTGCGTTCATTCATTCTGGACCGAATCGGTGCATCGTTTCCTTTCCGGCCCATATCGGTGCATTAAAGCAACCCCGGCATGGTTTTCGGCGCAGTAACGAAACTGACCCAATCGAACCAAAACATCACTATTGGGTCCAAGAATGTGGATTAGGTGCGTTCATTCATTCTGGACCGAATCGGTGCATCGTTTCCTTTCCGGCCCATATCGGTGCATTAAAGCAACCCCGGCATGGTTTTCGGCGCAGTAACGAAACTGACCCAATCGAACCAAAACATCACTATTGGGTCCAAGAATGTGGATTAGGTGCGTTCATTCATTCTGGACCGAATCGGTGCATCGTTTCCTTTCCGGCCCATATCGGTGCATTAAAGCAACCCCGGCATGGTTTTCGGCGCAGTAACGAAACTGACCCAATCGAACCAAAACATCACTATTGGGTCCAAGAACGTGGATTGGGTGCGTTCGTTCATTCTGGACCGAATCGGTGCATCGTTTCCTTTCCGGCCCATATCGGTGCATTAAAGCAACCCCGGCATGGTTTTCGGCGCAGTAACGAAACTGACCCAATCGAACCAAAACATCACTATTGGGTCCAAGAATGTGGATTAGGTGCGTTCATTCATTCTGGACCGAATCGGTGCATCGTTTCCTTTCCGGCCCATATCGGTGCATTAAAGCAACCCCGGCATGGTTTTCGGCGCAGTAACGAAACTGACCCAATCGAACCAAAACATCACTATTGGGTCCAAGAATGTGGATTAGGTGCGTTCATTCATTCTGGACCGAATCGGTGCATCGTTTCCTTTCCGGCCCATATCGGTGCATTAAAGCAACCCCGGCATGGTTTTCGGCGCAGTAACGAAACTGACCCAATCGAACCAAAACATCACTATTGGGTCCAAGAATGTGGATTAGGTGCGTTCATTCATTCTGGACCGAATCGGTGCATCGTTTCCTTTCCGGCCCATATCGGTGCATTAAAGCAACCCCGGCATGGTTTTCGGCGCAGTAACGAAACTGACCCAATCGAACCAAAACATCACTATTGGGTCCAAGAATGTGGATTAGGTGCGTTCATTCATTCTGGACCGAATCGGTGCATCGTTTCCTTTCCGGCCCATATCGGTGCATTAAAGCAACCCCGGCATGGTTTTCGGCGCAGTAACGAAACTGACCCAATCGAACCAAAACATCACTATTGGGTCCAAGAATGTGGATTAGGTGCGTTCATTCATTCTGGACCGAATCGGTGCATCGTTTCCTTTCCGGCCCATATCGGTGCATTAAAGCAACCCCGGCATGGTTTTCGGCGCAGTAACGAAACTGACCCAATCGAACCAAAACATCACTATTGGGTCCAAGAATGTGGATTAGGTGCGTTCATTCATTCTGGACCGAATCGGTGCATCGTTTCCTTTCCGGCCCATATCGGTGCATTAAAGCAACCCCGGCATGGTTTTCGGCGCAGTAACGAAACTGACCCAATCGAACCAAAACATCACTATTGGGTCCAAGAACGTGGATTGGGTGCGTTCGTTCATTCTGGACCGAATCGGTGCATCGTTTCCTTTCCGGCCCATATCGGTGCATTAAAGCAACCCCGGCATGGTTTTCGGCGCAGTAACGAAACTGACCCAATCGAACCAAAACATCACTATTGGGTCCAAGAATGTGGATTAGGTGCGTTCATTCATTCTGGACCGAATCGGTGCATCGTTTCCTTTCCGGCCCATATCGGTGCATTAAAGCAACCCCGGCATGGTTTTCGGCGCAGTAACGAAACTGACCCAATCGAACCAAAACATCACTATTGGGTCCAAGAATGTGGATTAGGTGCGTTCATTCATTCTGGACCGAATCGGTGCATCGTTTCCTTTCCGGCCCATATCGGTGCATTAAAGCAACCCCGGCATGGTTTTCGGCGCAGTAACGAAACTGACCCAATCGAACCAAAACATCACTATTGGGTCCAAGAATGTGGATTAGGTGCGTTCATTCATTCTGGACCGAATCGGTGCATCGTTTCCTTTCCGGCCCATATCGGTGCATTAAAGCAACCCCGGCATGGTTTTCGGCGCAGTAACGAAACTGACCCAATCGAACCAAAACATCACTATTGGGTCCAAGAATGTGGATTAGGTGCGTTCATTCATTCTGGACCGAATCGGTGCATCGTTTCCTTTCCGGCCCATATCGGTGCATTAAAGCAACCCCGGCATGGTTTTCGGCGCAGTAACGAAACTGACCCAATCGAACCAAAACATCACTATTGGGTCCAAGAATGTGGATTAGGTGCGTTCATTCATTCTGGACCGAATCGGTGCATCGTTTCCTTTCCGGCCCATATCGGTGCATTAAAGCAACCCCGGCATGGTTTTCGGCGCAGTAACGAAACTGACCCAATCGAACCAAAACATCACTATTGGGTCCAAGAATGTGGATTAGGTGCGTTCATTCATTCTGGACCGAATCGGTGCATCGTTTCCTTTCCGGCCCATATCGGTGCATTAAAGCAACCCCGGCATGGTTTTCGGCGCAGTAACGAAACTGACCCAATCGAACCAAAACATCACTATTGGGTCCAAGAACGTGGATTGGGTGCGTTCGTTCATTCTGGACCGAATCGGTGCATCGTTTCCTTTCCGGCCCATATCGGTGCATTAAAGCAACCCCGGCATGGTTTTCGGCGCAGTAACGAAACTGACCCAATCGAACCAAAACATCACTATTGGGTCCAAGAATGTGGATTAGGTGCGTTCATTCATTCTGGACCGAATCGGTGCATCGTTTCCTTTCCGGCCCATATCGGTGCATTAAAGCAACCCCGGCATGGTTTTCGGCGCAGTAACGAAACTGACCCAATCGAACCAAAACATCACTATTGGGTCCAAGAATGTGGATTAGGTGCGTTCATTCATTCTGGACCGAATCGGTGCATCGTTTCCTTTCCGGCCCATATCGGTGCATTAAAGCAACCCCGGCATGGTTTTCGGCGCAGTAACGAAACTGACCCAATCGAACCAAAACATCACTATTGGGTCCAAGAATGTGGATTAGGTGCGTTCATTCATTCTGGACCGAATCGGTGCATCGTTTCCTTTCCGGCCCATATCGGTGCATTAAAGCAACCCCGGCATGGTTTTCGGCGCAGTAACGAAACTGACCCAATCGAACCAAAACATCACTATTGGGTCCAAGAATGTGGATTAGGTGCGTTCATTCATTCTGGACCGAATCGGTGCATCGTTTCCTTTCCGGCCCATATCGGTGCATTAAAGCAACCCCGGCATGGTTTTCGGCGCAGTAACGAAACTGACCCAATCGAACCAAAACATCACTATTGGGTCCAAGAATGTGGATTAGGTGCGTTCATTCATTCTGGACCGAATCGGTGCATCGTTTCCTTTCCGGCCCATATCGGTGCATTAAAGCAACCCCGGCATGGTTTTCGGCGCAGTAACGAAACTGACCCAATCGAACCAAAACATCACTATTGGGTCCAAGAATGTGGATTAGGTGCGTTCATTCATTCTGGACCGAATCGGTGCATCGTTTCCTTTCCGGCCCATATCGGTGCATTAAAGCAACCCCGGCATGGTTTTCGGCGCAGTAACGAAACTGACCCAATCGAACCAAAACATCACTATTGGGTCCAAGAACGTGGATTGGGTGCGTTCGTTCATTCTGGACCGAATCGGTGCATCGTTTCCTTTCCGGCCCATATCGGTGCATTAAAGCAACCCCGGCATGGTTTTCGGCGCAGTAACGAAACTGACCCAATCGAACCAAAACATCACTATTGGGTCCAAGAATGTGGATTAGGTGCGTTCATTCATTCTGGACCGAATCGGTGCATCGTTTCCTTTCCGGCCCATATCGGTGCATTAAAGCAACCCCGGCATGGTTTTCGGCGCAGTAACGAAACTGACCCAATCGAACCAAAACATCACTATTGGGTCCAAGAATGTGGATTAGGTGCGTTCATTCATTCTGGACCGAATCGGTGCATCGTTTCCTTTCCGGCCCATATCGGTGCATTAAAGCAACCCCGGCATGGTTTTCGGCGCAGTAACGAAACTGACCCAATCGAACCAAAACATCACTATTGGGTCCAAGAATGTGGATTAGGTGCGTTCATTCATTCTGGACCGAATCGGTGCATCGTTTCCTTTCCGGCCCATATCGGTGCATTAAAGCAACCCCGGCATGGTTTTCGGCGCAGTAACGAAACTGACCCAATCGAACCAAAACATCACTATTGGGTCCAAGAATGTGGATTAGGTGCGTTCATTCATTCTGGACCGAATCGGTGCATCGTTTCCTTTCCGGCCCATATCGGTGCATTAAAGCAACCCCGGCATGGTTTTCGGCGCAGTAACGAAACTGACCCAATCGAACCAAAACATCACTATTGGGTCCAAGAATGTGGATTAGGTGCGTTCATTCATTCTGGACCGAATCGGTGCATCGTTTCCTTTCCGGCCCATATCGGTGCATTAAAGCAACCCCGGCATGGTTTTCGGCGCAGTAACGAAACTGACCCAATCGAACCAAAACATCACTATTGGGTCCAAGAATGTGGATTAGGTGCGTTCATTCATTCTGGACCGAATCGGTGCATCGTTTCCTTTCCGGCCCATATCGGTGCATTAAAGCAACCCCGGCATGGTTTTCGGCGCAGTAACGAAACTGACCCAATCGAACCAAAACATCACTATTGGGTCCAAGAACGTGGATTGGGTGCGTTCGTTCATTCTGGACCGAATCGGTGCATCGTTTCCTTTCCGGCCCATATCGGTGCATTAAAGCAACCCCGGCATGGTTTTCGGCGCAGTAACGAAACTGACCCAATCGAACCAAAACATCACTATTGGGTCCAAGAATGTGGATTAGGTGCGTTCATTCATTCTGGACCGAATCGGTGCATCGTTTCCTTTCCGGCCCATATCGGTGCATTAAAGCAACCCCGGCATGGTTTTCGGCGCAGTAACGAAACTGACCCAATCGAACCAAAACATCACTATTGGGTCCAAGAATGTGGATTAGGTGCGTTCATTCATTCTGGACCGAATCGGTGCATCGTTTCCTTTCCGGCCCATATCGGTGCATTAAAGCAACCCCGGCATGGTTTTCGGCGCAGTAACGAAACTGACCCAATCGAACCAAAACATCACTATTGGGTCCAAGAATGTGGATTAGGTGCGTTCATTCATTCTGGACCGAATCGGTGCATCGTTTCCTTTCCGGCCCATATCGGTGCATTAAAGCAACCCCGGCATGGTTTTCGGCGCAGTAACGAAACTGACCCAATCGAACCAAAACATCACTATTGGGTCCAAGAATGTGGATTAGGTGCGTTCATTCATTCTGGACCGAATCGGTGCATCGTTTCCTTTCCGGCCCATATCGGTGCATTAAAGCAACCCCGGCATGGTTTTCGGCGCAGTAACGAAACTGACCCAATCGAACCAAAACATCACTATTGGGTCCAAGAATGTGGATTAGGTGCGTTCATTCATTCTGGACCGAATCGGTGCATCGTTTCCTTTCCGGCCCATATCGGTGCATTAAAGCAACCCCGGCATGGTTTTCGGCGCAGTAACGAAACTGACCCAATCGAACCAAAACATCACTATTGGGTCCAAGAATGTGGATTAGGTGCGTTCATTCATTCTGGACCGAATCGGTGCATCGTTTCCTTTCCGGCCCATATCGGTGCATTAAAGCAACCCCGGCATGGTTTTCGGCGCAGTAACGAAACTGACCCAATCGAACCAAAACATCACTATTGGGTCCAAGAACGTGGATTGGGTGCGTTCGTTCATTCTGGACCGAATCGGTGCATCGTTTCCTTTCCGGCCCATATCGGTGCATTAAAGCAACCCCGGCATGGTTTTCGGCGCAGTAACGAAACTGACCCAATCGAACCAAAACATCACTATTGGGTCCAAGAATGTGGATTAGGTGCGTTCATTCATTCTGGACCGAATCGGTGCATCGTTTCCTTTCCGGCCCATATCGGTGCATTAAAGCAACCCCGGCATGGTTTTCGGCGCAGTAACGAAACTGACCCAATCGAACCAAAACATCACTATTGGGTCCAAGAATGTGGATTAGGTGCGTTCATTCATTCTGGACCGAATCGGTGCATCGTTTCCTTTCCGGCCCATATCGGTGCATTAAAGCAACCCCGGCATGGTTTTCGGCGCAGTAACGAAACTGACCCAATCGAACCAAAACATCACTATTGGGTCCAAGAATGTGGATTAGGTGCGTTCATTCATTCTGGACCGAATCGGTGCATCGTTTCCTTTCCGGCCCATATCGGTGCATTAAAGCAACCCCGGCATGGTTTTCGGCGCAGTAACGAAACTGACCCAATCGAACCAAAACATCACTATTGGGTCCAAGAATGTGGATTAGGTGCGTTCATTCATTCTGGACCGAATCGGTGCATCGTTTCCTTTCCGGCCCATATCGGTGCATTAAAGCAACCCCGGCATGGTTTTCGGCGCAGTAACGAAACTGACCCAATCGAACCAAAACATCACTATTGGGTCCAAGAATGTGGATTAGGTGCGTTCATTCATTCTGGACCGAATCGGTGCATCGTTTCCTTTCCGGCCCATATCGGTGCATTAAAGCAACCCCGGCATGGTTTTCGGCGCAGTAACGAAACTGACCCAATCGAACCAAAACATCACTATTGGGTCCAAGAATGTGGATTAGGTGCGTTCATTCATTCTGGACCGAATCGGTGCATCGTTTCCTTTCCGGCCCATATCGGTGCATTAAAGCAACCCCGGCATGGTTTTCGGCGCAGTAACGAAACTGACCCAATCGAACCAAAACATCACTATTGGGTCCAAGAACGTGGATTGGGTGCGTTCGTTCATTCTGGACCGAATCGGTGCATCGTTTCCTTTCCGGCCCATATCGGTGCATTAAAGCAACCCCGGCATGGTTTTCGGCGCAGTAACGAAACTGACCCAATCGAACCAAAACATCACTATTGGGTCCAAGAATGTGGATTAGGTGCGTTCATTCATTCTGGACCGAATCGGTGCATCGTTTCCTTTCCGGCCCATATCGGTGCATTAAAGCAACCCCGGCATGGTTTTCGGCGCAGTAACGAAACTGACCCAATCGAACCAAAACATCACTATTGGGTCCAAGAATGTGGATTAGGTGCGTTCATTCATTCTGGACCGAATCGGTGCATCGTTTCCTTTCCGGCCCATATCGGTGCATTAAAGCAACCCCGGCATGGTTTTCGGCGCAGTAACGAAACTGACCCAATCGAACCAAAACATCACTATTGGGTCCAAGAATGTGGATTAGGTGCGTTCATTCATTCTGGACCGAATCGGTGCATCGTTTCCTTTCCGGCCCATATCGGTGCATTAAAGCAACCCCGGCATGGTTTTCGGCGCAGTAACGAAACTGACCCAATCGAACCAAAACATCACTATTGGGTCCAAGAATGTGGATTAGGTGCGTTCATTCATTCTGGACCGAATCGGTGCATCGTTTCCTTTCCGGCCCATATCGGTGCATTAAAGCAACCCCGGCATGGTTTTCGGCGCAGTAACGAAACTGACCCAATCGAACCAAAACATCACTATTGGGTCCAAGAATGTGGATTAGGTGCGTTCATTCATTCTGGACCGAATCGGTGCATCGTTTCCTTTCCGGCCCATATCGGTGCATTAAAGCAACCCCGGCATGGTTTTCGGCGCAGTAACGAAACTGACCCAATCGAACCAAAACATCACTATTGGGTCCAAGAATGTGGATTAGGTGCGTTCATTCATTCTGGACCGAATCGGTGCATCGTTTCCTTTCCGGCCCATATCGGTGCATTAAAGCAACCCCGGCATGGTTTTCGGCGCAGTAACGAAACTGACCCAATCGAACCAAAACATCACTATTGGGTCCAAGAACGTGGATTGGGTGCGTTCGTTCATTCTGGACCGAATCGGTGCATCGTTTCCTTTCCGGCCCATATCGGTGCATTAAAGCAACCCCGGCATGGTTTTCGGCGCAGTAACGAAACTGACCCAATCGAACCAAAACATCACTATTGGGTCCAAGAATGTGGATTAGGTGCGTTCATTCATTCTGGACCGAATCGGTGCATCGTTTCCTTTCCGGCCCATATCGGTGCATTAAAGCAACCCCGGCATGGTTTTCGGCGCAGTAACGAAACTGACCCAATCGAACCAAAACATCACTATTGGGTCCAAGAATGTGGATTAGGTGCGTTCATTCATTCTGGACCGAATCGGTGCATCGTTTCCTTTCCGGCCCATATCGGTGCATTAAAGCAACCCCGGCATGGTTTTCGGCGCAGTAACGAAACTGACCCAATCGAACCAAAACATCACTATTGGGTCCAAGAATGTGGATTAGGTGCGTTCATTCATTCTGGACCGAATCGGTGCATCGTTTCCTTTCCGGCCCATATCGGTGCATTAAAGCAACCCCGGCATGGTTTTCGGCGCAGTAACGAAACTGACCCAATCGAACCAAAACATCACTATTGGGTCCAAGAATGTGGATTAGGTGCGTTCATTCATTCTGGACCGAATCGGTGCATCGTTTCCTTTCCGGCCCATATCGGTGCATTAAAGCAACCCCGGCATGGTTTTCGGCGCAGTAACGAAACTGACCCAATCGAACCAAAACATCACTATTGGGTCCAAGAATGTGGATTAGGTGCGTTCATTCATTCTGGACCGAATCGGTGCATCGTTTCCTTTCCGGCCCATATCGGTGCATTAAAGCAACCCCGGCATGGTTTTCGGCGCAGTAACGAAACTGACCCAATCGAACCAAAACATCACTATTGGGTCCAAGAATGTGGATTAGGTGCGTTCATTCATTCTGGACCGAATCGGTGCATCGTTTCCTTTCCGGCCCATATCGGTGCATTAAAGCAACCCCGGCATGGTTTTCGGCGCAGTAACGAAACTGACCCAATCGAACCAAAACATCACTATTGGGTCCAAGAACGTGGATTGGGTGCGTTCGTTCATTCTGGACCGAATCGGTGCATCGTTTCCTTTCCGGCCCATATCGGTGCATTAAAGCAACCCCGGCATGGTTTTCGGCGCAGTAACGAAACTGACCCAATCGAACCAAAACATCACTATTGGGTCCAAGAATGTGGATTAGGTGCGTTCATTCATTCTGGACCGAATCGGTGCATCGTTTCCTTTCCGGCCCATATCGGTGCATTAAAGCAACCCCGGCATGGTTTTCGGCGCAGTAACGAAACTGACCCAATCGAACCAAAACATCACTATTGGGTCCAAGAATGTGGATTAGGTGCGTTCATTCATTCTGGACCGAATCGGTGCATCGTTTCCTTTCCGGCCCATATCGGTGCATTAAAGCAACCCCGGCATGGTTTTCGGCGCAGTAACGAAACTGACCCAATCGAACCAAAACATCACTATTGGGTCCAAAAACGTGGATTGGGTGCGTTCGTTTCGTTTCTGGATCGAAACTGTGCATCGTTTCGTTAACGACCCGAATGGGTGCATTAAATGCAACATTTGCATGGTTTTTTGCACAGTAACGAAACTGACAAAAACGAACCAAAACATCACTATTGGGTCCAAAAACGTGGATTGGGTGCGTTCGTTTCGTTTCTGGATCGAAACTGTGCATCGTTTCGTTAACGACCCGAATGGGTGCATTAAATGCAACATTTGCATGGTTTTTTGCACAGTAACGAAACTGACCAAAACGAACCAAAACATCACTATTGGGTCCAAAAACGTGGATTGGGTGCGTTCGTTTTGTTTCTGGATCGAAACTGTGCATCGTTTCGTTAACGACCCGAATGGGTGCATTAAATGCAACATTTGCATGGTTTTCAGCGCATTAACGAAGCTGACCAAAACGAACCAAAACATCACTATTGGGTCCAAAACGTGGATTGGGCGCGTTCATTCGTTTTTGGACCCAATCGGTGCATCGTTTCATTTCTGCCCGAATCGGTGCATTAAAGCAACCCCGACATGCTTTTTGGCACAGTAACGAAACTGACCAAAACGAACCAAAACATCACTATTGGGTTTAAAAAAGTGGATTGGGTGCTTTTGTTTCATTTTTCGACGGAGTCGGTGCATCGTTTCATTTCCGGTCCAAATATGTGCATTAAATTCAACCCCGGCATGGTTTGTTTCTGACACGAAACGGTGCATTTAAACAAGCCCAACATGGTTTTCGGCGCAGTAATGAAGCTGACCAAAACGAACGAAAACATCACTATTGGGTCCAAGAAAGTGGATTGGGTGCGTTCGTTTTGTTTTTGGACCGAATCGGTGTAATATTTCGTTTCTGGCCTGAATCGGTGCATTAAATGGAACCCTGACATGGTTTTCGCCACAGTAACGAAACTGACCAAAACGAACCAAAACATCACTATTGGGTCCAAAAACGTGGATTGGGTGCGTTCGTTCGTTTCAGGACCGAATCGGTGCATCGTTTCGTTTCCGGCCCGAATCGGTGCATTAAAGCAATCCCGACATGGTTTTCGGCACAGTAATGAAACTGACCCAATTGAACCAAAACATAATTATTGGGTCCAAAAAAGTGGATTGGGTGCATTTGTTTCGTTTTTGGACCAAATTGGTGCATCGTTCCCCAGCATGGTTTTCGGCACAGTAACGAAAATGACCCAAACGAACCAAAACATCACTATTGGGTCCAGAAAAGTGGATTGGGTGCGTTCGTTTTGTTTATGGACTGAATCAGTGCATCATTTGGTTTCTGGCATGAATGGATGCATTAAAGGAACCTCAGCATGGTTTTCGGCGCAGTAACAAAACTGACCAAAACAAACCAAAACATCACTATTGGGTCCAAAACGTGGATTGGGTGCGTTCATTCGTTTCTGGACCCAATCGGTGCATTGTTTCATTTCTGCCCGAATCGGTGCATTAAAGCAACCCCGACATGGTTTTCGGCACAGTAACGAAACTGACCAAAACGAACCAAAACATCACTATTGGGTACAAAACGTGGATTGGGTGCGTTCATTCGTTTCTGGACCCAATCGGTGCATTGTTTCATTTCTGCCCGAATCGGTGCATTAAAGCAACCCCGACATGGTTTTCGGCACAGTAACGAAACTGACCAAAACGAACCAAAACATCACTATTGGGTTTAAAAAAGTGGATTGGGTGCTTTTGTTTCATTTTTCGATGGAGTCGGTGCATCGTTTCATTTCCGGTCCAAATATGTGCATTAAATTCAACCCCGGCATGGTTTCTGGCATGAATGGATGCATTAAAGGAACCTCAGCATGGTTTTCGGCAAAGTAACAAAACTGACCAAAATGAACCAAAACATCACTATTGGGTCCAAAAACATGGATTGGGTGCGTTCGTTCGTTTCTGAACCGAATTGGTGCATCGTTTCGTTTCCAGCCCAAATCGGTGCATTAAAGCAACCCCGACATGGTTTTCGGCGCAGTAATGAAGCTGACCAAAACGAACCAAAACATCACTGCTGGGTCCAAAACGTGGATTGGGTGCGTTGATTCATTTCTGGACCCAATCGGTGCATCGTTTCGTTTTCGGCCCGAATCGGTGCATTAAAGAAACCCCGACATGGTTTTCGGCACGGTAATGAAACTGACCCAATCAAACCAAAACATCACTATTGGGTCCAAAAAAGTGGATTGGGTGCATTTGTTTCGTTTTTGGACCGAATTGGTGCATCGTTTCCCGGCATGGTTTTCGGCACAGTAACGAAAATGACCCAAATGAACCAAAACATCACTATTGGGTCCAAAAAAGTGGATTTGGTGCGTTCGTTTTGTTTATGGACTGAATCAGTGCATCATTTGGTTTCTGGCATCAATGGATGCATTAAAAGAACCTCAGTTTTGTTACTGTGCCGAAAACCATGCTGAGGTTCTTTTAATGCATCCATTCATGCCAGAAACCAAATGATGCACTGATTCAGTCCATAAACAAAACGAACGCCCCCAAACCACTTTTTTGGACCCAATAGCTGTCTCTTATACACATCTAGATGTGTATAAGAGACAGGCCGAAAACCATGCTAAGGTTCCTTTAATGCATCCATTAATGCCAGAAACCAAATGATGCACTGATTCAGTCCATAAACAAAACGAACGCCCCCAAACCACTTTTTTGGACCCAATAGCTGTCTCTTATACACATCTAGATGTGTATAAGAGACAGGCCGAAAACCATGCTAAGGTTCCTTTAATGCATCCATTAATGCCAGAAACCAAATGATGCACTGATTCAGTCCATAAACAAAACGAACGCCCCCAAACCACTTTTTTGGACCCAATAGCTGTCTCTTATACACATCTAGATGTGTATAAGAGACAGGCCGAAAACCATGCTAAGGTTCCTTTAATGCATCCATTAATGCCAGAAACCAAATGATGCACTGATTCAGTCCATAAACAAAACGAACGCCCCCAAACCACTTTTTTGGACCCAATAGCTGTCTCTTATACACATCTAGATGTGTATAAGAGACAGGCCGAAAACCATGCTAAGGTTCCTTTAATGCATCCATTAATGCCAGAAACCAAATGATGCACTGATTCAGTCCATAAACAAAACGAACGCCCCCAAACCACTTTTTTGGACCCAATAGCTGTCTCTTATACACATCTAGATGTGTATAAGAGACAGGCCGAAAACCATGCTAAGGTTCCTTTAATGCATCCATTAATGCCAGAAACCAAATGATGCACTGATTCAGTCCATAAACAAAACGAACGCCCCCAAACCACTTTTTTGGACCCAATAGCTGTCTCTTATACACATCTAGATGTGTATAAGAGACAGGCCGAAAACCATGCTAAGGTTCCTTTAATGCATCCATTAATGCCAGAAACCAAATGATGCACTGATTCAGTCCATAAACAAAACGAACGCCCCCAAACCACTTTTTTGGACCCAATAGCTGTCTCTTATACACATCTAGATGTGTATAAGAGACAGGCCGAAAACCATGCTAAGGTTCCTTTAATGCATCCATTAATGCCAGAAACCAAATGATGCACTGATTCAGTCCATAAACAAAACGAACGCCCCCAAACCACTTTTTTGGACCCAATAGCTGTCTCTTATACACATCTAGATGTGTATAAGAGACAGGCCGAAAACCATGCTAAGGTTCCTTTAATGCATCCATTAATGCCAGAAACCAAATGATGCACTGATTCAGTCCATAAACAAAACGAACGCCCCCAAACCACTTTTTTGGACCCAATAGCTGTCTCTTATACACATCTAGATGTGTATAAGAGACAGGCCGAAAACCATGCTAAGGTTCCTTTAATGCATCCATTAATGCCAGAAACCAAATGATGCACTGATTCAGTCCATAAACAAAACGAACGCCCCCAAACCACTTTTTTGGACCCAATAGCTGTCTCTTATACACATCTAGATGTGTATAAGAGACAGGCCGAAAACCATGCTAAGGTTCCTTTAATGCATCCATTAATGCCAGAAACCAAATGATGCACTGATTCAGTCCATAAACAAAACGAACGCCCCCAAACCACTTTTTTGGACCCAATAGCTGTCTCTTATACACATCTAGATGTGTATAAGAGACAGGCCGAAAACCATGCTAAGGTTCCTTTAATGCATCCATTAATGCCAGAAACCAAATGATGCACTGATTCAGTCCATAAACAAAACGAACGCCCCCAAACCACTTTTTTGGACCCAATAGCTGTCTCTTATACACATCTAGATGTGTATAAGAGACAGGCCGAAAACCATGCTAAGGTTCCTTTAATGCATCCATTAATGCCAGAAACCAAATGATGCACTGATTCAGTCCATAAACAAAACGAACGCCCCCAAACCACTTTTTTGGACCCAATAGCTGTCTCTTATACACATCTAGATGTGTATAAGAGACAGGCCGAAAACCATGCTAAGGTTCCTTTAATGCATCCATTAATGCCAGAAACCAAATGATGCACTGATTCAGTCCATAAACAAAACGAACGCCCCCAAACCACTTTTTTGGACCCAATAGCTGTCTCTTATACACATCTAGATGTGTATAAGAGACAGGCCGAAAACCATGCTAAGGTTCCTTTAATGCATCCATTAATGCCAGAAACCAAATGATGCACTGATTCAGTCCATAAACAAAACGAACGCCCCCAAACCACTTTTTTGGACCCAATAGCTGTCTCTTATACACATCTAGATGTGTATAAGAGACAGGCCGAAAACCATGCTAAGGTTCCTTTAATGCATCCATTAATGCCAGAAACCAAATGATGCACTGATTCAGTCCATAAACAAAACGAACGCCCCCAAACCACTTTTTTGGACCCAATAGCTGTCTCTTATACACATCTAGATGTGTATAAGAGACAGGCCGAAAACCATGCTAAGGTTCCTTTAATGCATCCATTAATGCCAGAAACCAAATGATGCACTGATTCAGTCCATAAACAAAACGAACGCCCCCAAACCACTTTTTTGGACCCAATAGCTGTCTCTTATACACATCTAGATGTGTATAAGAGACAGGCCGAAAACCATGCTAAGGTTCCTTTAATGCATCCATTAATGCCAGAAACCAAATGATGCACTGATTCAGTCCATAAACAAAACGAACGCCCCCAAACCACTTTTTTGGACCCAATAGCTGTCTCTTATACACATCTAGATGTGTATAAGAGACAGGCCGAAAACCATGCTAAGGTTCCTTTAATGCATCCATTAATGCCAGAAACCAAATGATGCACTGATTCAGTCCATAAACAAAACGAACGCCCCCAAACCACTTTTTTGGACCCAATAGCTGTCTCTTATACACATCTAGATGTGTATAAGAGACAGGCCGAAAACCATGCTAAGGTTCCTTTAATGCATCCATTAATGCCAGAAACCAAATGATGCACTGATTCAGTCCATAAACAAAACGAACGCCCCCAAACCACTTTTTTGGACCCAATAGCTGTCTCTTATACACATCTAGATGTGTATAAGAGACAGGCCGAAAACCATGCTAAGGTTCCTTTAATGCATCCATTAATGCCAGAAACCAAATGATGCACTGATTCAGTCCATAAACAAAACGAACGCCCCCAAACCACTTTTTTGGACCCAATAGCTGTCTCTTATACACATCTAGATGTGTATAAGAGACAGGCCGAAAACCATGCTAAGGTTCCTTTAATGCATCCATTAATGCCAGAAACCAAATGATGCACTGATTCAGTCCATAAACAAAACGAACGCCCCCAAACCACTTTTTTGGACCCAATAGCTGTCTCTTATACACATCTAGATGTGTATAAGAGACAGGCCGAAAACCATGCTAAGGTTCCTTTAATGCATCCATTAATGCCAGAAACCAAATGATGCACTGATTCAGTCCATAAACAAAACGAACGCCCCCAAACCACTTTTTTGGACCCAATAGCTGTCTCTTATACACATCTAGATGTGTATAAGAGACAGGCCGAAAACCATGCTAAGGTTCCTTTAATGCATCCATTAATGCCAGAAACCAAATGATGCACTGATTCAGTCCATAAACAAAACGAACGCCCCCAAACCACTTTTTTGGACCCAATAGCTGTCTCTTATACACATCTAGATGTGTATAAGAGACAGGCCGAAAACCATGCTAAGGTTCCTTTAATGCATCCATTAATGCCAGAAACCAAATGATGCACTGATTCAGTCCATAAACAAAACGAACGCCCCCAAACCACTTTTTTGGACCCAATAGCTGTCTCTTATACACATCTAGATGTGTATAAGAGACAGGGTTTGCGGCGCAGTAATGAAGCTGACCAAAACGAACCAAAACATCACTATTGGGTCCAAAAAAGTGGTTTGGGTGCGTTCGTTTTGTTTATGGACTGAATCAGTGCATCATTTGGTTTCTGGCATCAATGGATGCATTAAAAGAACCTCAGCATGGTTTTCGGCACAGTAACAAAACTGACCCAAACAAACAAAAACATCACTATTGGGTCGAAAAACATGGATTGGGTGCGTTCGTTCGTTTCTGGACCGAATCGGTGCATCGTTTCATTTCCGCCCCGAATCGGGGCATTAAAGCAACCCCGACATGGTTTTCGGCACGGCAATGAAACTGACCCAATCAAAACAAAACATCACTATTGGGTCGAAAAACATGGATTGGGTGCGTTCGTTCGTTTCTGGACCGAATCGGTGCATCGTTTCATTTCCGCCCCGAATCGGTGCATTAAAGCAACCCCGACATGGTTTTCGGCACGGTAATGAAACTGACCCAATCAAAACAAAACATCACTATTGGGTTCAAAAAAGTGCATTGGGTGCCTTTGTTTCATTTTTCGATAGAGTCGGTGCATCGTTTCATTTCCGGTCCAAATATGTGCATTAAATTCAACCCCGTCATGGTTTGTTTCTGACACGAAACGGTGCATTTAAACAAGCCCAACATGGTTTTTGGCGCAGTAATGAAGCTGACCAAAACGAACGAAAACATCACTATTGGGTCCAAAAAAGTGGATTGGGTGCGTTCGTTTTGTTATTGGACCGAATTGGTGTAATATTTCATTTCTGGCCTGAATCGGAGCATTAAATGGAACCCTGACATGGTTTTCAGCACAGTAACGAAACTGACCAAAACGAACCAAAACATCACTATTGGGACCAAAAACGTGGATTGGGTGCGTTCGTTCGTTTCTGGACCGAATCGGTGCATCGTTTCGTTTCCAGCCCAAATCGGTGCATTAAAGCAACCCCGACATGGTTTTCGGCACAGTAATGAAAACGACCCAAACGAACCAAAACATCACTATTGGGTCCAAGAACGTGGATTGGGTGCGTTCGTTCATTCTGGACCGAATCGGTGCATCATTTCATTTTTGGCCCGAATCGGTGCATTAAAGCAACCCCGGCATTGTTTTCGGCACAGTAACGAAACTGATCCAATCGAACCAAAACGTCACTATTGGGTCCAAAAATGTGGATTAGGTGCGTTCGTTCGTTTCTGGACTGAATCGGTGCATCGTTTCATTTTCAGCCCGAATCGGTGCATTAAAGCAACCCCGGCATTGTTTTCGGCACAGTAACGAAACTGATCCAATCGAACCAAAACGTCACTATTGGGTCCAAAAATGTGGATTAGGTGCGTTCGTTCGTTTCTGGACTGAATCGGTGCATCGTTTCATTTTCAGCCCGAATCGGTGCATTAAAGCAACCCCGGCATTGTTTTCGGCACAGTAACGAAACTGATCCAATCGAACCAAAACGTCACTATTGGGTCCAAAAATGTGGATTAGGTGCGTTCGTTCGTTTCTGGACTGAATCGGTGCATCGTTTCATTTTCAGCCCGAATCGGTGCATTAAAGCAACCCCGGCATTGTTTTCGGCACAGTAACGAAACTGATCCAATCGAACCAAAACGTCACTATTGGGTCCAAAAATGTGGATTAGGTGCGTTCGTTCGTTTCTGGACTGAATCGGTGCATCGTTTCATTTTCAGCCCGAATCGGTGCATTAAAGCAACCCCGGCATGGTTTTCGGCGCAGTAACGAAACTGACCCAATCGAACCAAAACATCAGTATTGGGTCCAAGAACATTGATTGGGTGCGTTCGTTCGTTTCTGCACCAAATCGGTGCATCATTTCCTTTCCGACCAGTATCGGTACATTAGAGCAACCCCGGCATGGTTTTCGTCACAGTAACGAAACTGATCCAATCGAACCAAAACGTCACTATTGGGTCCAAAAATGTGGATTAGGTGCGTTCGTTCGTTTCTGGACTGAATCGGTGCATCGTTTCATTTTCAGCCCGAATCGGTGCATTAAAGCAACCCCGGCATTGTTTTCGGCACAGTAACGAAACTGATCCAATCGAACCAAAACGTCACTATTGGGTCCAAAAATGTGGATTAGGTGCGTTCGTTCGTTTCTGGACTGAATCGGTGCATCGTTTCATTTTCAGCCCGAATCGGTGCATTAAAGCAACCCCGGCATGGTTTTCGGCGCAGTAACGAAACTGACCCAATCGAACCAAAACATCACTATTGGGTCCAAGAACGTGGATTGGGTGCGTTCGTTCATTCTGGACCGAATCGGTGCATCATTTCATTTTTGGCCCGAATCGGTGCATTAAAGCAACCCCGGCATTGTTTTCGGCACAGTAACGAAACTGATCCAATCGAACCAAAACGTCACTATTGGGTCCAAAAATGTGGATTAGGTGCGTTCGTTCGTTTCTGGACTGAATCGGTGCATCGTTTCATTTTCAGCCCGAATCGGTGCATTAAAGCAACCCCGGCATTGTTTTCGGCACAGTAACGAAACTGATCCAATCGAACCAAAACGTCACTATTGGGTCCAAAAATGTGGATTAGGTGCGTTCGTTCGTTTCTGGACTGAATCGGTGCATCGTTTCATTTTCAGCCCGAATCGGTGCATTAAAGCAACCCCGGCATTGTTTTCGGCACAGTAACGAAACTGATCCAATCGAACCAAAACGTCACTATTGGGTCCAAAAATGTGGATTAGGTGCGTTCGTTCGTTTCTGGACTGAATCGGTGCATCGTTTCATTTTCAGCCCGAATCGGTGCATTAAAGCAACCCCGGCATTGTTTTCGGCACAGTAACGAAACTGATCCAATCGAACCAAAACGTCACTATTGGGTCCAAAAATGTGGATTAGGTGCGTTCGTTCGTTTCTGGACTGAATCGGTGCATCGTTTCATTTTCAGCCCGAATCGGTGCATTAAAGCAACCCCGGCATGGTTTTCGGCGCAGTAACGAAACTGACCCAATCGAACCAAAACATCAGTATTGGGTCCAAGAACATTGATTGGGTGCGTTCGTTCGTTTCTGCACCAAATCGGTGCATCATTTCCTTTCCGACCAGTATCGGTACATTAGAGCAACCCCGGCATGGTTTTCGTCACAGTAACGAAACTGATCCAATCGAACCAAAACGTCACTATTGGGTCCAAAAATGTGGATTAGGTGCGTTCGTTCGTTTCTGGACTGAATCGGTGCATCGTTTCATTTTCAGCCCGAATCGGTGCATTAAAGCAACCCCGGCATTGTTTTCGGCACAGTAACGAAACTGATCCAATCGAACCAAAACGTCACTATTGGGTCCAAAAATGTGGATTAGGTGCGTTCGTTCGTTTCTGGACTGAATCGGTGCATCGTTTCATTTTCAGCCCGAATCGGTGCATTAAAGCAACCCCGGCATGGTTTTCGGCGCAGTAACGAAACTGACCCAATCGAACCAAAACATCACTATTGGGTCCAAGAACGTGGATTGGGTGCGTTCGTTCATTCTGGACCGAATCGGTGCATCGTTTCCTTTCCGGCCCATATCGGTGCATTAAAGCAACCCCGGCATTGTTTTCGGCACAGTAACGAAACTGATCCAATCGAACCA
This sequence comes from Echinochloa crus-galli, assembly GCA_900205405.1. Classification (NCBI taxonomy): domain Eukaryota; kingdom Viridiplantae; phylum Streptophyta; class Magnoliopsida; order Poales; family Poaceae; genus Echinochloa; species Echinochloa crus-galli. The sequence goes on along the minus strand of OAMR01001124.1, from coordinate 7,879 downwards.
AAACGTCACTATTGGGTCCAAAAATGTGGATTAGGTGCGTTCGTTCGTTTCTGGACTGAATCGGTGCATCGTTTCATTTTCAGCCCGAATCGGTGCATTAAAGCAACCCCGGCATTGTTTTCGGCACAGTAACGAAACTGATCCAATCGAACCAAAACGTCACTATTGGGTCCAAAAATGTGGATTAGGTGCGTTCGTTCGTTTCTGGACTGAATCGGTGCATCGTTTCATTTTCAGCCCGAATCGGTGCATTAAAGCAACCCCGGCATTGTTTTCGGCACAGTAACGAAACTGATCCAATCGAACCAAAACGTCACTATTGGGTCCAAAAATGTGGATTAGGTGCGTTCGTTCGTTTCTGGACTGAATCGGTGCATCGTTTCATTTTCAGCCCGAATCGGTGCATTAAAGCAACCCCGGCATTGTTTTCGGCACAGTAACGAAACTGATCCAATCGAACCAAAACGTCACTATTGGGTCCAAAAATGTGGATTAGGTGCGTTCGTTCGTTTCTGGACTGAATCGGTGCATCGTTTCATTTTCAGCCCGAATCGGTGCATTAAAGCAACCCCGGCATTGTTTTCGGCACAGTAACGAAACTGATCCAATCGAACCAAAACGTCACTATTGGGTCCAAAAATGTGGATTAGGTGCGTTCGTTCGTTTCTGGACTGAATCGGTGCATCGTTTCATTTTCAGCCCGAATCGGTGCATTAAAGCAACCCCGGCATTGTTTTCGGCACAGTAACGAAACTGATCCAATCGAACCAAAACGTCACTATTGGGTCCAAAAATGTGGATTAGGTGCGTTCGTTCGTTTCTGGACTGAATCGGTGCATCGTTTCATTTTCAGCCCGAATCGGTGCATTAAAGCAACCCCGGCATGGTTTTCGGCGCAGTAACGAAACTGACCCAATCGAACCAAAACATCACTATTGGGTCCAAGAACGTGGATTGGGTGCGTTCGTTCATTCTGGACCGAATCGGTGCATCGTTTCCTTTCCGGCCCATATCGGTGCATTAAAGCAACCCCGGCATTGTTTTCGGCACAGTAACGAAACTGATCCAATCGAACCAAAACGTCACTATTGGGTCCAAAAATGTGGATTAGGTGCGTTCGTTCGTTTCTGGACTGAATCGGTGCATCGTTTCATTTTCAGCCCGAATCGGTGCATTAAAGCAACCCCGGCATTGTTTTCGGCACAGTAACGAAACTGATCCAATCGAACCAAAACGTCACTATTGGGTCCAAAAATGTGGATTAGGTGCGTTCGTTCGTTTCTGGACTGAATCGGTGCATCGTTTCATTTTCAGCCCGAATCGGTGCATTAAAGCAACCCCGGCATTGTTTTCGGCACAGTAACGAAACTGATCCAATCGAACCAAAACGTCACTATTGGGTCCAAAAATGTGGATTAGGTGCGTTCGTTCGTTTCTGGACTGAATCGGTGCATCGTTTCATTTTCAGCCCGAATCGGTGCATTAAAGCAACCCCGGCATTGTTTTCGGCACAGTAACGAAACTGATCCAATCGAACCAAAACGTCACTATTGGGTCCAAAAATGTGGATTAGGTGCGTTCGTTCGTTTCTGGACTGAATCGGTGCATCGTTTCATTTTCAGCCCGAATCGGTGCATTAAAGCAACCCCGGCATTGTTTTCGGCACAGTAACGAAACTGATCCAATCGAACCAAAACGTCACTATTGGGTCCAAAAATGTGGATTAGGTGCGTTCGTTCGTTTCTGGACTGAATCGGTGCATCGTTTCATTTTCAGCCCGAATCGGTGCATTAAAGCAACCCCGGCATTGTTTTCGGCACAGTAACGAAACTGATCCAATCGAACCAAAACGTCACTATTGGGTCCAAAAATGTGGATTAGGTGCGTTCGTTCGTTTCTGGACTGAATCGGTGCATCGTTTCATTTTCAGCCCGAATCGGTGCATTAAAGCAACCCCGGCATGGTTTTCGGCGCAGTAACGAAACTGACCCAATCGAACCAAAACATCACTATTGGGTCCAAGAACGTGGATTGGGTGCGTTCGTTCATTCTGGACCGAATCGGTGCATCGTTTCCTTTCCGGCCCATATCGGTGCATTAAAGCAACCCCGGCATTGTTTTCGGCACAGTAACGAAACTGATCCAATCGAACCAAAACGTCACTATTGGGTCCAAAAATGTGGATTAGGTGCGTTCGTTCGTTTCTGGACTGAATCGGTGCATCGTTTCATTTTCAGCCCGAATCGGTGCATTAAAGCAACCCCGGCATTGTTTTCGGCACAGTAACGAAACTGATCCAATCGAACCAAAACGTCACTATTGGGTCCAAAAATGTGGATTAGGTGCGTTCGTTCGTTTCTGGACTGAATCGGTGCATCGTTTCATTTTCAGCCCGAATCGGTGCATTAAAGCAACCCCGGCATTGTTTTCGGCACAGTAACGAAACTGATCCAATCGAACCAAAACGTCACTATTGGGTCCAAAAATGTGGATTAGGTGCGTTCGTTCGTTTCTGGACTGAATCGGTGCATCGTTTCATTTTCAGCCCGAATCGGTGCATTAAAGCAACCCCGGCATTGTTTTCGGCACAGTAACGAAACTGATCCAATCGAACCAAAACGTCACTATTGGGTCCAAAAATGTGGATTAGGTGCGTTCGTTCGTTTCTGGACTGAATCGGTGCATCGTTTCATTTTCAGCCCGAATCGGTGCATTAAAGCAACCCCGGCATTGTTTTCGGCACAGTAACGAAACTGATCCAATCGAACCAAAACGTCACTATTGGGTCCAAAAATGTGGATTAGGTGCGTTCGTTCGTTTCTGGACTGAATCGGTGCATCGTTTCATTTTCAGCCCGAATCGGTGCATTAAAGCAACCCCGGCATTGTTTTCGGCACAGTAACGAAACTGATCCAATCGAACCAAAACGTCACTATTGGGTCCAAAAATGTGGATTAGGTGCGTTCGTTCGTTTCTGGACTGAATCGGTGCATCGTTTCATTTTCAGCCCGAATCGGTGCATTAAAGCAACCCCGGCATGGTTTTCGGCGCAGTAACGAAACTGACCCAATCGAACCAAAACATCACTATTGGGTCCAAGAACGTGGATTGGGTGCGTTCGTTCATTCTGGACCGAATCGGTGCATCGTTTCATTTTTGGCCCGAATCGGTGCATTAAAGCAACCCCGGCATTGTTTTCGGCACAGTAACGAAACTGATCCAATCGAACCAAAACGTCACTATTGGGTCCAAAAATGTGGATTAGGTGCGTTCGTTCGTTTCTGGACTGAATCGGTGCATCGTTTCATTTTCAGCCCGAATCGGTGCATTAAAGCAACCCCGGCATTGTTTTCGGCACAGTAACGAAACTGATCCAATCGAACCAAAACGTCACTATTGGGTCCAAAAATGTGGATTAGGTGCGTTCGTTCGTTTCTGGACTGAATCGGTGCATCGTTTCATTTTCAGCCCGAATCGGTGCATTAAAGCAACCCCGGCATTGTTTTCGGCACAGTAACGAAACTGATCCAATCGAACCAAAACGTCACTATTGGGTCCAAAAATGTGGATTGGGTGCGTTCGTTCGTTTCTGGTCCGAATCGATTGCATCGTTTCCTTTCCGACCCGTATCGGTACATTAGAGCAACCCCGGCATGGTTTTCGTCACAGTAACGAAACTGATCCAATCGAACCAAAACGTCACTATTGGGTCCAAAAATGTGGATTAGGTGCGTTCGTTCGTTTCTGGACTGAATCGGTGCATCGTTTCATTTTCAGCCCGAATCGGTGCATTAAAGCAACCCCGGCATGGTTTTCGGCGCAGTAACGAAACTGACCCAATCGAACCAAAACATCACTATTGGGTCCAAGAACATGGATTGGGTGCGTTCGTTCGTTTTTGGTCCGAATCAATTGCATCGTTTCCTTTCCAACCCGTATCGGTACATTAGAGCAACCCCGGCATGGTTTTCGTCACAGTAACGAAACTGATCCAATCGAACCAAAACGTCACTATTGGGTCCAAAAATGTGGATTAGGTGCGTTCGTTCGTTTCTGGACTGAATCGGTGCATCGTTTCATTTTCAGCCCGAATCGGTGCATTAAAGCAACCCCGGCATTGTTTTCGGCACAGTAACGAAACTGATCCAATCGAACCAAAACGTCACTATTGGGTCCAAAAATGTGGATTAGGTGCGTTCGTTCGTTTCTGGACTGAATCGGTGCATCGTTTCATTTTCAGCCCGAATCGGTGCATTAAAGCAACCCCGGCATGGTTTTCGGCGCAGTAACGAAACTGACCCAATCGAACCAAAACATCACTATTGGGTCCAAGAACATGGATTGGGTGCGTTCGTTCGTTTTTGGTCCGAATCAATTGCATCGTTTCCTTTCCAACCCGTATCGGTACATTAGAGCAACCCCGGCATGGTTTTCGTCACAGTAACGAAACTGATCCAATCGAACCAAAACGTCACTATTGGGTCCAAAAATGTGGATTAGGTGCGTTCGTTCGTTTCTGGACTGAATCGGTGCATCGTTTCATTTTCAGCCCGAATCGGTGCATTAAAGCAACCCCGGCATTGTTTTCGGCACAGTAACGAAACTGATCCAATCGAACCAAAACGTCACTATTGGGTCCAAAAATGTGGATTAGGTGCGTTCGTTCGTTTCTGGACTGAATCGGTGCATCGTTTCATTTTCAGCCCGAATCGGTGCATTAAAGCAACCCCGGCATTGTTTTCGGCACAGTAACGAAACTGATCCAATCGAACCAAAACGTCACTATTGGGTCCAAAAATGTGGATTAGGTGCGTTCGTTCGTTTCTGGACTGAATCGGTGCATCGTTTCATTTTCAGCCCGAATCGGTGCATTAAAGCAACCCCGGCATTGTTTTCGGCACAGTAACGAAACTGATCCAATCGAACCAAAACGTCACTATTGGGTCCAAAAATGTGGATTAGGTGCGTTCGTTCGTTTCTGGACTGAATCGGTGCATCGTTTCATTTTCAGCCCGAATCGGTGCATTAAAGCAACCCCGGCATGGTTTTCGGCGCAGTAACGAAACTGACCCAATCGAACCAAAACATCACTATTGGGTCCAAGAACATGGATTGGGTGCGTTCGTTCGTTTTTGGTCCGAATCAATTGCATCGTTTCCTTTCCAACCCGTATCGGTACATTAGAGCAACCCCGGCATGGTTTTCGTCACAGTAACGAAACTGATCCAATCGAACCAAAACGTCACTATTGGGTCCAAAAATGTGGATTAGGTGCGTTCGTTCGTTTCTGGACTGAATCGGTGCATCGTTTCATTTTCAGCCCGAATCGGTGCATTAAAGCAACCCCGGCATTGTTTTCGGCACAGTAACGAAACTGATCCAATCGAACCAAAACGTCACTATTGGGTCCAAAAATGTGGATTAGGTGCGTTCGTTCGTTTCTGGACTGAATCGGTGCATCGTTTCATTTTCAGCCCGAATCGGTGCATTAAAGCAACCCCGGCATGGTTTTCGGCGCAGTAACGAAACTGACCCAATCGAACCAAAACATCACTATTGGGTCCAAGAACATGGATTGGGTGCGTTCGTTCGTTTTTTGTCCGAATCAATTGCATCGTTTCCTTTCCTACCCGTATCGGTACATTAGAGCAACCCCGGCATGGTTTTCGTCACAGTAACGAAACTGATCCAATCGAACCAAAACGTCACTATTGGGTCCAAAAATGTGGATTGGGTGCGTTCGTTCGTTTCTGGACCGAATCGGTGCATCGTTTCCTTTCCGGCCCATATCGGTGCATTAAAGCAACCCCGGCATGGTTTTCGGCACAGTAATGAACCTGACCCAATCGAACCAAAACATCACTATTGGGTCCAAAAAAGTGGATTCGGTGCGTTTGTTTCGTTTTTGGACCGAATTGGTGCATCGTTCCCCGGCATGGTTTTCGGCACAGTAATGAACCTGACCCAATCGAACCAAAACATCACTATTGGGTCCAAAAAAGTGGATTCGGTGCGTTTGTTTCGTTTTTGGACCGAATTGGTGCATCGTTCCCCGGCATGGTTTTCGGCAGAGTAATGAAAATGACCAAAACCTGTCTCTTATACACATCTAGATGTGTATAAGAGACAGGTATTGGTGCATTAGAGCAACCCCGGCATGGTTTTCGGCACAGTAATGAACCTGACCCAATCGAACCAAAACATCACTATTGGGTCCAAAAAAGTGGATTCGGTGCGTTTGTTTCGTTTTTGGACCGAATTGGTGCATCGTTCCCCGGCATGGTTTTCGGCACAGTAATGAACCTGACCCAATCGAACCAAAACATCACTATTGGGTCCAAAAAAGTGGATTCGGTGCGTTTGTTTCGTTTTTGGACCGAATTGGTGCATCGTTCCCCGGCATGGTTTTCGGCACAGTAATGAACCTGACCCAATCGAACCAAAACATCACTATTGGGTCCAAAAAAGTGGATTCGGTGCGTTTGTTTCGTTTTTGGACCGAATTGGTGCATCGTTCCCCGGCATGGTTTTCGGCACAGTAATGAACCTGACCCAATCGAACCAAAACATCACTATTGGGTCCAAAAATGTGGATTGGGTGCGTTCGTTTCGTTTTTGGACCGAATTGGTGCAATATTTCATTTCTGGCCTAAATCGGTGCATTAAATGGAACCCGGACATGGTTTTCGGCAGAGTAACGAAACCGACCAAAACAAACCAAAACATCACTATTGGGTCCAAAAACGTGGATTGGGTGCGTTCGTTCGTTTCTGGACCGAATCCGTGCATCGTTTCGTTTCCGGCCCGAACCGATGCATTAAAGCAACCCCGACATGGTTTTCGGCACAGTAATGAAACTGACCCAATCGAACCAAAACATCACTATTGGGTCCAAAAATGTGGATTCAGTGCATTTGTTTCGTTTTTGGACCGAATTGGTCCATCGTTCCCCGGCATGGTTTTCGGCACAGTAATGAAAATGACCCAAACGAACCAAAACATCACTATTGGGTCTAAAAAAGTGGATTCAGTGCATTTGTTTCGTTTTTGGACCGAATTGGTCCATCGTTCCCCGGCATGGTTTTCGGCACAGTAACAAAACTGACCAAAACGAACCAAAACATCACTATTGGGTCCAAAAACATGGATTGGGTGTGTTCGTTCCTTTCTGGACCGAATCGGTGCATCGTTTTGTTTCTAGCCCAAATCGGTGCATTAAAGCAACCCCGACATGGTTTTCGGCGCAGTAACGAAGCTGACCAAAACGAACCAAAACATCACTATTGGGTCCAAAAACGTGAATTGGGTGCGTTCGTTTCGGTTCTGGATCAAAACTGTGCATCGTTTCGTTAACGACCCGAATGGGTGCATTAAATGCAACATTTGCATGGTTTTTTGCACAGTAACGAAACAGACCAAAACGAACCAAAACATCACTATTGGGTCCAAAAACGTGGATTGGGTGCGTTCGTTTCGTTTCTGGATCGAAACTGTGCATCGTTTCGTTAACGACCCGAATGGGTGCATTAAATGCAACATTTGCATGGTTTTTTGCACAGTAACGAAACTGACAAAAACGAACCAAAACATCACTATTGGGTCCAAAAACGTGGATTGGGTGCGTTCGTTTCGTTTCTGGATCGAAACTGTGCATCGTTTCGTTAACGACCCGAATGGGTGCATTAAATGCAACATTTGCATGGTTTTTTGCACAGTAACGAAACTGACAAAAACGAACCAAAACATCACTATTGGGTCCAAAAACGTGGATTGGGTGCGTTCGTTTCCGTTTCTGGACCGAATTGGTGCATTAAAGCAACCCCGACATGGTTTTCGGCACAGTAATGAAACTGACCCAATCGAACCAAAACATCACTAT
>OAMR01000932.1:316571-370167 GCA_900205405.1 Echinochloa crus-galli | reverse complement strand
GTTGGCCGTTGTGACGGCCGTGCTGTGCGTTTGATCGATCTTCAAGTTTGTTGGCGCGTTTTCGTGTCAACACTCAAATTGGACATGTCTAAAGTTTCCGACTCATCTTCTTGTCCTATTCTCCTAGAGCTGTAGCGGTTGGATTTTAGGCCAATATGGAGAGATTTGATTAGTGGTTTTGCTAGGATCCTCTACAACAAAGGTCCTATCTTTCTCGACTGAAGTCTGATCGCATTAGCGATCAGTACGTAATTGGAGCCACATCAGCTAAAAAAGATTCACCATAGGATATAAAATGTACGGTAAAGAAAATACTAGCTTTTGGTTACAGCTGTAAAAGAATATTTGTTGTTCTAGACTCTTATACCAATATGGAGTAGAAAACGGAAGGTAGAGAAAATGGCTGCTACCCTATACTGCTGTGCTCGGCAAGATAGCAAAGTGAGGGAAGCCTCTCCAAGATAAGTGGAGAGAGAGAATAACTAAGAGTACAGAGAGAGAGAGAGCTGATATGCTCACCGGTCATTGCACTCACCTGGATAAATACACAAAGAAACAATATTCTTTCTCTGTTATTCTACTAACTGAACAATTTAAGCATTTGTTTATTACGTTGGGAAGATCCTCCATCCCTATGCTTTTATTTTGGTAATGGATGTGCGGAACACATTCCTCCTCGTGAAACCGGGCGGCTCCGGCGGCCGGACAGCCCGTCTACGTCAGTAAAAAGTAATTTTTACCATTCCATTGGTAATCGATGGCTCCCCTATTGGTTGGAAGCTCGTTCGCGCATGTAAAAATATCTAGATGCCAGCCTTCGGACCCGGGTAGCTGCCTGGTAAAAAAAATCTGGATGCAAAGCCTCGATAGCCGTGCACCACACGTTGTTATCAGATTGGTAGGAAGTCTCTAGACTCCTCCCTTCTTCTCGCGATTCACGTTTCTCTTTCACTCTCAAATATACTTCTCTATTTTTTTATTAACGTAACCTGACGTGGTTACAATCTTCTGTCTCCAAGCCCAGCGCGAAGGCAATTGACGGCACGCGGGTGGAGGCCAGAGCTGCTGCGGCCACACGGGCAGAGGCAGTCTGCATGAGGACGACGCCTGCAGCTGCGTGGGCGATGGCGGCGATTGCAAGACGCGCGGGTGGAGGCTGCGGCATGCAGACGGGTGCCGGCTGCTAGCGCAGTTAGCGGGAAAACGGGCAGGCCGGCGGACGAACGGTATTCGAGCTAGAGCGAGCGCAGCAGGAAATGCAGGTAGTTCTGACCTTCGACGCAGACAAAGACGCCTGGCTTATGTTCCTGCTTTCCTCCATTTTAGTTGCGTTGACTTTCACATGATGCTTGTTTCCTCTGTCTTCTTTAGGGGGTGTTTGGTTCCCTGACTAAAGTTCTAGTCCCGTCACATCGAAGGGAAGAATGCTAATTAGAAGTATTAAATATAGATTAATTACAAAATGCATTACATAAGCCAGGACTAATTTACGATACGAATCTATTAAGCCTAATTAGTCCATGATTAGACAATATAATGCTACAGTAATAATTTGATAATTATGAGCTAATTATAGGTTAATTAGGCTTGTTAGGTTCGTCTCGTGGAGTAGATATGACTTATGTAATTAGTTTTATAATTAATTTATATTTAGTGCTATTAATTGTCACTTATTTGAGGGACTAAACTTTTCCTAGGATCCAAACACAGCCTTATTCTTTCTATCGGTTTTTTCTTGGTCTATGATGTTTGCGTGGGTACTCGATCTGAATTTCAGATTCTAGATGTTCAGTTTCTTCGCATCTCCATACTGCTTCCATTTACCCTTTTCGATTCTTAATGTTTTGGAATTTTCTAGGTTATTTAGGTTTCCTTTTCTAATAATTTTGATTATGCACTTCTAGACGACTAATTCCCTCACTGAACCAGAGGGATTGGACTTCTTTCTAATCAGCTCGGGTTTAGAAGGCTTAGCGAACGTTTTTTTTTGCCCTCAGCATATAGTCCGTTCATATTCACTGATTCCAGTGTCTTCTTCCAGCACAGCGATGGCGGCGCGTGGCCGGGCTGCGCTGCCAGACTACGGCGGCAGCGCGCGGGCACAACCAGCTGGCGGAGGTGCAGCAGCGGCTGGGCAGCGGCGCACGAGGCCGACCCCTGCTGCGTGATGCCGGCGGCGCGCGGGGCAGAGCTGTGGGTGGCCGCAGGCCGCGATAGCAACGCCTGCAGGGGTAGATGCCCATAGCAGAGGGCTCAGTGGCAGGTAGAAGATGATGATTCAGGTAACCGACAGCTGATGACACCCCATCATCTCTCCTCTCTCCTCGTCTTCCTCACCAGACAAGTCAAGATTGACCTCTGAGATTGAAACCTTGGGTGAACAGAAACTTGATGCGGTGGGGAGTGGTCCGATTTGGAGGATCAACAACTTGATTTGTTGTAAATACTCACAGAGCAGGACTAATGATTTTGCAAAACTATGGCTCGGTTCACCTGGATATCATGCATTGTGGGTTTGGTGCATCTCGGTTAATTTTTCTACTTAGGAAAGGAAACAAAGCATCGCTAATAGTTGATTGATATATCTTTTGGTACCAACATGGTTCCTGTAGCAGATTGCCACCAACAAAATTCAAAGGGGATAAGTATGTTTGTGCTATACATCTGAGCTTCTCTGAAAATTTGAATATTGCATTGCACATTCATCTTAGAAACATGCAGTTTGTTATTGCCACTAAACCATATGTTGATGATTTGATTTTCAGGTACAGAAAAATGGAAGAGCTTTATATGTCCATTTATAGTATGTATATGGCAGCACTGTAGGTCCGTTGCTCCACATTCTTATTTTTGCTGCTGTAGGCTATGCTTTGATGTCTTAGGCATGGTTCCAGAGATGTATGGTTGATGCAACAATGATTGTGCATAAGAAAAATAATTTGGTCAGCCTCAAGGTAATGTCCCCTAATACTGCGGCCTTTTAAATATGTATGTGTGACATCGAATTCAATGGCAAACGATTTGCAGATGCAATCTAATTTTTTTCAAATTTTAGCTTGCTCCTCAAACCATGGTCCCCTCATTAAATTCTGCACCGTTTCAAATACATCTGTGTCCCTACTAAATTTATCTGCAGAAATGATTTATGAAACATACAATAGTAACTAAAAATTTAAGACGAAGTAATTCATTGGTTGCTATGCTGCTTTATGGTGCCAGTTACAGTTTTAAAAGTTAAAACTACATCTAGCAAGTGCAAGCCTCTCAAAAAATAGCAGACATGACTTTTCAGAATGCCTTTTTAGAGTCTGATCAATTTACAGAGTCCACCCTCAGCCACGGCACAGGCGGCGGCAGTGCGGCGTGATGCAAAACAGCAAAAGAGGAGCAGTGGTGGCACCACGCGCGGAGGGGAGCAGGGCGTCCACGGCAGCAACGGCGCGGTGCTGATGGAGGTCCGGCACGGCGTAGGGTAGCGAGGACAGAGATGCCGTCAGCCGCTTAGCTTTATTGCCTTATCCACCGGCGCCGATTACCTGTGCGGCGGGTTGGGATAAGTTACACGGTGGGCAGCGGGTTTGTGCTGTCGTTGACCCACCGCCTCAGCCGCCTCGACGAGAAGAGTGCTGCGTCTCCTTGCTGCCCTCATGCTATTCGATGAAATGCTTCTCTGGAACATCGTGCTTAGATGCACCTCTTCTTCCAAGGTAGGTTGGTGCTGCTCTAACATTCCCAACTCAACCAAGATTATGCAATCAATTTTTTGCTCTTTCTTTCCCAGTGGGATCAGAAAGAGGTCTTTATCATGCCAACATCCCACGTTGCCGAGGTCTGCCATTAATTCAGTCACAATCACAACCGTTATATCCGCATTAGATATATGGATTAATTAGGCTAGTACTCTTCAATTTGGTTAAGATCAGCGGAAGACCTGCTTTGGTGCTCCGAGATACTCCGGTAGCATGGGACACATTTATTTGAAGCAGCTGTGACATAGCAGGTTAGATAATTTTCCTCAAATTATACTACTGCTGAAATTACTGTCAGTGCTACATGCATTTTCTTGATTGTAGAGAACTTGGGATAGCACGCAATGTGGTAATCTGTAACACAGATTCCTTCGACTTATTGTCGAGCTAATATGTCTAAAGACGTGTGTCCAGCTATTGCTGTTGTTTACAACAAATTAATCACACCCTTCATAGAGTCTCTGATACTTAGAATTCTCGGAGCAGCTCTTACATTGTATAGTAGTTTTGTGATACTATAGAATATACATTCACTCATGATAATTCTTACGGTAGACAATGATACGTAATTATATTTTTTCTCTTTTTTTCTCGAACACGCAAGAGAGCTTCTTATCAATATATTAAGAAGAAAATGAGTTTTAGAAACCCAGGGTACAGTCAGGTTTTATTAAGCGAAAACCTGAAAAAACCATACCTGACCAAAAGAGACTAATCACCTGTTTTTCTCCTCTTTTATCCTGTCTTTTTAGTTGTAGCTCTCATGCTTGCCGTTATGGTCTGTGTTCAAATGAAAAAAAAGGAATGTAGAGTTCAAGCTTAAAGTTTACAAAATCTTCATACTCCTGGTTTGCAATATGAATTGTATGTGTTGTATTGCAGTGTTTATTTTAACCCATTATCCAATGTTCATAGCTAGAGTCCTCATAAAAAGCCTATGTAATTCTATCTGGAATGTGACGGCTGTTGAAAGCAAATTTTTTTGTCAATCATTTATGGAAGTAGCTGCCTGATCAGAATTTTGCACTTTCATTTAAATGACATGTATACTATGCTTCTGTTGGTAACTTTTTTTTTGTTATATTTCTAGATATGGTTAAAATGTACATAACGGCAAATATAAAGTCTTTCCACATGGTGCTGGGCAGCAAGACATGAGGCCACAACACAGGCAAGCTCCAACTTGGGTCAATTGAGATTTACCAGCAACAATAGGTAGGGTAGAAGCTCATTTATTGCAGAGTATGTAAAGATTAATACTAACATATTTTTCATGCTCCTACCCTTAGAGGTTATGCTGCTTCCTTTAGTTAGTAATGTTTCATGACTTGGATCTCTTGTGTGTAGTCATATTTAGAGTTGTCTCCATTTAGAAGAATGGATTCAAGTCATATATGTGTTTAATTTATGGAAACATACAGAGTATTCTCCACCTTTCCCCGTGGTTGTGTTGGATCTGCCTTGAGATTCTACAACTAAATTGTATTTTCCTAACTATACTGAAAGGATCAAGTTCTGCTTCTAATATGCAGTTGGCTGTTATTATCTCATATTCACGCTTGAACAGGTAAGTCCACTGAACTAGGAAGTGGCACGCTCCTTTCACATGCATAATTTCACTCATTTTGATTGTTTCACCAATTATTCACTCTTTGGTCATGCCACCCCGCCACCGCCTCTTTCGTCTGTGTAATAATAGCATGCTTGTGTAAACTAACACGCGCGCTTGGGCGCGCACTAAAGTACTTTTATGCATAAATATGACATTTTCAGTCAATTCATCATCAAAACATTTTCATATATGTCTCAAGACTTGCGCGCGCCAATCACTAGTGATATCTAAGGTGGACAATGAGGGACTCCTACAACTCCTACATATAGGATCTCTCTATGCTGATGATGTAGTTTTGTTCCTCCGACCAGAAACCAGTGACATCAACATAACAATGGGAACTATGAGCATCCTATTACCCATCAGATGTGGCGACATGAAGATTGCCACCATTGAGACACTGCTGCCTTGCATCCTATCTGATTTCCCATACAAATATTTGGGTTTACCCCTCTCTCTAAAGAAGCATTAAGGGAAAAATTCAACCTATTATTGATCGCATTGTTGACCAGCTGCTGGGATAGAAAGCTGACCTCATCGCAAGGGCCGATAAGAATGTAGAGGTATAATTTGTGCTCACTGCTATTCTAGTGTATCTGGAAGTGGCCAAGGATCTCCCACCATGGGCCATCAAGGCCGTGGATAAAATCAGGCAGGGTTTTCTTTGGAGGAGACAAAAGGAGGCGAAAGGGTACACTGTCTTGTGGCATGGGGCAAAGTGAGTCGTCCAACTGAGCTCGGGGGCCTGGGGATTTTAGACCTTAAAACTCTTGGCTGGGTGCTTCGGATGTGGTAGGTTTGGCTCCAGAAAACTGAACCTCGCCGACCTTCAGCAAACTTACCAATACATGCACCTGATCAGATCGGAGCCTTCTTCAAAATCACCATCGTCTCTATAGTTGGCAACGACGCACACACTCTCTTCGGGACAGACAAGTGGCTGAATGGTCAATCTATTGCAGACATCGACCCTCATCTCTATGCTATGATACCAAAGCGAACAACAAATCGACGCACAGTTGAAGAAGCCCTAACTAATCAGGTTTGGTTTGGATATCTGATATACAAGGTGATCTGTCTGTGGGAGCAGTTGTGGACTACCTCCAATTATGGGACCTCATCAATGACTCGACATGGAAGACTCTCGCATTTGGCTTTATCTCCTTGTGGCCAATACTCGGCCAAGTCAGCTTATGAAGGATTCTTCCTGGGAGACACTCTCTTTGGCCCTTATGAAAGAATTTGGAAAACATGGGCTCCACCTAAGTGCCATTTTTTCCTATGGCTGATCGCACACAACAGATGCTGCATGGCGGACTGGTTGGCAAAGCGGGGGCTGCCACATCCAAAGCGGTGCCTTCTCTGTAATCAAGTGGAGGAGACCATCAACCATCTCCTGGTATCATGTGTCTTCGCCAGTTAGTTTTGGTTTGATCTCTTCCAGCAAGTCGGTTTCCACCATCTATCTCCACTGCTTACAGATTTATCCTTTGACATATGGTAGGAAAGAGCAAGCAGAGCTACCAGCGGACTAGCAAAGAAAGGGTTCAACTCGCTTGTGACTCTAGGAGCCTGGACCTTATGAAACCATCACAAGTCTCGCATATTTAATGGATCTGCTCCCAACATGGCCGGCGCCTTGGGCTTTTCCACAGAGAAGCATCGTTTGTGGATGATGGCAGGGGCTCGGGGGTCATCTCTCTTGATTGTCCCTCCCCCAGGAGGTTAGCCTAGCAGTACCTTATTGTTGGTCACATTCCTTTGTGTCTACAGGTGCGATTATAAACAAAAGGTGGGGGTTTGGTGTGAGTGGTACATGATCTCCTTTTCCCCTTATTTCTTCTTAATATAATGAGGCGAAGTTCTTCTGCATTTTCAAGAAAAAAACGTTGACTGAGATGAAACAACCCAAGTAAACAATACTTACTTAGGCAATCCAAATAAGTAGAATATAACCACATAATATTTATTAATAAATTATTTAAACATGGATTGTTTAACTCAATATGACAACCAAATATCTCAAGCGTAAAAAATAAAACACAACTTGTTCACATCTAAATGAGACTGAGATGATCACTTGGTACATCTTCTCATCATCAACCCCATGGCAAGTATTTATAGGACTATGAAAAAATGTTTGGCAATATAGTGTTGCCTCACAAAATCTGTTCTCACTCATTCGTTATATATGTCCAAATGAGCAATGTCCCTTATTTGGACATATCAGTAATGTCCGGGTGGACAAGTTATATATTCATAAAGTTTTTTTATTAGTAATGTCCCTTTAGCCGATGCACCAATGAGCTCACACTCATTGCTTAAGCGCCCAAGGTGGAGAAACCGAGTCCCAGGTTGCACTCCGCGTGCAAAGGAACGAAGACAGGGCCCAGCGCCATGAAGAGGAGGACAGGAATGCTTGGAACCACCCCGTCGACCCACCAGTGTTCGTGGTCGTTACGACCTAATTTCTAACCTCCAACCGAGCATAAAATGAATACAATGGAACAATGAACCATAGCTATAGGATTTATTTCTAATCATGTCCACAAGTTTGGGTTCCAAGAGGTGAATTACCAAATTTGGGGCAAAACCCCCTAAGATGGTGGGTTCGGCCGAATCCCATGGTTCGGCTGAACCCCACCCGTGTGCCTCGTGCGTTCCACACCTTGAAAGCATGCACATTACCAATACCCCGGGCATAGAGGGACCATCATGACCATCCTCAGCACAAAGGTTGTTGATCCGAGGGTGAACAAGCATTTGGGCTAGTTCGGCCGAAGCCCCAACCGACCCACAACTGCCTCTGGGGACAAATCCTGAGCGTTGGATGGCGAGGCGGTGGTAATGGGTGCACTTCGGTGGAACTCCCTGGTTCTGCCGAAGTGCTCGGCACCGCCCTGAGGTGCCGTGGCCGCTACTCCTTCTTCAACCGTCCTTCCTTGCTATAAATATGACACTCCAACACCCGCAAAAGACACATAAGAGAAGAGAAGTCCCTAGCAAAGCGCTGCCACTGTCCTACTTAGAAAATAGGGAGACAGGAGAGGTAAGCGTGCCGGAGAGGAGACAGAATGTCGTCCCCTCTTTCACCTGTACCTCTACGGGTGCGGCTCCACGTTGAGAGAAATCTGGGTCGTGTTTGGTAACTCTTGTACTTCTCTGATTAAGTGAACATCAGTTCCTACTTTTATATGCTTGTCGGTTCCTCGTTCATTGCTTAGTTGATTGGTATAATTATATATTGGCTACTTTGCTTGGTGCTTATCTTTCTATAGGAGATAATTATTAGTTGACTAGTGTAGGCGCGATGTCTAGACTTGAAGTTAACTTGGTTTGCCCTCTATTCAACATATGTGTGGTAGCCGTTAGGTGGTGACAGCCCTATACGGCCTTCGTAATCCACCATGTTAGTCTTGTCCTGTAGGAGCCCATGAGAGGTAGTTGGCAGTTCCCATTCTTATCCGTTTCTATGAACTGTATGCGCCTTGTCCCGACGCAAGCATTTATCTGTATCACTTGATTCTGTCAGTTAGTCAATAGAGCACAATTATCAAGCTCATGCCCTCTCTACCCTCCTACCATTTCCCTTCCCTTCGCTGTCATCCACTCCATCATACCATCCTTAGGCAACTTAGTTTAGAATTAGCTCACTTCTCGTTCCTCGTGGAAATCGATACTCTGGAATACTCCCGGGTGAAAGTTACATCAGTATTCATCCATTTGCGGATTTATCTGTAGGCCGTAAGGAGTGCCAACAACCAGCAAACCAGGATGACCCAGCTCCTTGCGTAGATCCACACAACCTGGAAAATGAATTCAACAGAGTCTGTGCGGCGTTCCGTTCGCCCCAAGTTAACATCGCCAACGCTTCTCAGACGAGTCATGTCAACAAAGGCGCATCACAAGCTGTCGGCCCCAGGGTAAGGACCCTTCATCATCAAAGAAGCCGTCTCACCAGGGACATATCGACTGGAACGGGCCAACGGAGATCCGATCCTAAATTTCTAGAACATCCACCACCTTACCAAGTTCTATCACTAGTGAAGCTCCAGCTATGTATCTAAATCTTCTTTGTTGATATTAATGCAATAAACATGGTTATCTATCTGTGATTCTCTTGTTAAATATAAGATTGGGCCAACCCCATGTTCATTTATTTTCAAACACTACAATCTTTAATGCGCGGCCAGTCCTTGACTCACGAGATTAATAGCCTAAATGCATGCGGAAGTGCTCGGTTCAACGTTTACCTACGACTAAGTCTCTCAGTGAGCATTGTAGCATGTAAAAACACTACCTCCCTGCGAGCTCCAGCTAGTCAGGCCGAGTACCAAGCTTTATTACGGCTTCAGAAACAAATGAAAAGGGTTGTTCACACAACTTAAAAAATCCATGCAAACTAAAATTATTATGGACAAAGTTCAAATTGTTTCTCTCCACTTCTACTACTATGACTGTTTCTTTTACAGGCCAAGCTTGGTGACCACATCAGTGGCCAAGGGCCTGTATTCTTTCACCAGGGCTTTAAACTCTTCCTCCGGAAGTCGGCTGCCATGCCTTCACTAATACACTCCATGGCTAGGTCCAGGAAGTGTATCTTTAGCAGGGCCAGCATCCTCTTGCCACACCCAACCGTTGCTTCCTTAATTAGCTCCTTGGCTCAGTCGGACCCGCTCAGAGTCGTTCTTCCAAGGACATGGGTGCAGCATTGGGATCCCAGGGCACGAGAACGTCCACATTGAACTCTGTTGTGGCTTAAGTTCACCTAATTCATTGCCAAAGACTGACCAGACAACATTGTGCTTCAGCAACGACTTGCATCAAAAAGAATACAATGCTTAACTTGTCCATGGGTCAAATACTCACGCTCCAATGCAACCTTGTTGTTGTGGGAACCGACTGCATGCTCATGCGCCCAAGTTATCTGGCATACCTCCAGTTCCATGGCGGCAACCTTATCTTCTAACACTTCTTTTCACGGGCATGATCTGTGCAAAAAGAACGGGTTATTAATTCTCACTTGGGAAATCCTTGCATGAATAGGCAAGATGCTTCGCAACTCACTTTGCACCGCTGTTTGGTGGGCACTGACTTCCTGTCAATGCGCTTGTGCCAAACTCTGTGCCTCTGCTTCCACCTCCATAACCTTATCCTGCAATTTCTTCTTTTCCTGAGTACTTCTGAGTTACATGTGTTCGCACCCAAAATTGACAAGCCACGCAAACCGGTCAGACCGACCTCAGGAAGCGGTCAGACCGGTTTCCCTGTAGCCGATCTGGCAACAGCCAAACAGGTCTGACCGGTTTGCCAGAGCGGTCTGACCGGTTTGGATCCGAGTTGGAGTAGAATTAGGAGTCCTAGTTGTTTACAAATTGTAAAAGGATTCCGAGCGGGGCAAGACCTCCCCACCCTATAAATATAAAGGGCCATGGCCGATTGAGTTATCATCCAATCGATCAAATATTATCTTTTACTTTTTATCTCCAAACCCTAGCTTTTCCAACCCCTTTGCTTTCCTTGCTTGTCTCTACGGCGTTCAAGGAGGTTCTGAGTGGCCTGACCGATCTCAGAGCAACCCTAGGCGCGCCATCTCCGACGAGGTCCCTCCCGAGGTGGTGATCCTAGGTTCATCCCGAAGCTCCCGAGGGAAACCGGTCTGACTGGATCCCTAAACCGGTCTGACCGGTTTGAGCGGGGCTGCGGCGAGTTCATCGTTTCTTCGTTTGCGCGATACGGCGCTCGTGTGTGTTGGCCAGAAAAGGCGTCAACAGAGTGATTTGATGGGACGGGACGATGCTATAGCTAGGCGCGGGACCGAATCATTGCTTTATTCAGACAAGATGGGATCTCGATGTGATCTTGATGCGGATAACATCATCGCGGCTTCGTTGGAAGATCTCACTCCGGAGGAGCAGAAGAATTTGGATGCACTGCAAGAGTTCATGAAGATGCAATTCATGGCTGGCATCAAGAAAGATCGTCATGGCAAGGTGGCAAGAGTGCAAGAATTTGAGCTACCGGCGATCAAGTTGAACGACAATCGAGTTGAGGTAGTACCCACTGTAAGTAAATCACAGAATACTCCTTCTACTACTGTTCCTAAAAATAGTGTAGAAAGAGATGAATTGCTTGCCTCTTACATTGCTCGTTTAGAAAGATTAGAAGATCTTGAGAAAGATAGGACCACTACTTGCTTTAACAATAATGAAACTAGTAGTAGCGCTCCTAAAATTAATTCCAGTAGTGGAGTTTCTCCTAGCTTGGCACCCATACCCAATGTTAATACTGAAAAACACATGTATGGTATGCCACCTGAATTTGCCATTGGTCAATCCCTTCCGTTCCAACCGACCGGGCCGAACACGGCCAAACCGGTCAGACCGGATCAGGGAACCGTCAGACCGGTCTGACCAGTGCACTTGAATTGGTGCCTGAGCAGCCTTTGCCGCTTTCTGTTTCGCCTAATTCAATGGTTTATGCTCACACTAATACTTTAGGTGCTGCTATGCCTCAATATAGCACAAAAGCTAATACATTTGCTCAAGGAAACGTCATACCTGATGATGTTTTTGAAAGTTATAGGCTAGCTCAAGCTAAGGTTGCTCCCTACTTAAATAAGATGAATTTGGAGAATGTGCAAACCCAACAGCCAAATAATCCTAACTGGGCTGAATTTAATAAATTTAGAGAAGATTTGGCTAATGTAGTGAAAAGTAAACTTGGTGTTGATATTGGTAATACAAATTTGTATCAAAAACCATATAATGCTGAGTTTGATAATTTTCCTCTTCCACGTGGTTGGCGTATGCCAGAATTAATTAAATTTAGTGGAGACGATGACCGAACCACGTGGGAACATATTAGTCAATACATAGCTCAACTAGGAGAAGCGGGTGCTTATAATGCTCTTAAAGTGCGTTTATTTTCTTTATCATTACCTGGCTCCCCTTTTGATTGGTTTTCTTCGCTTGCTCCCGGTTCTATTATATCTTGGGATATGTTAGAGCGTAAATTTCATGATCACTTTTATAGTGGGAGTTTGCAATTGAAATTGACAGACTTGACATCGGTTAGACAAAGTAGAGAAAGAAACTGTTTCTGCTTCATTAAGAGATTTAAAGAAACTAAAAACCGTTGTTTCAATTTGTCAATCACTGATATGGACCTTGCTGATATTTGCTTAAAGGGTTTAAAGTCGTCCATAAGAGATAGAATAGAGGGTTCTGATTTTCTTTCGGTTGCACAAGTTCAAATTAGAGCTTTAATTGTTGAAAACCGAATGAATAAAGAAAAAGAAAGAGATACTTCTAGATCACGTCGTTCCAATGTTCATATAATTGATTATGAGTCTGATGATTCAAGTGATAGTGATAAAGAAGTGCTTGCTGCTGAATTTGTATGGCCCTCTAAAGAAAAAACTTACTCTTGTACATCACTTAAGCCGGTTAGCAAAGGTCGGCAAGAAGAAGTTAAGTTTACATTTGATGTTTCCAAGTGTGATCGCATTTTTGATGAATTGCTTAAATCTGAAAATATCAAATTATCTCATAAATTGCCTCCACTTGAAGAATTGAAAAGGGATTGTTTTGCATGGAATTACACTATGTCCATTTTTCCGGAGATTGGAAACTGGAAGATCAATATTGCAAAGAATCAGGGGAGTACTATTAGGCCAAAGGTCACATTTGATATGTTATTTGACAAGTACTCCAAATAGAAGGTCGTTACAAGTGATCGGCCGATAAAAAAGAGGTTAAGAGTGCCTCCATATCAAGAAGAATATCCTCAGACAAAGAGGAATTTTGTTCAGCAATGTGAGGCACCGAGTTCATATTCACCTCGTCCAGTTTATGATGATAATGGAGTGATGTGGGTACCATATCAACAATCTTTTCAACATGGATGGGGAGGACCACGAAGGCCAGCATTAGACAGGAGGCATTAGAGAGGATCTCAAGACCTGGACAGGACCGTTTGGCACCTAGCCAATCCGGTCAGGGTCACCAGACCCAACCGGTCAGACCGGTTTCACAAACCGGTCAGACCGGTTTCCCTAGGAAATCGGCAAAACCTCCTATGAAGCAAGTTTACAAGCCAAAACAGCGTGAGGAGGTGCATAAGATGGATATTGACCCAGAGAGGACTACAAATCAAGATATTATTCAGATTGGGTTGATAAATGTTTCTCTTGGAAACGGTGGCAAAGGACCGATTGTCACGGAAAATCAGGTTAAGACACCAATTCAGAAGGATTCTGTTGCTGATGGTGAAGCCAGTGGGAGTGGTTCCAAATCCAAGTACTTTTTGCCAAGATGGTGTCCTCCTGGTTTATCTCGTACTCAAAGGAGGAAGCTTCAGCGATTGAGGTTTTAGGAGATGAGGGAGAAAGAGCTAGAGAAGCAGAGGGACGAAGCTTTCAACAAGTACAGGCCCATGATTCCACAAGGAAAAGAATGGAAAGCTAAGACCAGCTCTCAGACAGAACCGGTCAGACCGGTTCAGGAATCGGTCAGGCCGGTTGAACCGGTCAGACCGGTTGACGAAAGCGGTCAGACCGCTTTGCCCGACGCGCCACCTGATTTTTCTTCTCCTTCTCCTATGATTTGTGATGGCAAGCTATCATCGGTATCTGCTTCAGAGGACGATGAAGAGCTTGTTGATTATGGTTTTTCTCCTGAACATACAAATTTTGAGCTTAACGTAATTCATATGTCTATGGATGGTTATGTATTGTCAGAAGAAAGCGTTGCTCAACTTGATTTTGGTCCAAAGGAGGCTATTTTCCAGAAGCCCAACGCTGATGAGAGTCATCGTACTTGTTGCCATTTGCGAGCCAAGTTGGACCAGCTGGCTGAGTCTGGACCAGCCAATCCCTGCAGGCCCCCCTCCACCGCTCAAGTAAAGAAAAGAACCCCAGATGCGGACGCCGCGATGGTCAAAAACCATGAGCCACGAGGAAGGAAGAAGATTCTTCCTATTCCAACGCCGCCGCCCCAACTAACCCAACCAACCATCCCATCTTTTCCTTTCAATTCACATGTAGTACGGTGGCTACTAGCTGATCGCCGCGCGTGTTCGTGTTCATGTTCATCCCAAATCCAAATCCTAATCTTGCTGTTCTACTAGTTCAAAATTTCAATCTTTGCTCATGGTATAATTAAGCTCAAAACGACGAGTAGGAAGAAAAAGCTTGAAACTTTTGGCGAAAAGATTGGATCTTGATCGATCACGTGAGGGCCGGGGCAGACTGACCTGGGGTTGAGCTGGGAGGCGAGCGCGAGGGCCCCGAAGAGGAAGAACATGAGGAGCATCCCGCCGTGCTCGAGGTCGTTGAGGTGGGCGGGGTTGACCCCCCCGCCGGCGAAGATGTGGAGGTGTGTCGAGTAGAGCACCTCCACGCACATGTCCGCGAACGCGCCGCCCGCGATTACGTAGAGCTCCAGCAGCCGCAGCGGCGACGAGGAGGAGGAGGAAGACGACCCCACGGGGTTCCATGCCCGGACGCGGAACGCGGAGGGCGAGGCGGCGTAGCGCGACGCCGAGGACCAGACGCGCCACAGGCCGACGAGGAGGAACAGCGTGCCCGGGAGCACGTGGCCCTTGAACGACCCCATCGCCGGCTAGCGGGGACGGGGTGGGTGGTGGAGCCGGTCGCCGCCGGCGCGAGGGGCGCGGGCGTTGACCTGGCTGCCTGCCTTGTGGGGAGGGAGCGGCGGTTGGTTGGCGCGGCGCCCGAGCGGAGCGGATCAAGCGCGGGCGTTGACCTTGCGGCCTCTGGGATGATGGAGCGCGTGGCTCCGAGGCACGACACGTCGCCGGCCGGTGGGCGGGGCAGCGGCGGCGCGCCTCGCGTGGAGGATGGAACAGAGGCGGAGATCCGGCGAGCGAGCGGAGGAGGAGGCGCGGCGCGAGGGAGTGTGTTCGCATCCAAAATTGGCAAGCCACGCAAACCGGGAGTAGATTCTCATTTGGCTGATTTAAGGCTTGCATTTGAAAGAATGCGTCGATATAAATTGAAGATGAATCCACTCAAGTGTGCTTTTGGTGTATCGGCTGGAAAGTTCTTGGGATTTATTGTGCATGAAAAGGGCATAGAGATAGATCCTACAAAGATTGAAGCTATTAACAATGTGAAGGCTCCTACTTGCAAGAAAGATTTGCAAAGGTTTTTGGGCAAAGTAAATTACTTGAGGAG
Source organism: Echinochloa crus-galli (assembly GCA_900205405.1). NCBI lineage: Eukaryota > Viridiplantae > Streptophyta > Magnoliopsida > Poales > Poaceae > Echinochloa > Echinochloa crus-galli. The sequence continues at coordinate 354,608 of OAMR01000932.1, read as the reverse complement.
ATTTATTTGTAATTTGTCCGGGAAGGTGAATGCCTTTACTCCTTTACTTCGGTTGAAGAATGACATTGATTTCACTTGGGGGGCAAAACAGCAAGAGGCATTTGATGAGATCAAGCGATATTTGTCTTCGCCACCCGTCCTTCAAGCGCCCAAGAGTGGGGTTCCATTCAAGTTGTATGTGGCGGCGGAAGAAAATGTCATTGGAGGTGTTTTGACTCAAGAAACCGAAGGAAAGGAACATGTGGTTGCATATGAGAGTAGAAGATTGTTGGATGCTGAAACAAGGTACACTTTTATTGAAAAGTTATGTTTATCATTATATCATACTTGTACCAAGTTGAGACATTATCTTTTACCTAGTACTTGCATAGTAGCATGTCAAACCGACATAATTAAATACATGTTGCACAAACCAATTTTAAGTGGTAGAGTCGGCAAATGGGCTTATGCTTTAGTTGAATATGATTTACATTGTGAACTATTAACTTCAATGAAAGGTCAAATAGTAGCCGACTTTATTGTTGGACATAGAGTAGATAAGCAACTTGATTTGAATGTCGGTTATGTTACTTTTACTCCATGGAAATTACATTTTGATGGATCGGTTTGCAAAAGTGGTTGTGGTATTGGAATTGTTATTACTTCTCCACATGGGGCCGTTTTTGAAGCACTTAACCGATTAGATCATAAATGTACTAATAACCAAGTCGAGTATGAAGCTCTTCTATTCGGATTGGGAATTTTGTATGACATGGGAGTAAAGCATGTGGAAGCTTATGGTGATTCTTTGCTGGTGGTGCAACAAGTTTCTAAGGTATGTCAATGCTTAGATGGATTTTTAAATGCATATCTCGATAGATGCTTTGATATTATATCATGCTTCAATGAGTTTGTAATTCGTCATGTACCACGAGAAAGAAATCCAAAGGCGAATGCTCTGGCTCAGCAAGCATCCGGTTATAATGTTCAGAAAAGAAATTTTTAAGAACGAAGACCGATGTTTTTAGAAGCAGCCGAGTGTTCTGTTCTGGAGGAACCGGTCGCACCGCTTCCTCAAACCGGTCTGACCCGTTCAACCGGTCTGACCGCTTTAGAGAACCGGTCTGACCGGTTGTCTGGTGAAGCTGCTACTTCGGGTGTTCTTTGCAATCGAGATGAAGTAGATGATTGGAGAAAGCCTATGATTAGTTATTTACAAAATCCTAGCAGTACAATTGACAGAAAAGTTCGACGGTGGGCGCTCAAGTTCGTTTTGGACGGTGATGAGTTATATCGTCGAACTATTGATGATTTATTTTTAAAATGTTTGGGTCCTGACCAAGCTAGGTTGGCTATGGCAGAGGTTCATGAAGGGATTTGTGGTACTCACCAATCGGCTCCGAAGATGAAGTGGCTCCTTAGGAGAGCTTGTTTCTATTGGCCCAAAATGATAGCCGATTGTTTTAAATACTACAAAGGATGTGATGAGTGTCAGAAACATGGAGATATTCAGTTGGTACCAGCAGCAATGATGCATCCAATTATCAAACCTTGGCCTTTTCGGGGATGGGGGTTAGACTTTGTTGGAAAGATTCATCCTTCTTCGACAAAAGGCCATTGTTTTGTGATTGTAGCAACTGATTACTTTACCAAATGGACGGAAGCCGTTCCTTTGAAGAATATGACACATAGAGAGGTGATTGAGTTTATCAGAGAAAATATTATACATAGGTTTGGTATTCCACAAACTTTGACTACAGATCAAGGAACTTCATTCATATCCAAAGAGGTGCGTGAATTTGTTAATTCCTATAGTATTAAACTTCTCAATTCATCTCCATATTATGCTCAAGCCAATGGTCAAGCAGAATCTAGCAATAAGACTTTGATAAAGCTCATTAAGAAGAAGGTAGAAGATCATCCTAAAAGATGGCATGAGGTATTATCTGAAGCTTTATGGGCTCATCGTATTTCTAAACATGGTGCTACTAAAGTTACTCCATTTGAGCTTGTGTATGGTCAAGAGGCCATTTTGCCTGTAGAGGTGAATCTTGGCGCATATAGACTTGCAAAGCAAAATAATCTTGATGTTGATACATATTATGCTTTGATGATGGATAATATTGATGAAGTGACCGACAAGCGTTTGGAAGCTTTAGAAGAAATTGAAAAAGATAAGAGACGAATGGCGAGAGCATACAACAAGAAAGTGAAATTCAAATCTTTTCAAGTAGGTGATTTGGTTTGGAAGACAGTTTTGCCCATAGGGTTGAAGAGTAACAAGTTTGGCAAATGGTCTCCAAGTTGGGAGGGTCCTTTCAAGATTATAAAGGTTTGCTCAGGAAATTCTTATATAGTGGAAACCTTACAAGGTCAACAACTGCCTAGAGCTCTCAATGGGAGATACGTGGAAACCTTACAAGGTCAACGACTGCCTAGAGCTCTCAATGGGAGATACTTGAAGAAGTTTCATCCAAGTGTTTGGCAAAGTGCTTGATAGGATATAGCCAATTCATGTTGGAAATCGTCCTTAGAATAAAATGGCCGGTGAATTCTGTAGACATCGACCTTAGCATGTTTTCTAGTGCATAAAATTTACTAGAAAACAGGGGGGCATATATTCGCACCCAAAATTGACAAGCCACGCAAACCGGTCAGACCGACCTCAGGAAGCGGTCAGACCGGTTTCCCTGTAGCCGATCTGGCAACAGCCAAACCGGTCTGACCGGTTTGCCAAAGCGGTCTGACCGGTTTCACTCCGAGTTGGAGTAGAATTAGGAGTCCTAGTCGTTTCCAAATTGTAAAAGGATTCCTTGCGGGGCAAGACCTCCCCACCCTATAAATATAAAGGGCCATGGCCGATTGAGTGATCATCCAATCGATCAATCAATATATTTTCTACTTTTTATCTCCAAACCCTAGCTTTTCCAACCCCTTTGCTTTCCTTGCTTGTCTCTACGGCGTTCAAGGAGGTGTAACAAGCAAACGCGATGAGTAAATCAACTCGGCTGGTACTTACTGGCTGTCAACTGCTCCATGTCGGCCACTAGCTCCCTATTGAGCTTGGCAGTGAACTCCATCTTTATTTCTTTCTGCAGCATGGCCGCCTTGACCTCGTTGTCGATGGTGCGCATGCGTTCCTGGAGATCCAGAAGTTCCTTATGTTCTTCCTGTGCAGTCTTCAGCATTCGCGCCCTTTCTCGTGAGCTACCCAGGAGACTCTGCTCACAACAAGTAACAAAAGTTAGCAATTTAGCATGACATAAGGGAAATTAATTTTGTTAGATTTTGCATACCTTGAGGCACTTTAGGAGAACTTCGCTGGCATCCTGCATCTTGTTGATGGTCTCTCGGTCCTCCTCGTACGAGTGCCCGTACTGCTGCTACTGGACTTCCTACCTCCTTGGTTTGAGATGTCACCTATCACTGCTTCGGCATCAAGAGTCGGGCCTTCCCGATATAACTCGGCATCGTCTTCTAGGGACGGCATGTCTTCGTCTTTACCCCTGGGCACTCGGTCCTCTTCTGTAGCAAGGTACATGGGTCGGATCTTCAGTAGAAGGAGGCGGTGCGTCACCTGTGATATTCACACCTGCCCCAGGGCTGGTGGGCGTCCCACTCCGGTCCCTTGAGTTGGCACATTGGTTATCGGAGCTGCGCTTGCCGGATGGCTTGATGGAGGGTTGGCCTTTGAGGCATAATCATCACCAGATCTGGACTTTGAGGAGTTGGATGCTCTGCAAGATGTCCCACCACTTCTATTAGAGAGTCTGCTTATATGGAATTAGTCAATAATCAAGAAAAAGATTCGAATAGTGAATTAACAAAAATGTGATGAGTAACTGCTACTCTTAAACATCTTGAAAGAAAGAGACAAGGGCATAATCGTAGCAGCCTAGGTATCACCAATTGTAGGAGACAACTGAGGACGCCTTGGCGGCCTAGACCGCAGAGGAGTCTAGACCGTAGAGGAGTTACCCTTAAAGGTGCTCCTGTCTCGGGCGTCTCCTCCCGCAAACCCTGGTTGGCTACTCCTTCATCTCGATCACTTGCTGAGGAGCCAACTCCTTCACTTCTGGCTGAGGATGTTCTTTGTTGCTGCCTCTTGGCAGTTGACTCCACCCTGATAGTCTCCCCAGACCGACCGGACGCCTGCCTCTTCCTGGACAACCCAACATCTTGCGACCCTTGGCTATCGGTAGCCTTTGACTCGGATGTTTTCTGAGCTACAGCGTGGGTCCGGTCCGGCTGTTGAGTTGGCTGTTCTTCAGACTCCACCACATCCTCGGGCTCATCGCTTAGAGGGGAGCCGATATCCTCTAGCACCCATACCTCCCCTTGAATTGAAGGCTGGCTAATTGCAACCTCTTCGTCAGACAACCGCTTCTGGGTGCGACTTGGGTTGGCTGGCAGAGAAGCAGGACTGAAGTATCTGTTGGTGATATCCTGCACACAAGAACACAAGTTTCCAGATTCAGAAGAAATGATAACATTATACTGAAATGAATGGAAGCAAAGTCAAAATTATGCAACGTACTGGGTTGGGTAGTCAATCCAGCGAATAACCCCTAGGAGCACCAACATTGGATACAGTGCCCTTCATAAATCCCTGGACTCGGTCCCAATATTAAAGGTGTCATTAAAATGATGTGACCATGTAACACCCTAAAATTCCATCACAAATAAATCATAGCAACATGGTTGCACTGTTGATCCTAATTTGTATGTTTGTCTTGCATTGATTGAAATTCAGTCCAACAGGTGGAATCACGCATGGGTGAACGTACATTGATTGCACCTAGGCGATCTAAAGAAGAAGACGGTGGCCTGGTAGACCTTGCTGCTGATCAGTGGCGGCAACGAATTCTGATCCTCCACAACGGCACAGTGGTGGACGGCGGCGATGTCAGCAGGGGCTCTCGCGATGCCAAGCGATGGGTGGCAAGGCACGGCAAGCCTGCACTCAAGAGGAGGCACGTGTTGCAGGAGCAAGGACGACGGTGGAGCAGGAGGGATCGAGATGGAGACGCAGCGGGCAGCCCAGTCTGTCGTGGGGACGAGGGCGAGGGAGAGGCCAGATCCTGAACTCTCAAAATGTATTTTCATATCACTAAACTTGTCTCAATGTGTCATTTGAATCCCTAAACTATCAAAACACATTTTTAAGTCCTCGAACTCGTACAAAGGTGTCGTCCAGATCCCTAAACTCCCAAAAATATATTTTCATAAACTTGTCATGGCCTTATAGGTATCATCACTAGTTCAAACACGCGATAAGATGAAGACTTCTTCTATTTCTCGCACTAGATCCCTAGTAAAAAAATCGAACCGGTTCACTGATCGAACCGGAAAAACCGTGAACCGGTGACTGACCGGTTCGGTTCAATCAAAAGATCGGTCATGCAATTGAACCTGTGTGAACCGGTGCGAACCGGCTGGTTTTCATCGAACCAGTGAACCGGTTTTTTATGAATCAGTAAATGATTTGGTATTTGGACATTGGTTTTGAAACTTTAGACACTATACTATTATGTTATTTCTAGGTAATCCCATTTTTCATGTCATATGTGATATATTTTAGTAATAAAACTTACATATTACTCACATCGATAATGAACAATAAGTATTATATTAATAAATAATGAACCACTGGTTCGACCACTAAACCACTGGTTGGACCGATAAACCACTGAACCAGTAGCCTGACCGGTTCGATCTCCGGTCCGACTTTTCGCACTTGGACTAGATCTCTCCATTTTCTGCCGCATTCTGAGTGTTTAGGGACTTAGATGACACGCTGGGACAAGTTTGGGGACTTAAAAATATATTTTGAAAGATTGGGGACCTAAATGACACATCTGGACAAGTTTGGGATCTAAAAATGTATTTTGAGAGTTTGAGGATCTAAATGACACCGCATGACAAGTTTAGGGACCGTCTGTATATTTTACTTTAAAATAAAATTAGAGGAGATGGACTCACCCGCTCCTCGCTACATTTTTTTTGTTATGCAATTCCTGGTTCCGCGAAAGGGCTGACGGGTGGGGAACTTTGTGAGTTGTGAGGGGTGGGGGAGTTTTTTTCCGGTAATAAAAATTTCAATTCTATTAGACTCTTATAGTATTGATAGATAGATTCAAAAATTTAGTCTAAATACATGAAAAAATAAATTATACTTTATGATAAAAAGTAAGTCCCAAATAAAAAATAACACTTCTATAATATTTTGAATAAGATGAATTGTCAAATATTATCAAAAAAAATTACACTGATCAGTAATTGGAACGGAGACTATCACTACGGAAACCCCGTATATGCCGAGTGTCTAGCTCTTTGCCGAGTGTATTCTATTGACACTCGGCAAACAAAAAACACTCGGCAAAGGGCGGCTTTGCCGTAACCAGATATGCCGAGTGCCCTTTGCCGAGTGTTACACTCGGCAAAGCCTTTGCCGAGTGTATTTCGGGGTTTGCCGAGGGCCCCAGGCACTCGGCAAACTCCGGGGTTCCCGTAGTGTATCTTTCTACCAAAACACAATAAAACTCTCTAAAGAAATTCACATAACCATGAGATGATCTCGTGCAAGTGCGACCATACCATTCACATGTCATGATTCTTCTGTACATACAAATATGCCGAGTGTCTAGCTCTTTGCCGAGTGTATTCTATTGACACTCGGCAAACAAAAAACACTCGGCAAAGGGCGGCTTTGCCGTAACCAGATATGCCGAGTGCCCTTTGCCGAGTGTTACACTCGGCAAAGCCTTTGCCGAGTGTATTTCGGGGTTTGCCGAGGGCCCCAGGCACTCGGCAAACTCCGGGGTTCCCGTAGTGTATCTTTCTACCAAAACACAATAAAACTCTCTAAAGAAATTCACATAACCATGAGATGATCTCGTGCAAGTGCGACCATACCATTCACATGTCATGATTCTTCTGTACATACAAATATGCCGAGTGTCTAGCTCTTTGCCGAGTGTATTCTATTGACACTCGGCAAACAAAAAACACTCGGCAAAGGGCGGCTTTGCCGTAACCAGATATGCCGAGTGCCCTTTGCCGAGTGTTACACTCGGCAAAGCCTTTGCCGAGTGTATTTCGGGGTTTGCCGAGGGCCCCAGGCACTCGGCAAACTCCGGGGTTCCCGTAGTGTATCTTTCTACCAAAACACAATAAAACTCTCTAAAGAAATTCACATAACCATGAGATGATCTCGTGCAAGTGCGACCATACCATTCACATGTCATGATTCTTCTGTACATACAAATATGCCGAGTGTCTAGCTCTTTGCCGAGTGTATTCTATTGACACTCGGCAAACAAAAAACACTCGGCAAAGGGCGGCTTTGCCGTAACCAGATATGCCGAGTGCCCTTTGCCGAGTGTTACACTCGGCAAAGCCTTTGCCGAGTGTATTTCGGGGTTTGCCGAGGGCCCCAGGCACTCGGCAAACTCCGGGGTTCCCGTAGTGTATCTTTCTACCAAAACACAATAAAACTCTCTAAAGAAATTCACATAACCATGAGATGATCTCGTGCAAGTGCGACCATACCATTCACATGTCATGATTCTTCTGTACATACAAATATGCCGAGTGTCTAGCTCTTTGCCGAGTGTATTCTATTGACACTCGGCAAACAAAAAACACTCGGCAAAGGGCGGCTTTGCCGTAACCAGATATGCCGAGTGCCCTTTGCCGAGTGTTACACTCGGCAAAGCCTTTGCCGAGTGTATTTCGGGGTTTGCCGAGGGCCCCAGGCACTCGGCAAACTCCGGGGTTCCCGTAGTGTATCTTTCTACCAAAACACAATAAAACTCTCTAAAGAAATTCACATAACCATGAGATGATCTCGTGCAAGTGCGACCATACCATTCACATGTCATGATTCTTCTGTACATACAAATATGCCGAGTGTCTAGCTCTTTGCCGAGTGTATTCTATTGACACTCGGCAAACAAAAAACACTCGGCAAAGGGCGGCTTTGCCGTAACCAGATATGCCGAGTGCCCTTTGCCGAGTGTTACACTCGGCAAAGCCTTTGCCGAGTGTATTTATTTGACACTCGGCAAAGAGTCTCTTTGCCGAGTGTATTCTATTGACACTCGGCAAACAAAAAACACTCGGCAAAGAGCTTCTTTGCCGAGTGTATTTCGGGGTTTGCCGAGTGCCCCAGGCACTCGGCAAACTCCGGGTTTCCCGTAGTGTATCTTTCTACCAAAACACAATAAAACTCTCTAAAGAAATTCACATAACCATGAGATGATCTCGTGCAAGTGCGACCATACCATTCACATGTCATGATTCTTCTGTACATACAAATACGAAGTAGTACATGCTAGCAATATTTATTATTTAGTGCGAACAATAAAAATAATGCTAGTTTTTTATTACTCAGCTTTAAGCTCTTACGTTCCTCCTTGTATTATATCGTTTTGTACATGATATATTACTCAGGTTAGTACATGATATATCGTTTTGCGTTCACTCCTTGTATTATACAGCTCGTGCCGTGTCATACATAACCTGCCGCGGCGCGGGTGATCTTCCCAAACTGCATCTGCATACCTACATCTACCAAAAAGAGGTAGAACGTTAGCTTCGGTCGTTAGGCGACTGGCGAGCGACGGCGCACTGTACTCCGAGCCGAAGGAGCTATGGGTGAACAAAAATCTACAACGACAAGGCATGCACGCGAAGGAGTGCGTACGATTTCGGAGTTCCATGTTCGAACGCACGACTCAGTCATCTCAAATTCTACCCCCAAAGTTCACTATTTAAAAAAAAAATTCTCATCACATCAAAATGTCATAGCATGTATGGAGTACTAAATGTAGATAAAATTAAAAACTTATTACACAGTTTTGTTGTACTCTACGAGACGAACATTTTGAGCCTAATTAATCAATTTTTGGATAATTTTCACATATACAAACAAAATGCTACAGTGACGCACGCACCCCAAAAAAACCAAAGTTTGCCTCACTTTCACGTCCACGTCGTGTCAGGCCTCGCCTAGTCAGCGCTCGCGGCGAGCTAACGGAGTTTTTGCCGAGTTCTAGGCCTTCTTGGAATCGAAAACGTCGGCGTTATTAAAAATGAGATGTAAAAGCAGATGGAAACAAATGGAGTGAAAACAAAACAAAACGACGCATGTAGTACTCCGTTTATGTTAAATTATAGTTCATTTGACTTTTTTTACTCTAAATTTGACTACTCGTCTTATTCAAAATTTTATATAAATTATCGTGTTTTCTGGTTACTTGCTTTATTAATAAAAATTCTTCAAAACTGACTTAAATTTGACTATATTTACGCAAACTTTTTAAATAAGACGAACGATCAAACTTGCGGTAAAAAAAGTCAAATGAACTATAATTTGGAACGGACGTAGTATTTCTTTACTCTCTGATTTTGAAACTAGGATTAAAAATTCAGGACTAAAAAAGTTTCAAAAAACATCCACACTTGGAAAGGACCCCGTAGACGACGTCATAAGTCACGACGGTGCGTGGCTCTTGATCTCGGGAACCTCTCACATCGAATGTACCTTTCTTACAATCTCGTCTACGTAGGATATGTGATATAGTTTCGAGTGTTTTTCTTTTAAATTAATTTATGGAGGACTTTTTAGTCCCGGTGGTAATTAAGGGTGTCTTCAATATATAGAACTACTCCTGGTTTTATAGATGGGTCACAAAATAATTTGATATATTAATGTATCGTCACCCATGTATAGAACTAGGGGTTGAATCCATAAATAGGACCCATATCTCTCTCCCCTCTCTTTCTCTCTCCTTTTCACAGTATATTTACCTATTATTTAATCTATAGAACTTGGTTTCATGTATAGAAGCTGGTCCTTTATAGAGTAAATCTCACAATGTTTAGAAACTGGTTCTATATGAGAGTGAAATTTATAGGACCACCATAAAACCTCGCATTAGAGATACCCTAACACAAATAGAAGTAAAACTCTTCGGTCCTAATTGGTGTTACCACCCAGGATTAATGGCTATGCGACCTTCCCAGTTTGTAACAATAATCGAGACTAATGGGCCTTCGAGACCCCTAAAAATTACACTCCTTACTAATGCCACCATTATTCTCGGACACAATTCTACCCGGGACAAATGTAAATGATGAAAATTCTTTTCTTTACTTTACGTGCCAACCAAATGAAGTGAAAACAAAACAAAAAGATAGCCAATGATATTTGGAAATATCGTTCTTCTTAACCCTACCTATGTTTGATAGCAAAGAATGTAGCCACTAATTCAATATTGAAGACGTGAACAGATCCCTAGTTTAAAATGTCACAACATACATGTGCCTTACGCATGCAAAGTGACGATTATTAAAAAAATAGTTAGTAAAACGAGAAAGCACATATTCTGAGTCGGACACTCAATTCCGGATAAGAATTCCAGCACAAAAAATCAACCAATTAGACTATGTATATACACTTCACGTACCAGTGAGTTCTTTTTGTCATGGCATCATGTTGAGCTATGGCAATGCTCTAGGCTAAAAGTTAATTTAAATTTAAGTGATTTCATAACAAAAAATAAAACGTTTACATATAACAAAATCTCTATTCATCTGTTTTATAGGTCGAATCGGAAGTTTAGGTGGAATAGGGATGAAGATTTTGGAGATAGAAACTACGATATATTGAATACGTGGAGAAGTTGTATTGTTGTAAGTAATGGAGAGGAACGAGGATTATAGCATGTGGTAGAACCGTCCATATTAACTCAATAAAAGTGTATTTACATCGCCTTAAATATGATCCGGCACTTAATTTAGATTAAGATGATCGTCAGTCGGGTTTCACCCGATACAACCATGTATTTTAAGATCGAAATAAAGCATGCAAATACCCATATAAAGATGAGTCTAGGGATTACATCAATCCAAATGATTACAACACGGATGTCCACAATAAAATTATTACAACCTAAGTTCAAATGGAAAGTAGTTTAGAGTTCAAACATAAAGTAGAGGAAATTAAACGAAGTTCTAACGATGATACATGTGACATCACGATGAAGCCTCCTATGACATCACTCACCATGATCCTCACCGTCCAAGGATGGGTCTCCCTCAACCGTCCATCCCGGAGGGAGCTGGCATGATCAAGTTAAGCTAGCAACCATTTCCTCTAAATCATTTCCTGAAAACAAAACCACAAGCAAGGCTGAGTATACTAATACTCAGCAAGACTTACCCGACGGTGATTTCTAAATCACGACTCCTAGACATGCAAGGTTTTTTTTGTTGAGGGGTTTGTTTTGCCGAAAGCAGTTAAAAGGTGGGACCTTACTTTGAAGTTTTATTTTCCATATTCTAGCAGTACCACCATTCTAAGTGAGCACATATTCTAAGCAAGCATGTTGTAACAAGAAATTTAAGCCATTCTCAACATATATGGAAGCTCTTGTCCATCTTTTTACTCAATGAAGCACAGTGGTCAAGCAGTCTCAATAGCTTTGAGAAACATACGATTCGAATCGATTACTTAACCTTGCAAGGAAAAACCTAATCACATGACATGCATGACCTCGACGGATCTCCACACCTCAACAGTTCTCGTCGACCCCCGGTTTGTGAACATAACCCACATCCTTTGGATACAAGGCCCAAGGACCCTGGAACGACGTCGTGCCTTGCTGCACATGTACCCATATGCAGCACTCATAGGAAACCTATTCCAAGGGTAATGGGGAAAAGCCACGCCACGGTTCAATCAGGTACTAAGCTTCCCGATTACCATACTCTCGGTATGTGTTTAGTACGTTCAAAGACTTGACCAACAACGTCGACACGTTACAACCTTAGCAACTTATAACTAGATAGACGGGGCATCAACATCATCCCAGTAACCAAATCCAAGCCCCGCCCATAAATCATTGTGATTCCAACATATGTAATCAAGTCAACTCCTATATCTCGCAAGCGACAGGAAATCACTCGACTTCTACCGAACCCTATTAGCATAGCCACTACTACGACCCTATATTAGTAAACAACTCGGGATCCTATGGAAAATGCAACTAAGGTTTCAAAAACAACTCCTAGACCTAAGTCGACGTGTAGTTTTTAGAGAAAACTGGGTTATGTTCCGCGGCTTGCCTTCTTCCTCAACAACAACCTTTGGCTCTTCCGAACTTTGGTTCAGGTCTTGTAGCCTCGATCACGTTCAAATCTCCTTCTTGTCCTTCGGTCTCTGGCACGAGCTTGTAGGTACCGTCGGCGAGATTAGTGTCTACATGAATGCACATGCATAGGAATTCATTTAATCTATTGCATGAATAAAATTATTATGTAACCCCAAAACCAAAGCATGTGGTGTACTTGTGGCCAAATTCACCTAGATAACAACATAAACTTATTTTATCTTTACCAAAGCATGGGGTGGGTTGGTGGTGATTTCCTTTATTTCCTGTTTGATGGTGACTGTGCACACATACAAAAACTTTAACACGGTATAACATAAAGAAAACAGAAATATGTGTGTAGGTGTGTTTGGCTTGCATAGGGTTGTTTGCTTACTTAAATAAAGAAGTAAAACCTACTATTTTTAGCTATACTATTTACTAGGCATTTCTAACAACATTACTAATGTATCATAAAAAGACCAGTGTATTTTACTAAGTAAATAAATTACTAAAAATCTTTTACTATAGCAGTCTAGTAACTAAAATAAATAGGAAATAGTATCTAAAGACCATATTTTTAGACGCTTTTTCTACAGTGGTCTAGGCATACACTAGTTACAACATATCCAAAACTTTGATCCCTATCTTCTCTGTAGCTCAAGTTATCCATAAAAGTAATAGAACCTAGAATGAATTTTCATTTGCATTCTACCCAGAAAACGTATATACATGCTTTAACAAAAAGGTAAATCTAGGTTCAGTGAGTCCAACAAAATTTATTTTGAATTTTCCCATTTTTGTATGATTTATAATCGATTTTTAAAGTTCATTGGTTTTTAACTAAAAACTTAACTCAAGTTTCATAGGTAGGTCCCTAGAGTTTTACGCTAAGGGCCCTTCAAATTTTAAAACGTTTGCAACCAGGTCCTTCACCGGCGAGCGGCTCGGGCACACAAAATCTAGCTTGGTGGGGCCCTCATTGGCGTCGTGAGCTATCCTATGAGCATCGGGGACTCACCACGAGTCGATGGAGGTGCTTGGTGTGGTCGGGGTTGGCCGGAGGTGGGCTGCCGGCGGTGAGGCGGGTCCAGCGGCGCCAGCGTCGTGGAGGGCCGTGGGAGCTCGGGGACAATGCTGGGAAGCTCCACGGGGCCTTGAGGAGTGCGATGGTGTTGAGGGTTGGGACTGAGAGGGAGTGAGCATGGCTGCCCATGGTGGGGTGTTGACGGCGGCGAGAAAGGCGACGGTGGCGCATGGGGAAGGCCGGGAGGCACCGGGAGAGTCGCGGGCGGTGGTCAGGGAGCTGAGCGGGGGGACTGGGAACATGTTGGTGGCCTTGGCTTGAGCTGCGGGTGTGTGTGTGTCGCTGCCCACGGCAAGGTGGAGAGCGACGACAATGGTGGACTGGGGGCGAAGCTTGGGAGCCAATTGGCCGGCTACGCGGTGGACCGGGGGAGCAAAACGGCTGGGCGGCAATGGCGCCATGGCCGGGGTCTGATGGCCAAGTGGCGACGAAGGAGAGATGGGGAGGATCCTGTCGTGGGAGACGGAGCTTTGCTTGTGCGCGCATTGGCCAGCAGGATGCTGCTGCAGGGTGTGGGCACGTATTGGTTTGGCGCCTAGCGCCGGATGGCATTGGCTGCGGCAAAAACGCTGGTGAGAGTGGCGGCTATAGGCCGGCGGCTCGGCCGCGCAGAGGATGAGGGTGGCGTGTACGTGCGGGAGAGGGCGGGGGTGTGGGACCGGGGGCGTGCGATCAATTCCGTGCGAGCGATTGGCTTGGCGCCTTGCGCGGGCAGGCATCGCCGGCCGCGTGGCGCTTGGCGCGGCAGTGCTGTCGGGAGCACGAGCGCTTGCGTGCAGGAGAGAAGGGAAACAACGGAGGGAGAGAGAGGAGGGAGGAGGAGTTGACCAAGGGTTAAACTTCGTTTGACCAAGATTTAGGGCATGTTTGGTTCCAGAGACTAAAACTAAAAGGGACTAAATTTAGTCCCAATAGAGAATAAAGTTCCAAACCCTTGGGACTAAAAGGGACTAAAACCCTTTAGCACCATATGCTTCAAAAGAGAAGCTAATAGGGACTAATCAACACTTTCCACTAGATGCCCCTCCCCCACTCCGCACCGGCCCACTTCCTTTCCGCCTCCCCCGACTCCATCCTGTCTCGCGCTCCTCTCGTTTCCACCGCTCGTGCTCCTCTCGTCGCCGCCCCCTCCCCGCTCCGTCGCCGCCCGCTGCCCGCTCCCTCGCCGTCACAGCCCTCCCGCTCCGCCTGCCCGACCCCTTCCCCTTCGTCGCCGCCTAGGCCTTTCGCTCCCTCGCCACCGCAGAGCTTCCCATCTCCCGCTGCCGTAGATCTGGGAGTCAGCCGCCGCCGCAGCCGTCCCACCCAGCCGCCGACACGGGGCTCTCACTTCCCCGCCGCCTCAACCCTCTCTTTCCCCCACTCCACTACCGCAGCCCCGCCACCGACGAGATGCAATGGGCCGGCTACAACTTTTCCCCCAGGACAGTTCGTCTGATGTGGGCAATGCCTTTGCGTTCCCGGCGACCGGCATTGACGAGGAGGCCGACTATCACTTCAACCACCCACCCATTCCTAGGTCTCACTTGCAAAACCTAGATCTGAACGCCCATGGTGATTCATTCACTGCGATGCTGCATGCGGGTGGAGTCCCCATTAGATCCACCCGTCCCGCCTTGTTGCATCCTCGTCAGAGCTCACTCGGCGGTGGTTCTGGCATCGGAGAAGGTGGCTCGGGTGCGGATGCGGGGCGCGGGCGTGGAGGCTTGGGTTCCCGCGGCCGTGGTACACCAAGAGTGCCTGACCGCGGGAGAGGTGGTCGTTCCCTGCCGCCCACCCATGGAGTAGGGAACCAAAGAACCAGCCTGCGGCGTGGAAGGCGTCCAAGGACGGCGGCTGCCCGTCCAAGCCCCAAAGCTGAACAAGATGTAGAGGATGACGCCGAAGACAACTCTAAGGTAAGGATTTGATCGATTGTTGTTGGTTTTTGCTTGATCTGTGTTAGGCTTGCCCACTGTATGTTGGTCTGTGGTATGGTTGTGCAATGTATATCACCTTGTTAGGTATATTGCTTGATTTGTGTTATGGTCTGTGTTATGGTTGTGTAATGTACATCATATTGATTGATCTGTGTTATTCATGCAATATTGGCTACTGTTAGGTGACAAGGCCAATTGGACTAAGCACCACACACACGTATTCTATGACCTTGCTCTAGAACAAATTATGGAAGGTAATTGCCCTAAGCTTCAGATGAAATCATATGCCTACAAGGAGATAGCCAACAAATTTTATAGTGCAACTGGCATGTGGCATATTACCAAGCAATTGAAAAACAAATTCTCACAGTGCAAGGTCATGTACAATTTTATAAAGGATCATTGCAAAGATACAGGCATGGGTGTGACACAAGGTGGAGGACTAGATGGAAAGTCAGATGACTGGTGGGCTGAGAAGTGCAAGGTATTTCTGCCAAGAATTTCTTGAATGTCCATTCATTTTTGCAATGTGAATATCTGATATGTGCTTGCCTTCACTACTTTTCAGGGCAATAAGTCAGAGTGCAAGAAATTCAAGTGGGGCATGCCCACCTATCTTGATCAGCTGTATGAAATGTTCCATGGAACTCAGGTTGATGGAAGTAGTTCCTGTATTCCTGGTTCTGATGACTGGGGGAAAGGAACCATGGCTGATGAAGAAGAGGAGGAGGAGGATGAGGAGGAAGAAGAGGAGACCTTCAGGAGCCCAAAGAGCACTAATAGTAGGAAGAGGGGTGGCAGTACCACAGATACCACAACATCAAGTCCCAACAAGAAGTCCAAGAGTCCAATGGTCAAGTGCATCAACAACTCGATTCATACCTTAGAAGTTGGATCAAGCAAAGAGGTGTTGGTGGCTACGGAGATCCAGCAGCAGATCAGAAAGGCCAAGGTTGAGGAGAAGCTGCAAGAAGAAGAGAGGAAGAAGGTGGAGATGGATAAGTGCTTGGAATTAGTGAGGGGCTTAGGGCTGACAGAGGAAACAAAGGAGTTCTATGTTGCTGGTAGGCATTTTGAATATGATTATCATCGCAACTTCTTCAAGTCCTTGAGCACAAATGCAGGTAGGCTAGCCACTTTAAAGATATGGGCCGGTGACTGGAGTGTTTGAGTAGTCTAAGTGGCAATGGTTGTTAGTTTTCAGTATGTTTGTCTAATTGTGACCCATGATGTTTGTGAACCATATCGTTTGTGAACCATGTCATTTGTGAACCATGTTGTTTGTGAACCTTGTTGTTTGTGAGCTATGCTGTTTGAATCATGGTGTTGGTGAAAAGTGTTGTTTGTGAATCAGTTGTTTGAATGCTGTTTGAATCATGTTGATTGTGAATCCTATGGTTTCAATGTTGTTTTAATCATGTTGTCTTAACCATGCTGTTTGAACCAGGAAGAGGAAGCTCAATGGATTCAACAATACATCAATAGGTGTAGGAGACAGAGGATGCAAGCAGCAGCTGCTGGTGCTATTGCTGGTATGTGCCACTATGAAACATACTGGAATAAAGGAGAGTATAGGATTCATGTTAAATCTGGATATCAGTGGGCTACCAGATCATTGGCTAGTCAAATATATTGTTACCAGAATTTTAGAATGAACAGGGATGTGTTTGATGCACTGCATAATAGGCTAGTTGAATCATATGGTTTGAAGTCCACAAGAAAGATGTCATCCGTTTGTGTCATTAGCACTCTTTCTGTGGATGTGTGGTAGTCCTCAATGTATGAAGCGGGCCGATGATAGGTTCAATAGGTCAAAAGAAACTTGCAGTAGAAAGTTTGACAAGGTTTTGAGGAGTTTAAATGCACTAGCAGCTGACATCATTAGATCTGTAGACCCAGAGTTTACATCTGTGCATAAGAGGTTGCAGTCTGCTAGGTTCTCCCCATTCTTTGACAAATGTATAGGAGCCATAGATGGTACACATATACCAGTTTTTGTGCCATCAAGCCAAGTGATCCAACATACAGGAAGAAATGGTATCACCACTCAAAATGTGTTAGCCATATGTGACTTTGATATGAGATTCACTTTTGTGTAGGCTGGTTGGCCCGGATCGGTTCATGATATGAGGGTCTTCAAACAAGCACATGAAAAGTATGGAGACAAGTTTCCACATCCACCTCAAGGTACCATCAATGCCATTTCAAATTCTGCACAATCTGAACATTTGAATGTGCAGGCAAGTTTTATCTCGTTGACTTGGGGTACCCAAACTGGCCGGGTTACCTTGCTCCTTATAGGGGAACCAAGTATCATCTCCCTGAATTTTGTCAAGGACCAATGCTAAGAGGTAAAAAAGAACTCTTCAACTACCATCATTCATCATTGCGTAATGTCATAGAAAGGTCATTTGGAGTGTTGAAGAACAAGTGGAGGATTTTGTTGAAGTTACCTGGCTATCCAATGTGGAAGCAAAGCAAAATAATAATTGCATGCATGGCACTTCACAATTTTATTAGAGAGTGCTTTAGCCGATCAAGACTTTGATAGGTGCGATGTGGATGAAAACTATATTCCAATAGTTGAAGAGAGTGCATCATCTTCGCAAAGGGATTGACGTGGCAACCGTGCAGGGGATGAAGACCAAAATATGAATCGTTTTAGAGATTGGATAGTAGACGGTTTGCATGCTAAAGTTAGTTTTTTGGCCATTCAATGGTTTGTAATAAAAGAAATTGGGAAACTGTAATAACTTGTATGATTTTTGGAATATTTGGACTTCAAATTTGTTTCTGTAAGAAATTGCGCCACAGCCTCAGCAGTTAGCAGCGCGCGCAACAAAAAAATGGCGTGGCAAGCAGCGCTAGCAGTGCGCAACAAAAAAAATTGGCGCGCCAAGCAGCGCGCGCGGGAGGGGTAAGTGATCAGGGGCAAAATAGTCTTTGCGCAATCCATCAAAGCAACTTTAGTCCCATTTAGTCCAGGGATCCAAACAGCAATTTTAGTCCCTAAGGGACTAGTTTTAGTCCCTGGTATCCAAACACGCCCTTAAAGGAGATTTCATGTTGAAACTCGAAATGCGGCCAAAATGGTACACAAAGTTTATGTTGGGAGATTTTTTTATTTGAGCTCTTGTTTAGACATGAAAAGAGGGACCTTTAAATTTTATTCAAATGAACTTTTAATTTGAAAATCAAAAGTAGTTATTTGAATTTTTGACTATTAGTTTCAAATTATATTACCTATTTTGGGACTTTGATTAAGACCATGATCAAAACACTTACAAGAGCTTTTGAGTTTAAGTTTGGCCCACCAATTCAAGTATGTGTTTGAATTCAACTTTGGTTTGAAGAATTTTGTCATTGCATGTGATTTAAATTTAATTACCCTTCTAATTATTATCAGTTAGCCCTTAATGACTGGTGTTGTCACGTAGCAGAGTTGCTAATAAATATACAAACCAAATCTCTCATATTTTATGTGATGGAATCTATCCACTCGAGTACTCGACTCAATGTAGTTGTCATAGTTTTCTAAATCATACATGACTTAACTGGTGCTATTCTTTCAATGTTATGTGACTTGCCCATCAACAGCAAGGGTGTATATAGTGACTTCGTTAATCTCTACATTTGTGAAGCCAGTCTCTCGAAGATGCTCAAATATAGGGTTTATATGCATGTATTCTGAGCATCCCCTAAAATGAGAAGACTAAATGTGATACAAATTATCAGTCCCAGAAGGCTGATAACACATTTATTACATCAGATGGTACATTGCCGTACAAACCGTCACGGTAGTGGGCACTCAAGCACCACTATCACAAGGGCTAGAATTAAAACTACAAACCATACGAGTAAGCCAACTACGGCATCATCAGAGATCTGCACCACGCGGGGCTTCAAGAGGGGGACCCTAACGCACAGGCAAGGCTGGGTGCAGAACAAACCCCTACTCAACGTCCTCGGGCACAAAGTCTGGATCTTCATTTGTAACAAATTAGGCAAGGGTGAGTAACCACACCCACGGGGCGGGGGGGGGGGAGGATATAAACAGAAGCATGCACAAGATATAATAAAGGATGGTTTATTTTTTGCAAAGCCAAACTTTACACATGCAATGGTTTATTTTATAAAAGGGTTTTCGCAAAACTTTTCTTTTTAATTTCATCAATAAATATAGTCGTTTTGACTCATACAGAGTCCACCCTTGGCACTACCGGATTCCCCATCCATTGTAGCCACTGCCAAAATATTTTCAAAACAACTCACGCACAAACCATGTTCAAAACCAAAATCAAAGGACTATTGAAGTGACCAAGCTATAACTCATCAAATACTGTGGACATGGCTATCCGGATAGGTTTTTAACTCTGTAGAGGTGTACACAACCACAAGTAGGGTACCGCAACACGAACACCTTAGTGTGAGTGCAGATCTATCAAAGCCACTACCTACTTTAGATAAACTGACTAATTACCACAGAAGCAACCAGGGGGTCAGCAACCTACCAACGAGGTTCGACCCAATGGCATAACTCACAAAGATCGTATCCCCATCTCCATGGACTTTTGTTGCTCACCAGTACACCTGATAACTAACAGTTTAACTAGTGGGATTTATGCTAAGCCGTTGCCACGTACAACGGTCGAGTGGTGGTACGACAAAATGTGTTAGGCTAGATAACACATCAACATCATCCTTGTCTCGACAAGACGGACATCTCCCACCATGTTCGACCACAAAGGTTCAAGCTCACCTCGGTATTTCACACAAGAAACACAGTCCATCTCATCCCACACTGATATTCTTTTTATTCACCCTAAATCCACTTCTCTTTTTAAAGCACCCACACAATTGCTTTTGTAAACACCAAGTGATTCTAATAGAAAGTATAATGGTAACCAAGTTCTAAGCATGTCTAGCAAAGATTAACATTCAAACAGAGCAACGTCATATTTAAACATTAATTTAGGTTGTCAAGGAAATAGTCATAACAATCAAGGGGTGGCTATCCAACTAGGGTTTAGCAATAAATCATGCAGGTTTTATAAAACAGGCTAATAGGTTGTGTTTATAAAACTGGGATAAACATATGCATCAAAGGATAAGATTGAACTTGCCGTTCTCGAAGCCTTTGGGAGTTCCTACTCGGTGTACTGTCCTTTAGGCTCCTACTCGTAGCACTGCTCTCCCTTGGGTCTTCATTCACAACGTGATCTACGGTGCACACAAGCAAGCACACAAATAAATAAAAAGAAAAGAAGTTTTATTCGCCGAACTCACAGAAAGGTAGAACGGAGAGTGATCGGAAAAAGGATAGGAATAGGTCATTTTCAAGGGTGTACGGTATGGTCTGGCGGAAATGTAGTAGTGTGGTGTGTGGTGGAGTTTGGGGTCAAACAGGATTAAATAGGGGCTTGAAATGATGTGTTAAGGGGGGTTTAGGACTGTTTTTAAATAAATAGGACTTGTTTGTAAATACTCTAAAGGATAGGGGCTTCTAGCGAATTCACCAGAGAGCGAGAGGGGTGTGATGTGGAAGGCGGGTTAAATAAGAAGAAACGTAGGGGGGTTTCGGCTAAATAGCCATCTCTCTCTTGCGAACAGAACAGAGAGAGAGGAGGAGGAGGAGGTGGAGGAGGGGATCGGCGGCGGTGGTGGTGGGCTCGCCGGGGATTGGGGCAGCGGCGGTGGCCGGGAGCGGGATTGGAGCAAGAGGGAGATGAGGGAAACCTGCCCCTGTTCTCACCTGGGGCAGAGGTGGCTCAGGGAGCTCTGCCCACGAGAGCGGGCGGATGGCGGCAATGGTGAACACGGCGGCGGCGTGGTGGCGAGTGGGGAGGCGAGCGGTGGTGGCACGCGGATTGGGAGTGGTGAAGGAGGTGCTACGGGGTGGAGGGGAACCAGCGGGTCCCTTTTATAGGCCAGAGGAGAAGGGTGAGGGGTGGCCGGCGGTGTGGCACTCGAGCGGGTGTTAAGCCGCCATTAATGGCGTTGTCGCAGGGCTGTTGAGGGGAGAGAGGGCCGGCATGCGGTCAAGGCTTGGGCGCTGAGGCTGAGGTGACTTGACGGCGCTTGACCCAAGCCTTCGGGGAGTTCCTACTCGGTTTACTGTCCTTCAGGCTCCTACTCGTAGCACTGCTCTCCCTCGGGTCCTTGCTCATTCACGACGTGATCTACGACGCACACAAGCAAGCACACAAATAAATAAAAAGGATAGAAGTTTTATTCGCCGAGATCACAGAAAGGTAGAACAGAGAGTGATCGGAAAAAGGATAGGAATAGGTCATTTTCAATGGTGTACGGTATGGTCTGGCAGAAATGTAGTAGTGAGGTGTGTGGTGGAGTTTGGGATCAAACAGGATTAAATAGGGGCTTGAAATGATGTGTTAAGGGGGGTTTAGGACTGTTTTTAAAGAAATAGGACTTGTTTGTAAATACTCTAAAGGACAGGGCTTCTAGCGAATTCACCAGAGAGAGAGAGAGAGGTGTGATGTGGACGGCGGGTTAAATAAGAAGAAAGGTAGGGGGTTTCGCCTAAATAGCCATCTCTCTCTTGCGAACAGAACAGAGAGAGAGAGAGGAGGAGGAGGAGGGGATCGGCGGAAGTGGTGGTGGGCTCGCCAGCGATTGGGGCAGCGGCGGCGGCCGGGAGCGGGATGGGAGCAAGAGGGAGATGAGGGAAACCTGCCCTCGTTCTCACCTTGGGCAGAGGTGGCTCAGGGAGCTCTGCCCACGAGAGCGGGCGGACGGCGGCAATGGGGAACACGACGGCGGCGT
Organism: Echinochloa crus-galli; assembly: GCA_900205405.1. Classification (NCBI taxonomy): domain Eukaryota; kingdom Viridiplantae; phylum Streptophyta; class Magnoliopsida; order Poales; family Poaceae; genus Echinochloa; species Echinochloa crus-galli. Next base: position 332,685 of record OAMR01000932.1, on the reverse strand, counting down.
GGTGTCGTGTGGGGAGGCGAGCGGTGGTGGCAGGCAGGTTGGGAGTGGTGAAGGAGGTGCTACGGGGCTGAGGGGAACCAGCGGGTCCCTTTTATAGGCCAGAGGAGAAGGGTGAGGAGTGGTCGGCGGTGTGGCGCTCGAGCGGGTGTTAAGCCTCCATTAATGGCGTTGTCGCGGGGCAGTTGAGGGGAGAGAGGGCCTGCGGGCGGTCAAGGCTCGGGTGCCGAGGCTGAGGTGACTTGACGGCGCTTGACCCGGCGATGGCAGCAGCGGCTAGGTGGCATCGAGCAGGGCGGTGGTGGTGCGACGCGGGCGCTCGGCGTGGCAAGCACGTGGGGCGGTGGCGCGGCGCAGCATCGCAGCGAGGGCGCTGTGGCGGGGCCGGGCGGCGCGGCAGGGCGCTGTGAAGAGGCCGGGCGGCGCAACGGCGGGATGCTCGGCTTGGACGTCGCAGCAGTGCAGCGGCGATAAGCACGACGGTCGGTGCGGATGCGTGGAGCGCGTGCGCGGCGAAGTGGCACGCGTCTGTCTCTTATACACATCTAGATGTGTATAAGAGACAGGCATCGCAGCGAGGGCGCTGTGGCGGGGCCGGGCGGCGCGGCAGGGCGCTGTGAAGAGGCCGGGCGGCGCAACGGCGGGATGCTCGGCTTGGACGTCGCAGCAGTGCAGCGGCGATAAGCACGACGGTCGGTGCGGATGCGTGGAGCGCGTGCGCGGCGAAGTGGCACGCGTCTGTCTCTTATACACATCTAGATGTGTATAAGAGACAGGCATCGCAGCGAGGGCGCTGTGGCGGGGCCGGGCGGCGCGGCAGGGCGCTGTGAAGAGGCCGGGCGGCGCAACGGCGGGATGCTCGGCTTGGACGTCGCAGCAGTGCAGCGGCGATAAGCACGACGGTCGGTGCGGATGCGTGGAGCGCGTGCGCGGCGAAGTGGCACGCGTCTGTCTCTTATACACATCTAGATGTGTATAAGAGACAGGCATCGCAGCGAGGGCGCTGTGGCGGGGCCGGGCGGCGCGGCAGGGCGCTGTGAAGAGGCCGGGCGGCGCAACGGCGGGATGCTCGGCTTGGACGTCGCAGCAGTGCAGCGGCGATAAGCACGACGGTCGGTGCGGATGCGTGGAGCGCGTGCGCGGCGAAGTGGCACGCGTCTGTCTCTTATACACATCTAGATGTGTATAAGAGACAGGCATCGCAGCGAGGGCGCTGTGGCGGGGCCGGGCGGCGCGGCAGGGCGCTGTGAAGAGGCCGGGCGGCGCAACGGCGGGATGCTCGGCTTGGACGTCGCAGCAGTGCAGCGGCGATAAGCACGACGGTCGGTGCGGATGCGTGGAGCGCGTGCGCGGCGAAGTGGCACGCGTCTGTCTCTTATACACATCTAGATGTGTATAAGAGACAGGCTACGGGGTGGAGGGGAACCAGCGGGTCCCTTTTATAGGCCAGAGGAGAAGGGCTGTCTCTTATACACATCTAGATGTGTATAAGAGACAGGCATCGCAGCGAGGGCGCTGTGGCGGGGCCGGGCGGCGCGGCAGGGCGCTGTGAAGAGGCCGGGCGGCGCAACGGCGGGATGCTCGGCTTGGACGTCGCAGCAGTGCAGCGGCGATAAGCACGACGGTCGGTGCGGATGCGTGGAGCGCGTGCGCGGCGAAGTGGCACGCGTGTGCTGGGTGGCCGGTGCGGGACAGCGACGGCGTCCACGACGCGAGCATGTGCGCGCGCGCGCGGCCGGAGCAGCAGAGATGGGCGGCGCAGCGAGGTGGCAGCGCGTGCACGTGGCGGCATGGCAAGCACGTGGTGGGGCCGGGCAGAGGTGAGCGCGTGTGGGAACGGTGGCGAGTAGGGCAGTGGTGCACTTGGCAGCAGGGAAGGGAAAGATAGAAAGAAGGGAAGGAAGGGAAAAGAGAAAAAGAAAAGAAAGAAAAGGAAAAAGGAGGAGTAAAGAAAAAAGGAAAAGGGGAGGTGAAGCGAGATTTCCGGCGGGACGCCGGGGACCGGTCGAGCGCGAGCGTTCGACCCGAGAGCGGGCAAAGCGGGATAGGATGGGATGGCGGGGCGGGAAAACGAGGAGCGAAAGGATACCGAATTGATAACGGGAGCTCAGGCGGTAAAAAGATTTTTACCAAGTGATTTCTTTGGTGATTTAAAAGGGCTAAAAAACGCGGGCGTTATATATTCGTAGGTATAAATGTGTATGTTCGTAAATATTCAGGTTTGTACTGGTCTTTCTGAAAAAAAATGAAGAACAATCCCAATAATAATCTTATTTTTTCTTAGTATACACACGGGTTCCCGTACGTGGGCGTCCCTATATGGCTAGCGGAAGATAGATAAGACATATAGCTATAAAGCCCATTAAAAGACAATTAAGCCTAATAAAAAAAAGACCTTATGTTCTCAACGCGTCGTGATTTTTCTATTCTATTTTAATGTTGCAGTGCCGTTTTTTGATTTTTTTTCTCGTGATCATTATAATTAAACATTCTATAAGTTTAAATCAATGCCTCAACATATTAGATTCAATATTTTGAAAAGTTAGATCAACATACAAACTCAATTTATTCAACATTTTAATCAAAAAAATGTATTCAACATTTTTATAACCTATTTTAACATCTTCAAAGGATAAATTCAGTAATTTTGAAAACCAATTTCAGCATTTGAAAAACTTCTAGCTTCTAGATGGTTTCATCTTCTTTAGCGCCGGCAGGACCGGGAGACGGAGGAAGTAGTGCACAACGGCGGCCGTAGCAGTGGAGATGACGCACAGAAACAGCAGTGACAGACGCAGTGGAGGTAGCATCACTGGAGGCCACGTGCTGGGCAGCAGCGCTGCACACGGGGGCAAAATCGCCGGGGACGGCACACGGGATCAAAATCACCGGAGCAGCATTGCTACAGGGTAGTAACAACAAAGGTGGCACATGCGGCTGCAGCGCGGTGGGGGCGGCGCGAGCAACCACGGCGGCGGTGGTTACGCGTGTCGCAGGAGAAGTGTGAGGACGTGGGTGAATGTGCTAATAGCGTTGAGAAAGATGAAGCATGTCCAACGGAGAACATTACACGCACTAATTTCAAACACCGAAAGCTAAATAGTAAAAAAAACTTCCGAAAGCTATACCTGGTCTCCGGTCATACGTGGGCCACTCTCTAAAAGATCTTATCGGCCAGACAAGGAAAAAATCTGTTTTACCTCCCTGGACACTAAGCCGAGTCGAGAATTCCTCCCTAAATTCGAAAACAGGGTGAACTACCTCCCTCAACTTTTAAAATCGTGCACTTTGCCTCCTAGCCGTGGTTTTAAGCGGTTTTCTAGGTGATTTTACATTTTTCAATTGAAAATAAATCTTATAAATACTTAATAGGGTTATTAAACCATAAAAAATATTTCTAAGCTTCTAAAAATTCTGAGAAAAATTCTAGAGATGGAATGGGACGCAAGAAATCTAAATAAGCAAATGCACTCAACATTGATATATGTTACATTTATGATGGTTGAATGCATTTACGATGAATGTATTCATACTTGCTTCATTTCATGTTTTTATTGAGAAACGTATTCAAGATACATTTAGAAAATTTTATGCGTGTTTAAGTTTTTGGATATATTTCCATTTTGCTAGAATTAAATTTAAATTTTAGAAAAATTGTAGTCATTTTCACTAGTTTTAAATATTTTATTTAGATTTTTTTGCATCTCCATCCATCTCTAGGATTTTTCTAAAATTTAAATTCTAGGATTTTTTTCTCATAATTTTTGGCAGCTTAGGAATATTTTTTGTGGTTTAATATGTATTTACAAGATTTATTTTCAATTGAAAAGGCAAAACCACCTTAAAAACCGCTTAAAACCACGGCAATGAGGTAAAGTGAACGGTTTTGAAAGTTGAGGGAGATAGTTCACCTGGTTTTTCAGTTTAGGGAGGAATGCTGGACTCGGCTTAGTGTCTAGAGAGGTAAAATAGACTTTTTCCGCCAGGCAATATTAGTAGTATTTGTACTCCGGACCAGCCCAGTGGATGACACTCTCACACATCACATCTAGGCCTTGGACATGTTGGGCCGAGGCAGATAAATTTGGACCAGTATTTGGATCGAGCAGTGGAGAAAATTAAAATGAGAACTTCACAAGGTCGTCTTGCCCCTTGTATTTTACAATGGATACTTCATCCATTTTCAAAAGAAATAATAAAATTTTTGTTTTTCAAAAAATCAATCAATTTCAAATTTGATCAAATCTATATAAGAAATACTGATATTGTAATACAAATATATTTTGTAGTTGGAGGATTGATACTATTTTCAAATTTGAATTTAATTGATTTGTTGGAAAGTGAGTTGTATTTTTTTTTCAACGGAGAGAGTAGAGCAAAGTACCAGAGAGGACAGAGAAACACCAAAGCCACCAAAAAGCTCAAAAATCACAGGAGACGTCCTCGTCTACACAAGCCTCTAGAAATATGTGAGGACACTTTACACAACGAACATCTCGGTGCAATAAATGGGGACCGCAAGTCTTGAGCACCCATCCCTGCTCCCCTGCCCACAACGTCCGTTCACGTCTCGAGCTCTCCTCTGAACTCTGGCGATAAACAAAAGATTCTCCTTTCAAACAAATAAACAAAAAGATTTGCCGCGGCGACCATCTCCAAAATTATCTATTCATGGACAGCCAGGACGTCGCGATTCACGAGCAATGCAGACGGACAGCACGAAAACCTTCTACTTGACGTAGCCGCAAGCCACTGGTAAATGACACCGGCATTCGTGGTTCTCCATTCTTCGAGGTGTTAAGAAGAAGTGGGCACCAACGTCATCCACGAATTAGTAGCTGATCCGATCCGCTGCTAATTTTAATCAGCGCGAAGACCACCGAACTTTCTACAAATGGGGCGTACGTGACCTCTCCTTATCGGCTGGTGTTGGTGGTCCACAAGTGATTGTCTTTTGCCGCATATTTTGGGTAAGAGGCTATCGCACCAGGGAGATTGATTTGTCTAAGAGAGATGAAGAGATTAGTATTTGATATCATGTTCAGGCTTATAGCTAGCCAAGTTCATCTATTTCTTAATTAGCAATGATCGATGCTTGAGAGCGAATTGATTACAGATGAGTTGTAATTAAGATTTTTAAGGTAAAATCCGTCTAGTCGGATTTTCAGGGTGCTCGCTTTGTTTCGATTTATTTGAGAAATTTGTCCAATCTCTTACAGATGCTCATAGGGTAACGTTGAGTGTCTGTATCTATAGTAGTATTTCACAACGCTAAAATAGACGCTAGTTAATTGTTGATACACGCCTTCTATTAAGTAAATATATATCTTTGATGTTGTTTTGCCGTAGACATACTATCTCCATTAGTTCTTAGATGTAACGTTTAGGACATCAATTGATTCGCTTTTGTCATAAATGTGTTAGAAATAGAGAAAATATACTCCCTCTATATTAGATGACGTTTAGGACAACGACACCACTACCAGAGAACCTCACATCCGTCCCCCTCATAGGCCGCGGCACATTTTGGACCCGGTGCTAAGGGTGCATCAGCACCGGGTCCAACGGCTATGAGCGGGGGCGGCGCCCAGGGGTGGCAGGTTGAGCACATTAGCACCGGGTCTTGCGACGACCCGGTGCTAATGTGGTCACATTCGCACCGGTTACAGCCAGCCCAAGGCCCTTTAGCACGGTTGTTGGCTGCAACCGGTGCAAATGTGAGAGCAGTAGCACCGGGTCTTCGCAAGACACAGTGCTAATGTGCTCGTATACAATACCTTCCCTCCCCTCGCCCGAGCCACATCAACACTTGGAGCTGTGTTCATGTTGTGCTCGGGACAGGCGAGGTGCTGCCAATTTTTTTTCAAAATTTGTGAAGATTTCACTCATCCAAGGGGCACTACAAGGTACATTCTTTCATTCTCTTATGTTCTTTATTAGCTTGTATTGTTTATATGCTTTAGAAATAGAGAAATTTGTGAATCAAAATGGAAAGAGAGCTTGTGTTCATGGTGGAGAGAGAGAGCTTGTGTTCATGGGGAGAGAGAGAGCTTGTGTTCATGGTGGAGAGAGAGCTTATGTATTGTATTTATTAGTTATTTATTTAAAGTTGGAATAGTTAATTATTTTTTAATGGAAGTATATTTGATTTTAGAAAATGAATAAATTAATTATAGTTTTAGAAATGTGTTTAGTTTGTATTGTCTTATGTATTAACTTTGTAATCTATTATATGTTAAATTTATATTTAGTTATATATTAAATTTGTATTGTCTTATATATTACCTTTGTATTATATTATATATTAAATTATACAAATAATTGTTATTGGTTACTAATGCAGATGAATAGGCAATGGATGTACAGGGACAATCATGATACGACGTTTCGTGATGGCCTGAATGGGTTTCTCGATGTCGCCGAGGCCAACAGGACGCCGTCAGGTTTCATGTTCTGCCCATGCACTAATTGTCGAAATATACAATCGTACAAACAAAGAGGAGCTCTTCAGGTGCATTTGACGAGGCATGGTTTCATGAGCAATTATTCTGTTTGGACGAAGCATGGTAAAAGAGGAATTCTAATGGATGAAGATGAAGAAGACGAGGCCGATGACGACATTCCGTTATTGGCTCAATACTACGGTTCCTTTGCATATGCTGCAATGGGTGATGCCGATGAGGAAGATGTTGCTCGGGAAGGCGATGCTCAGGAAGATGTTGCTCAGGAAAATGAACCTACTGATGGGCTCGGGCAAGTGTTGCGTGATGCCGAGAAAGACTGCGGCAATGATAAGGAACTGAAAAAGAGTATATAGCTAGTACGTAGAGTAGTAGTGGTAGCATGCAAAGAGGGGCTTACGAAGTTGGGTAGTACACTTGAATTTCTTCATTGGAAGGCAGCAAATGGCGTTACTGATAAGGGTTTCGATGAGCTACTGAAACTCGTAAAGAAGATTCTGCCCGAGGGTAACAAATTGCCATCGACGACGTATCAAGCAAAACGTGTTATTTGCCCTCTCGGTTTGGAGGTGCAGAAGATACATGCGTGTCCAAATGACTGTATCCTCTATCGCGGATAATACGAACACTTGGATTGTTGTCCAGTTTGCAGTTACGCGCGATACAAGATAAGACGGGATGCCCCTGGTGAGGTTGTGGGGGAGCGTTGTAAGAAAAAAATTGCTGCGAAGGTGATGTGGTATTTTCCTCTGATACCCCGTCTGAAGCGTTTGTTCAGGAACAAAGAGCATGCCAAAGTAATGCGATGGCACAAAGAAGAACGTAAGCAGTATGGCATGTTGAGACACCCCGCTGATGGATCCCAGTGGAGGAACATCGACAGAGCATTCCCAGAGTTTGATGCTGATGCGAGGAATGTGAGGCTTGGTTTAAGTACTGATGGCATGAACCCTTTTGGTGAAATGAACAGTAGTCATAGCACTTGGCATGTGACTTTATGTATCTACAACCTACCCCCTTGGCTCTGCATGAAGCCAAAGCAACCTGGCAACGACATTGATGTCTACCTAAGACCATTGGTTGACGAACTTTTGCAGCTATGGAAGGAAGAAGGTGTTAGCATGTGGGATGAGGACAAGCAGGAGCAGTTTGACATTCGAGCACTACTTTGCATAAACATCAATGACTGGCCTGCACTAAGTAACCTATCAGGACAATCAAACAAAGGATATAAAGCATGCACTCACTGTTTAGAGGAAACCGAAAGCATGTATTTGAAACATTGTAGGAAGGTTGTTTACATGGGTCATCGTCGATTTCTTCCTACGAAGCATGAGCTACGAAAGAAATGTCCGCATTTTGGCAGGAATGCGGACCATCGTACAAAGCCAAGACACCGGAGTGGACAAGATGTATTTGATATGTTAAAGGATCTACAAGTGGTGTTTGGAAAGGGAGACGGAAGCCAGCCTGTTCCGACTGGCAAGGATGGTTGTGCCGCGATGTGGAAGAAAAGTCTATCTTTTGGGAGCTACCTTATTGGCAATATTTAGAGGTCGGTAACGCGATTGATGTGATGCATCTGACGAAGAATCTTTGCGTGAACTTGATAAGCTTCCTGGGTACTTATGGGAAGCCAAAAGATACACTGGAAGCACGACAAGAGTTGAAACGATTGAAACAATGGAATGATCTACATCCAGAAAAGAGAGACAACGGACGCTAGTACTTGCGTCTTGCCAACTTCACTCTCAGCAAAGAAGAGAAGGCAAACATGTTTGAATGCTTGAACAGTATCAAGGTTCCGTCGGGCTACTCCTCCAATATTAAGGGAATAATAAATATGAAAGATAACAAGTTCACAAACCTCAAGTCTCACGACTGTCATGTGTTGATGACACAGCTGCTTCCCGTCATACTCAGGGGTGTGCTACCAGTAAACGTGCGGAAAGCCATTGTGAAGCTATGTGCATTCCTCAATGCAATTTCTCAGAAGGTGATCAATCCAGACCACTTAGATCAGCTACAGAACGACGTGGTGCAATGTCTTGTCAGCTTTGAGATGATATTTCCACCATCCTTCTTCAATATCATGACACATCTATTGGTTCACCTCGTCAAAGAGATTCGTATATTGGGCCCGTGAAAGAGGAATTCTAATGGATGAAGATGAAGAAGATGTGCTAAAGAAGTATGTCCGTAATCGTTCTCGTCTAGAAGGATGCATTGCTAAGGGATACGAAACAGAGGAGGTCATTGAATTCTGTGTTGACTTTGTCGACGATCTTATGCCGATTGGTGTGCCCGAATCACATCACGAGGGGAGACTTGGTGGAAAGGGCACACTAGGGAGAAGATCGATGGTGATCAAGGACGTTGAGACATTTCGTAAAGCGCACCTCACAGTTTTGCAACAATCAACCTTAGTTGCTCCGTACATCGAGGAGCACATGCAGATTCTCAGGGACGAAAACTCAACAAAGTCTGCGGCCTTCATTCAGCGTCTGCACAATAGTACTTTCGCCGATTGGTTGCGAAGACGTCTTATGGGTGTCGAGGGCATTGATGCGCAGCTAGCTTTTGTAGCTAGAGGTCCATCGAGCACGATCTTGACATTCCAAGGATACGACATCAATGGGTATACATTTTACACAAGAGCCCAGGACAAGAAAAGCACCAACCAAAACAGTGGTGTCCGGATCGACGCGACAGACACCAATGGCAATACAAACTCATACTATGGAATCATAGAGGAGATATGGGAACTAGAGTACGGACCTTTGAAGATCCCACTGTTCAAGTGCCAATGGGTGAAGCTGACTGGAGGAGGTGTTAAAGTTGAAGCGGACTATGGAATGACGTTAGTGGACCTAAACAAGATTGGGTATCTAGACGAACCGTTCGTCCTAGCCAAAGATGTCACACAAGTTTTTTATGTAAAGGACATGACTAGCAGACCAAAGAAAGGGGCGGATAAGAAAGGGGTGGGTAAGCAATTGGACCCACCACAAGACGAGCCAAAGCGTCATATTATTCTTCCTGGAAAAAGAAAAATCGTAGGAGTTGAGGACAAGACAGATGAAGATTATGATATGCTCGATGGGCTGCCTCTATTCTCGATGGCTGCTAACCCAAGCATCCTGTTAGCGGCGGAGGAGACACCCTATCTACGGCGTGATCACAATCAAGGAACATTTGTAAAGAGGAAGTTTATTAGTGTCCCAGTAAACGATGATGCCATGTAATTTAATTGCACTATGTTCCACCCAATTTGTAATAACTATATTTGCATTTATGTTCCACCTATGTTATAAGATTTTCTATTGATTTATGATTGTTTTATTGATTCTAGCATTTTATATTAATTTTCTAGTAATTCTGTCTCTTATACACATCTAGATGTGTATAAGAGAAAACCAAATGTTAATTCCTACAATTTTCTGGAATTTTCTATTATTTTCTAATATTTTCTAGTAACTCCCACTGTTTCTAGAATTTTCTAATAATTTTAAAGGGCTTTGTTTTCTATAAAATTATTATTTATAAATAAAGAGCTTCATTTAATAATTACTAGAAAATGAAAGCAATTGGTAATTCCTACGATTTTCTAGGATTTAATATTAATTTCTAATATTTTCTAGTAAGTCCTATTGTTTCTCTAGAATTTTCTAACAATTTTAAAGAGCTTTGTTTTATTTATTTATGAATAAAGTAAAGTAATAGAAATAGAAAAAAGACCCGGTGCTAATTGTCGATTTGGATGAAAAAATGGCGGCAACTGAAATCCTGGGCACCTTTAGCACCGGGTAGTTGGATCTACCCGGTGCTAAAGGGCTAGGATTTCAGTTGCCGCCCTGGGCACCTCTTTTAGCACCGGGTGTGCTTACACCCGGTTCTAAAGACTCATTAGCACCGGGTGTTGTATCCACCCGGTGCTAATGTGGTGGCCTTTAGCACCCTGGGCACATCTTTAGCATCAGGTGTGCTTACACCCGGTGCTAATGTGGTGGCCTTTAGCACCGGGTGGAGGAAAGACCCGATGCTAATGAGCCTTTAGCACCGGGTCTTTCCCTCACCCGGTGCTAAAGGTGCCGCCTAATATAACCGCCCGCCCGCTCTCCCCTCCTCACTTCTCGCATTCCTCGCCGCCTCCGCCGCCGGTCCAGCTCCCGCGCCCGTCGCCCGTCCCCGGTCGCCCGCGCCGCCGTCGCCCGTCGTCCGCGCCGTCGCCCCCATCGCCGCCATTCGCCCGCGCTCTCGCCCGCTCCTCGTCGCCCGCCCGTGGCCGTCGCCGCCATTCGCGGCCGTGCCGCCCGCCGCCGTCGTCCGTCGCCTCGCCCGAGCCCGCACCCGCCGCCGTCGACGGCGCCCGTCGCCCGCACCCGTCGCCCCGTCGGTCGATTTTTTACATTTTTGTTATTTAATTTGTTATTTATTTTGTATTTAATTTGTTATACAATTTTTATTTCATTTGTTATTTAATTTGTTATTTAATTTATTAATATAATGTTATTATTTAATATGCTGTATATATAATTTTGTATGTAATTTTGTATATGTGCATATTTTGTATGTAATTTTTTTAATAATTTGGACATTACATTTAGATAAATGTGCATATTTTGTGTATGTGCATTTAGATATTTGGAACTTTGTATATGCGCAAAACTATCGCGCACCCGAACCCCTTCGCGAAACCAAACTCGTCGCGCACCCGAGCCCCTTCGCGAACCCAAACGCGTCGCGCACCCGAGCCCCTTCGCGAACCCAAACGCGTCGCGCACCCGAGCCCCCTCGCGAACCCAAATGCGTCGCCCACCCAAACCTTCCGGAACCCAAACTCGCCGCACACCCGAACCCCTTCATGAACCTCTTCGCGTCACGCACCCACCGTTCGCGAACCCAGAAGCCCCGAAACCCAAACCCTAACCCCCTAGCCCTAACCCTAAACCTCGAAACCCAAACCCTAAACCCCCTAGCCCTAACCCTAAATCCCTAAACCCCCAAGCCCTAACCCAAATCCCCGAAACCCAAACCCTAAACCCCCTGGCCCTAACCCTAAACCCTAAACCCTAAACCCCGAAACCCAAACCCAAAACCCTAGAACCCAAACCCTAAACCCCCCAGCCCTAAACCTAAACCCTAAACCCCGAAACCCAAACCCTAAACCTCGAAACCCAAACCCTAAACCCTAAACCCCGAAACCCAAACCCTAAACCCTAAACCCCGAAACCCTAACCCAAAACCCCCTAGCCCTAACCCAATACCCCGAAACCCAAACCCTAAACACCGAAACCCAAACCCTAAATCTCCTAGCCCTGACCCTGAACCCCCTAGCCCTAACCCTAAACCCTAAACCCTAAACCCCAAAACCCAAACCCTAAATCCCCTAGCCCTAACCCTAAACCCTAAACCCTAAACACCAAAACCCAAACCCTAAACCCCCTAGCCCTGACCCTAAACCCCGAAACCCAAACCCTAAACCCCCTTGCCCTAACCCTAAAACCCGAAATCCAAACCCTAAACCCCCTACCCTGACCCTAAACCCCATATCTATATTTATTTATATTTATTGCTTACCATATTTTTATTCATATAGATGGCGAACAACAACCCTAGCGAACCCTTGCCAGAGGATAATGACCAGTTATTATTGAATCAAATATTTGGTATCGATGCCGAAGATAACCTGCAACCAAACATGAAAGACGTGCTGGGTATTGCTCAAGGGAGCGAAAATGTGGAACAACGTAATGTGGATGAACGCTGTAATAATGAGCCCACGTCTAGTCAGGTGTGAATATATCTCATTTAATATGTATTGTATATCTCAATATATCTCATTTAATATGTATTGTATATCTCAATATATCACATTTAATATGTATTGTATATCTCAATATATCACATTTAATATGTATTGTATATCTCAATATATCACATTTAATATGTATTGTATATCTCAATATATCACATTTAATATGTATTGTATATCTCAATATATCACATTTAATATGTATTGTATATCTCAATATATCACATTTAATATGTATTGTATATCTCAATATATCTCACTTAATATGTATTGTATCTCAATATATCTCATTTAATATTGTATCGTTAATATGTAATTTATGTAGCCCGCCTCTGCGTCGACAACCGGAACTAGGAAATCCAAACGATCTGCCACTAAGAAGCTGAAGGATGTAAAGTTTCACATCACTTGAGTGGAGGACGATGGGGAGCCAGTTGAGCCCAAACAAGTGGCCAGAAAATTTATATCTCAGTGCAGGGTTGCTCTACGGGAACGCGTGCCCATTAGCATCAGAAAATGGAAATCCACGGACCCTACTAAGCCGCACGTGTTGCCCAATACTGAGAAGGAGAGGCTATGGGCGGACTTAAAAGGAATTTTTGAATGGCCAAACAGTCATGAAGAGCAACTGAAGGATTGGACAATGAAAAAGATGGCAATTCTGTTCCAGGATTAAAAGAAAAAATTGTACAAGAATTATCTCATTACCGGAGAAGCACCAGATCCAGCGAAGCATCCAACCATCACTCATGATGCTTGGGAATCGTTCTTGGAGTACAAAAATTCCGAAGAAGGGTCAAGTATGACCGCTAGAAATTTTGACAATGCCGGTAATAGGAAGTACACCCATAGAATGGGTTCATGAGGTTATAAAGGGAGCATTGAGAAATGAGAGAAGATGGAAAAATCTCTATTTGCTAGAGGCATTCGTCCAGCGACACATGACTGGCCTACACGATCCAAGCATTGGTACTATGGTCATGGAGGCACCCTCAGTCCGATCGACGGCTCTTTAGTTTTTGGAGAGGACTTGCGAGAACTAGCTCAACGTCTCATCAATATCCTTAAGGCATCTGAGCGGGGAGAATTTGTTCCTGATAGAGAAAAAGATGAGTTAACCTATGCCTTAGGAAAAAGGAGCATCCTGGGCGTACGCGCGGCGTAGGCATAGTACCATGGAAGAAAGGTTTCAAAGAGGATGCCACCTCCTATAGGAGCCGTTTGAGGAAGAATGCGGAATATGAGCAGAGGGTGAGGGACCTAGAGGAAACGGTATCCGCCCAGGGCTCAAAGATATAGGAAATGGAGGTAGAGACAGAGCGGCGAATGAAGTTAGCATGACTGCAGATACAAGCCACAGGAACCACCAGCACAGAGCATGTACCTCTCCAAGATCCTAATGCGGCCCTTCTTAGCCCTCCACAACATCGAAGCAGCCACGCTTCCACAGAGCATGTACAAGGACATGAAGACATTCCCGCACCTCAGTCTGAACCGGTTCGTTACCCCGTGGATGAAATAACTCAACGGACCGCGTGTGAGCTTGTCGTGAGGCAGAAGAACATATCCGTGGTGGTACGTCTGCGACATTAGTTTGTATATTTCGTAAATATCATCATAAATATTATTCATTTACTAAATTCCTTTCTACTTATTTTATTAGGTCGCATACGGTATGACCAAACCAGTGGAACCAGGTCAAAGATGGCATTGCATGGAGATTCCACATGGTCCCGTACCCGTTGAGGTGGAGCAAGTCGTTGACCAGTGGAATGACTTGGAACTTGACATCGCCGGAGGTGACGGAGAAACAAAACTCGGGGAGTGTTCTCACGGCATCATTCTATGGAGCAAGCGAGACATCGCCATACCTGGTAGCACCAAGTCTCCTTCAGATCCCCCGTCTCCAAGAGGTCCACCGGATCACGATTCTCTAGGATCATGACGCAAACCCGTCTCCGTCTCCGTCTCCTCCGCGGCGGAAGTCTCCTTCTCCACCGCGGCAGAAGCCTGAACCAAAGAAGTGCTCTAAACTAGCTAGCTTGGCCCCTCCACCACAGAAGAAGCCATGGAAGGTCAAAGAGAAGCCCGCACCACCGAAAAAAGCTTACGACCTGACTCAAGAAGAGCTCGATGCCTCTGTTAAAGAAGACGTAAAGAGGCAACTTTTCACAAGAAAACAACCAGAGCCAAAGATTGACCCCGCCACGACAAAATCCTTCCTCCAAAATTTGACTAGGGGACAACAGAACATGGCACAGATATTAGACTATGACCGCTCATTACTGAAATCTCAAGGGAAGAGGAAGGCAGCGGCGTCCAAACCTGTTGCTCAGCTCGGCAACCAACCTCAGCAGTCAGTGCCCCAGGTTGCATCTGAGTACGAGCTGAACGTGCAACGACAAATGGCCGAGACAGGACTCTCGAGAGAGGAAATCACGGGAGAAAAAGAAATCCCTGTGAGCACATCGTTCAGGTGGCCATTTAAGCTTGGCCAGCCTTTGGTCGGTCCAGAAATGGAGAGCACGCTACAAATAAAGAAGCACCGATTCCATCAGTGGTATCTGGAACAATCAAGAAGCAAAATGCGCATGTTTGGAGTTCGCGTAAAGGACCAAGATTTTTTCAATGGCGAGAAAACCCTCTGGTTGGAGTTCAAGGATATATATGAGGTGTACCACAAAGACGCCATGGACGTGTCTTTGGTCGCCTGTTGGGTATTGTGAGTGCTTTGTTCTCATTTACATTTGACACTTGAAAAAAAAATTAATCGTTTCTGACGCGCCCTTTATTGCTTAACAATGCAGAATGGAGATTCGAAGATGTCGGAGGGAAGGAATATTTGACATTGGTTACATGGACCCGACAAGGATAAGTGACAAAATGATTTTAATCAATCAAGAGGAAACATATCAAAATTTATACAAGTATCTCCAAAAAAATAATTATTGCGACTCCATACTATTGCCGTACAACTTCGGGTGAGTACCCAGTCCACTTCTCGTTCTCCGTGGAAATCGATACCATGTCTACATGTATACAGTTTTCACTGGATCTTAATCATATTGTGTCCTGACCGGGGTATCGTCCACGTCTTTGATTCGTTGAAGAGGCCAACATATGCTTACCAGAACATCATCGACATGTTTACAAGGTGACATATATTTACTCATTTAGATCATCGACATGCTTACAATCACAATGATTTAACACAACTTTTTGGTTCACAGGGCGTGGATTCAATTTCGTCAAGATAACCCTGGTATGATCCATGAAACACTCACATGGAAGACTAACTTTCCGGTAAGCAAGTAATTTGTACGTGTAGGTCTCCGCTAACCTATTATATGAATTTTACTTAACTTTATTTTTTGATCGACAGTGTCGCCAACAGAGGTCGGGAAATAATCTATGTGCATATTATGTTTGTGATAACATGCTCAATTGGTCGACGAAAAAGATGACCCACCATGATGTTATGGTATGTAACACATTTTCAGGTTTTAATTTGATATATTTACTATTTTTGTAGAAAAAGCACTTGATTTTGTAATAAATTATATTATTTAGAAATATACGGCTTCTTTTATTGATAATGGGATTCATTTATAATAAATAATATTATTATTAAATTTGAATTAATAAGTAAGGCACTTTATTTTAAAACAAATGATTATTTAGAAATATAGGGCTTCATTTAATAATTACTATGTTTGTATTAATAAGAAAAACACTTTGTTTTATAATAAATAATTATTTAAATATAGACGGACATTTGTATTTGTAAGTAAAGCATTTATTTTATAGATGTGTATAAGAGACAGCTCTATTCATGTCTTTC